>OZ024742.1:98321803-98324303 GCA_964016885.1 Eledone cirrhosa | reverse complement strand
AGCACAAAGAGATATTCTGTACGAATCACTTCCTATTCCAACAGGTTTATCCGCTATCAATATGTCAGATAAAGAATTGTGAATTCTCAAACTTAAAATCCTATAATTCTTTTCAGTCTACATTCTCTATAAAAAAATATATATAATGTAAAGAATTAACTTTCAAGCCAATCCCTTCAAATAATGCATATAATTTATATGTATAGGAGTAGCAATAGGAGTAGCAGTTTATATAGTCCAATAATTAAGCACTCCTTTGATAAGCGTATGAAATGTTACATATAATACCTAAATATGGAATGTTACGCGATGCCAACACCCCCATCCCCAGCCCCGGGGGACAGGTTGGAGAAGGCGTTCCCGCGGAGGACTGCAAGGGAGACATGACACTGAATATAATTGTATGTGTGTGTGTATGTGCATATATATATATATATATATTTTTACAAATACAATACACGCACACGCGCCCACACACGTTCACACACAGACACACACGCACACATACACACACACACACACATATATATATATATATATATATATATATAAATATATATATATATATATATATATATATATATATATATATATATATGTAAATATGATAATAATGGAGCTGCGGCGTTGCAAATGGGTTACATATAAAAAAGTGAGTCCTTCATCAGTGACCCTCCAACCGTCCTAGGCATTTCATCGCTTTAAGGGCCATATACCTCAGGTTGGTGCGAACAACGGCTAAAAAAAGTCGTTGGGACACGTAAATAAAGAGAACGTTAGGGTGAACAAACAAAATGGTTTAAGCAACAGAAAGTTAGAAGAAAGAGACAAGTCCCAGATTTCTATGAATATAAACTCGATAAAATCGTGAACTAGAGAATAAAGACCATCAGACCTGGTTGAAATGTGAGCAAGGAAGGAATTTCGCACAGGTCTAACGGGAGGAAGAAGAAGGAAGAAGAAGGGGCCTGGTCTGCGAATTCGGTAAACATAAGTTCTGTGAAGACGCAGACGAGAGAGAGAGAGAAAAAATCGCACCAACCTGAGGTATATGGCCCTTAAAGCGATGAAATGCCTAGGACGGTTGGAGGGTCACTGATGAAGGACTCACTTTTTTATATGTAACCCATTTGCAACGCCGCAGCTCCATTATTATCATATTTACACATATATTTTTTCCTCTGCTGCCACCCGTCTGTTTCGTTCTTTGTATCTTTACCCTTTCTAGCAGTCTCTCTCTCTGTTAGCCTCTTCCTCAACTTTCACTCACTCATACCCTGTCACTACCTCTCCTCCACTCCTCTTTCTTCCCGCTTGACCTGTCCGATTTCTTTTCTCGCGCACTCTTGGCCAAGCCGGTATGAATTTTTTTTCTCTCTCTCTCTCATCTGCGTCTTCACAGAACTTATGTTTACCGAATTCGCAGACCAGACCCCTTCTTCTTCCTTCTTCTTCCTCCCGTTAGACCTGTGCGAAATTCCTTCCTTGCTCACATTTCAACCAGGTCTGATGGGCTTTATTCTCTAGTTCACGATTTTATCGAGTTTATATTCATAGAAATCTGGGACTTGTCTCTTTCTTCTCACTTTCTGTTGCTTAAACCATTTTGTTTGTTCACCCTAACGTTCTCTTTATTTACGTGTCCCAACGACTTTTTTTAGCCGTTGTTCGCACCAACCTGAGGTATATGGCCCTTAAAGCGATGAAATGCTTAGGACGGTTGGAGGGTCACTGATGAAGGACTCACTTTATATATATATATATATATATATATATATATATATATATATATATATATATATATATATATATATATATATATACATAAACGAATATTTAAACATGCACACATCTAACCGTAATATTCACAGAATAAAAGGTACCTAATTTCTTTGCTATATAATGAGTTATCATCGATATCTTGAGTGAGTAAATTTATGACACATTTACCAATGAAAAGGACTCCGTATCTTTTCTAATATAAGGTCTACAATATTAGAGGCTATAATTAACTACTATGTAATTTAGAAACATCATTATGTGCAATTATCATCATTATTGCTTTCAGTTTCATCACTTTTCCATATATGTATATACACACACACACACACACACACACATATATATATATATATACATATATATATATATATATATATATTTTTATACTTTGGGAGGGTCATGTTGCCAATAAGAAACACACGCACCACATGCTTTCACTTCAATTTATTATAATAAATTTATAAATTTAAGAATTTATAAATTTCCGGTTGGTTGGTTGGTACCACAACCAGATGGTTGTTTATATATTGTCAAAGTTTTTTCGTCACACATTCTTTGACCCCTTCAGTGACTGGGGATTCTTTTCTTTGTTTTCTGTGCCTCTCCTGAAGAAGTCATAGAATGTGTGACGAAAGAACTTTGACAATATATAAACAACCATCTGATTGTGGAACCAACCAACCAACCGCAAATTTATAAATTCCTAAATTTATAAATG
>OZ024742.1:98309303-98311803 GCA_964016885.1 Eledone cirrhosa | reverse complement strand
TGTTTATAGGAAAAATGGTGCACTTCAGTAGTATCGCCTTGTAACAGGTTGATTTCTCCATATCCGGCCACCACCCTCTATCCATTGGTTCCAGTTCCAAGTATTAGGCGACATAATACTAGGTTTCCTAATACACGCATAGAGGATTTTTTCACAGAGGCAATCTGCAACAAACACCTTAAATCCAAAACAGAATACAATGAAGTGAGGTAAAGCGGAGTACATGCACTGCTGGCACTCCAATGAAGGAAGTGGAAATAAAATGGGTGCGCAATATTTGCTATCTCTCACAGTCTTCACGTTCGGTTACGCAACCCAACGTCCCACGTGAAATACACAGTATGGCCCATTTTGCATCGAGCTAAAGTGCCATATCATATGTAAATATACTAGAGTAAATGCTATTCGCAATGGCTATTTAGTCTCGTAGACAGATAGCGTATATAGAAGACTCCGCCTATGGAATTACCTAGGGCAGAGTGAAGGAAAAGCAGTTATGGTTAGGTTAATAGGCGAGCTTATTAGAAAAAGTGTAAATTTCTGGTGTGTTCAAGTACTGCAGGAGATATAGTAAACTCATGGCTAGAACCACCGATTACAACAATGTTGTTTACATGTCCACCACGTGGTTTTCGTGTAGATCACTAAATCTGGAGGTTTTAATCCTTTCACAGTCGGGTATAACCCCTCCTGGGTCGGCTGGAAATCAATATCAACTGTCGCAATTTGCTTTTAATGTGGTTTTATAATTTATCATATTTGCCGCACAATTCATATTCCACAATTTCAATATTTACCTTCTCATTAGTAACTCCCAACGGTTGTCAAAATACGAACGCAGGAAGTCATTGTGCGCTTATGAAAAGTATGGGAGGCAGCTCGCGTCATAGAGTGGATTCATTAGATATCCCCGGTAGGCTTGGGGCAAACCCGTTGTTCGATTCAAACCCTACCGGGGTTTGATAGATCATGTGGGACGTAGTCCACTCGATCCGATCCCATTGTACACTATATTATGTTTGATCTATCTACCACGTTATGGTTAAGACTATCTGGAACCAAGATGCCCAGGCGGAGTATGTTGGGCTTTCGATAAACTATTATGTTGTGCTATCAGTTAGCACACAATTGGCATTTTTATAAACCTTATCCCATTGGTTAGTATGGGTAGGTTCCCGTATAGGGTCAAACTGTGCTGGGTGATGTGAAAAAGGCCTTAAGTGGATTGTACCATTTCCTTCTTTCTTACATTTGGATTCATCTCGAAAGGTCTATTTTCTACGCGCTCATATATTCACCCAGCTTATGCTGATAGAATAACTATGTAGCTTGTGCCTCTTCCTATCTACGGTTAGCTTTCCTCTTTGTTGTTACTTGTCTCACTTGCTTTACGCGTTTTAATTGTCCTAATAACTTAATTTAGTTATTATTGCACCAACGTGAGGTATATGATTTTTAATGCAATGAAATATCTATGATCGTTGGCAAATCACTGATGAGGGACTCATTTTATAACATGTTATACATGTGCAACCTGCAGTATTCGTCTCCCCATTTTTTCATATATATATAACGAAGGAAATGTGGTAAGGAACCAGGTGGACCATAACGCACCAGAGTACTCGATACGTTGGGTAGCAGAGTGGGTAATAGGAAAATGTTCAAGACCCCGACGGCAGAGTTCAATCTCTGGTTCGTTACCACACCTCCGTCGTTATATATATATATAATTTGAAAATGTGGTAGTAACATGTGCTTATGACGTATTTGACTAAATAGAATTAGTCTGTCAGTTCGAATTTTAAAAAGCCCTCTGAATGGAAAAAAAAAGGATGAGTATTGATGTATATGCTACACGAACCCACATCGCAATATATATATACTTTCCTTGTACTTTCACTCATGTAGGACACCTTGTTTTTTTTTTCATTTTATAAAAAAAAGTCACTTTCTAATATATATATATATATATATATATATATATATATATATATATATATATATATATATAGTTATAAAATATTTAGTTATAGTTATAAAATATTTACTTGTAACCCAACAATTTTAAATAAAACTTTTGCATATATATATATATATATTAGAATCTGAAGTTTTTTTTATGTCCCTATATATATATATATATATATATATATATATATATATATATATATATATATATATATATATATATATACGGGATAACAAATAATAGTTAAATGCAGTCCACTTAGGTATAGTCCAGTTATGGTATTCCAGGTAGTGGATGATATCAACGCTTGGCTTGGTTTGACTCAACAAGGCGTTTTCATAGTGATGCTGCGGGTATGCTGTAATTCCTATGTTGTAAACACTTGGAGTAATAATAAATCAGGAAAGAAGGTTGACATGGTTTGCTATACAAAAAAGGTTTTTAATCTCATAGCTGACAATTGTTTCTCTGAACTGGTAGGTCTAGAGATCGTTATTCGCTTATTTTCACGTTACTCGATCGCCAATACAA
>OZ024742.1:98249303-98306803 GCA_964016885.1 Eledone cirrhosa | reverse complement strand
TGAAAACACTCGCAATAGGTATGCAAATACAAGCACGTGCACAAAAAAAACACGCACGCACATACAGAACCCACGCAACACCAGTACCCGCACACATACGAGCGTATACACCAAATACACATAAAAATATATATTAAAATAATATATATAATAAAATATTAGTCTACGACTTCATTTATACCATAAACGTGGTTTTGTCTTGGCGTGTAATTGTTTTCACCGTTCCAAATAATGACGTATTATATTCGTTTCTTTTCGTTCTTTGCCAGGAAACGTTTCCACAAACCAAACTATCGTCTTCCTGTCTCCCTTCGGTTGCAACGTCTTTTGAAATATTTACTTCTGCGTTCACAGCTTGACTTTTTTAGCATCAGAAGATCCCGTTAAGGGTGAATCAGCGATTCTTTGCTTAAACTTTAATCTGTTATTTAATATATATATATATATATATATATATATATATATATATATATATATTGATATATATATATATATATATATATTGATATATATATATATATATATATATATATATATATATATATATATATATATATATATGTATATATATAAATATATATATATATATATATATATAAATTTAGGGAGACACAATGCAAATACGGCATAAGCATATCTTACTACCTAATTTTCAAATTCGCTTTACGTTTGTAAACAATGCCTGCTTTGTGTCTCCCTATTTATATACCTGCTCTGGTTGTATAGATTTTAATTGAATGGGAGTAAGTATGGTTTGTATGTTGGTGTAATGCTAACACATTCGCTTGACAATCTAAATCTGTGGTTTCGTATCCCATGTACGTCAAAACTCATATTCTTTTTAAAATCCAAACTACGCTGCTAATTCAATTTAGTCAAATACGGCATAAACACATGTTACTACCTAATTTATTTATATCTATGTACACACACACACACACACATATATATATATGCAGGCACATGGCTTAACGACGTCTACTTGTTCGGTGGTATTGCCTCTCCTACTTTATATATACATACGAAAACATTTAGCGAAATGTCGATTTCCAATATACACAATGAGATTCCTAATAATATCCATCGCATCATGCCTTATGGAAACATCGCAAGGACGCATATTTTCTTAATTTTTCTTTCTTTCGTCTTTAAAAAAAATCTATAATTAAAACAGTGATGGGATGTAATTTTACACATCACTTAATTCACTGATGTTCATGCTGGACCTCCGAATATTCCCACGTTCGAACAACAGCAGGAACTCCTCTACACATTTTCGCGTATAAATTTGAGCATTCCATATACATGTGCACTCGTAATGGGTGCACGTGTCCAGGTTTGTGATAACGCTGGTTCTTTAAATTGTAGTTGCAACTATATTTTGAACGGGAGCAAAGTGAAGTGTGCCATGCTCAAAGGCACAACGTGCCAAAAAGAATTGAACTTATGAGACGAACATCCAAACCACCTTCACAACACTCATTTGACTTGAATCTTATTATAATTTCATTTTGTTGGATTACCTTTGACAGTGCAGATCGCAGTTGTATTCAGCGGATTATATACTTCACAATATGCAGGTAAAATTGTCGTCTATTGTCCCTATACTAATTACAGAAATACTAGAACGCCGTTCGTCTCTAAATTGCAGTTTCCTCCGTCAGATATATGAATGCACATGTGTGCAGTCATGAACGTTTGTAAATGTGTGCAAGTGTGTTTGAGTATGCAGTATGCATCAGTTTATACACATACACACGTATATATTGCATATGTATATATGCGTGTGTATATATATATATATATATATAAATACATACATACAATCAAATACACACACATACATACACACACACACATATATATATATATATATATATATACGCTGGAAGTATTTAAGTTATTTATAATTTCATTTTATGTTTGGCTTTAACGACAGTAGTTACGATTCAGAATGGAGGTTTGTATGACGAAATCCAATCAGTGCTTTAGTTAATAAAGCCGTTAACAATATTTCAGTTGTGAACGTCTAGGAAAAGGCGCAAGGTGAGTCCGCTGAAAGGTTTTGTCAATACAGTTTGTTTCTGTATGGTTACATCAAATTTCATTTGAATACTTTCTGAATGAGATTCTGTGTCAAAAGGTTTTGTGTCTGTTACAATGATTTATAAAGCAATCCTACGAAATCACTCTATATATTTGAAAGATATACAAGAGGGCAATATATATATATATATATATATATATATATATATATACCCCCATATATATATATATATATATATTTAGAGAGAGAGAGATAGAGAATAGAAAAGTCAAAAAGGAGAAGTGACACAAAAGGAGAATAGAATGCCACGATGCTGTAATATTCTAGCGATTTGTAGAGCTAGAAGGAGAGAGGGGGCGGAGGAAGGCAATACGTAGAGAAATTAACAAATATGCACGAAGGATCGAGTATATTATTCGACTGGTAGTTTATTTATCGACTTCAGGAAAAGGAAATGCAAATTTTGTATAGTATAGAGTATTGGAAATCCTTAACGATTAATCCGATTTTTCACATCTTATCGACCTGCCTTATCCTAAACCAAGCGTTACTTATTTCTCATATGTATCAATATCCACCATGTTTAAAGCCTAGCTGATCTATCTATGACTGCTTCATCAATAAATTCACCTCATATTAATATATCACAGAGCATTCCCTACCTACACGAAAATTATGGTTTCAATTTATCCTTGTCTGTATCAGATGACTCACAATTGTATAGAATTGTATTTCTGAACACGAACATAAATACCTTCATCACCTGGTGGATCGATTTTTCTAGTGTCTTAGACGAAAGAGGCAAAAGCTAAAATAAAAAGAAAACCTCAAAGACCTAAATTACAAAATTCGGGAAATCTTGATTGAGTTTTAGTTATTGCCATTTAGGTTGTAAGAAATTAATGACTAGGGTAAGTGATTTAAATGATTGGGCGAAGATGTTGGATACCCTACTGAATTTCCTGACTATATAAAAAGCATATTTGTTTGACACATCAAGGACTGGAAGAAACGTGCTTCATAGCTAAAGCTGTGGGAGATGTATTTATACATAATAATTTAAAACCGACAGGAGAAATAGAAATACTGTGTGATAAAACGAATTACAGGCACAATGTTAACAATTTTCGAAAGAAAATTGATTATATAACGCCCTGTACTTTATTTTATGGAGGGCAACATCCTCCCTTTGCGACCAGCCAGTCTATAGTCGCATGTTCGGAGTAGAGTCGTTCCCACGGGCCATCCTCCACATTTTAACAAATGTATTTGGAGCAGCACTTCGCTCTCCACACTCAACTTCATTACCAAGTGAAACTTGAAAACGTTGATGAGTGTTTGGCTGAAGAGGAACGTGTCAGTTTTGAGTTCTTTCAGGCGCGTCTACCATACAACCTATTTCGCTACAGCCCCCATGCAGAGGTAAACGGCCAGCTCCTTCCAGCGGAATGAAGGTGGTGGGACCATCTTCATGATGGAATCGATTGATAGCTGACCCCGCCCAACACGTGGTAATAGCTGTTCAAGAATACTGCATACGTCAATAATACACGGACACTGAACGATTGCATGCAGAACAATTTCGTCACTCTACATGCATTACAGACAGCTGAGTCTCAAAGTAGTTTAGTGCCTCTAGAGTTTATCTGAGACCTGCAGTGTCTGCCACTAGCATTGACAAGCCGGGGTTCTCTGAAATTTGCCCACAGTCACCGGCTCGTAAGTTCTGCTCAGTCCGATTTTGTTGACACCAAGAGCCTTGCCGAGATCATCGTCAATCTTGCCAACCACTAGAACTCTACAGCTGAATTTTTGCTAACTGCATTACCCGACTGAGAGAAAGCTGTCAGCATTTGATTATATTCCAGGTACCAAGCATCCGTTGTCGGTCTAGGCTAGAACTACGGTTGCAGCGAAATCAAAGACGAGCAGTGAAAATACTTATCTGATAAACGGCGACTACAAATGTTCACCGTTTAGGAATATCTGGAGGTGCCGCATCCTCAGCGCATGTTTGTGGACACCAGCCACGCAATGGCCAACTCTCTGCGTAGAGGGTCCTGGCAGCTTGTCCAATGGTGCCTGTACCCTCCACTAGAAGTTGAAGAGAAGGCGCTGCAATTTGGTCATGCATGAACGGGAGAAATGAAAGAGGGTCAGATGGGAATAGCTGATTGACGCTATGTACACGTTTGCCACCTCCTCTACCCGACATTTCAGAGATAGCTTCCTCCCGGGCCATTTCCGGGTGAAAGCTGCAAACCTGCTCATTACCTCGCGCTAGATCTTATCCACTAGCAGGTCTGGCCCAAATGCAGTTCGGTGTAGATGTTGTGGTGTTCGTTGTTCTGGTTGTGCGTAGTTTCGATAATTTGCGGTGCTGCTGCCGGTGAGTATTTTGTTTTTAGTGTGTGTGTCTTGAAATGATGTAGGGTGTTCTTGGTTTTTTTCCTTCAATTTTATGTTTTGGGTCTTGTGGTGTTCCGAGCAAATTGATGGGTATTGTGATGTGAGTATGTGAATGAGCGTGTTTGTTTAAGAGCTAAGTTGGAAGTTCTCCTGGGGGTTTGTTAATTTTCTTGCAGTTGCTGTTAGTGGTGTAAGTGTTTGTTTTGTCGTTTTTGATGATATTTTGAGATTTGCTAGTGCTGTTGTGTTTGCTGATGTTGGTGCTGCTGTTTATGTATCTACTGCTACTGATGTTGATACCGCTGATGTTTCTGTTTGCTAATGATGCAGTTGTAGTTGTTCTTGGTTCCCTGTTGTTGGCAGCAATGGAACTCCTCCCTTCTCTGTTTTCCGTCCAGGACAAAACTCTATCATGTGGTCGTACCACCACATAGATGGCGTTTTGCTCTCAATGTCAACATGCAGGTCCATCTATCCTGGAAAGCAAATAAATTCCTATATCGTTTTCTATTTTTCCGGTTATATATGGAGAAGCATTTCCAAGCTGATCACAGACCAGTGTTCTCCGTGTGTTGGCTTTATTTCCAAGAGCGTATCACCCCTTTCGACTGCCTGGTTTATTGCGAACCGTTCTATTGTTCTTGCATGTGTATTGAAATAGAATAAAAGCTGGTGTGATTTGCTTTTGTGCTTTTTTGTGTTTTGATAGATTTCGTGTTTGATTTTGAATCGTATGAATATCGTATAACTATTCTGAAATTGAACACTGTCGGTTTCGATTAACATAATATTTAATTCGTAAAATTACCAGGCACGTGTGTGAAACGTCCACAGACACGCGCATCCTTGAACTAATTCTGAAAGAAATTCAGATTGAAAGTGCGTAACGTGGCTGAACAATTGATTTACAAATACAAACATTTGAGCGGTGTTGTTAACAATTTTCTTTCTTCCATGTTCATTCAAAGGCCCTTGGTCGTTCTTCGGCTATAAAATAGTATACTTACCCAAGATGACACGCAGTTGGATCGAATCTGGGACCTTAAGATTACAAAGCAAACTTCTTCAGGTTTCAGTCATGGTACTTCTACAACTGTAGAAACTGTATTGTTTAATACATGTATATGTATATATATATGTATATATTTATATATATATATATGTATATATATATATATATATATATATATATATATATATATATAAATATATATATATATATATATATATATATATATATATATATATATATATATATATATATATATATATATATATATTTATATATATATATATATATATATATATATATATATATATATATATATATATATATATATATATATATATATATATATATATATATATTAGAAATGTTAGCTATCGCCGTATTTTGACTAAAGAAATTCAAGAAATTATTTAGCCTGATAGTGGGGATAAGAACCCTCGGAGAAATGGAAAAAGATGAGTATTGATGTACGACAATACTCATCTTTTTCCATTTCTCCGAGGGTTCTTAACCCCACTATCAGGCTAAATAATTTCTTTAATTTCTTTAGTCAAAATACGGCGATAGCTAACATTTCTAATAATTTCAAATCCACTCGCTGTTTCGAAAATATTCTTACTATATATATATATATATATATACACACACACACACCTATGGCAAAATGTTATCGAGTGAAGGCATCTCTGTGCCTTTTGATTTCATTGTGGGGCTAGAGATTGAAATGTAAACTCAGCTCTTACAACGCGATCTTGTAAATTATGTGGTGTCCACAGTAAAATGTAATTAGGCATTGTAAGAGTAAAGATTTGTAACGTTTGTGACGATTTCAGCTGCGGATTCTAATGGAATATTGAGCATGTACTATAGTTGCTTTATATTTTCAATGAACAATGTAGTAGAGACTTGAATGTTTTGATTCTCTACAATGAGATTAGGATGTATAATGAAGCCTTCGAGATGCTTTCCTGTATTACCGTTCATAGATGCGCATGACTAGCGGGTGGTGTTGGTGGTTTATACGCTGATGATGTTTCTGTATAAAAGATAAGAAAAGATCTATGGGAAAGTGAATTGTGTGTCGATGGAATTGGTATGATACCATATGCAGTAAAACCTGTATACATATATGTGTATATATATATATATATATGTATTTATACAGGTTTATATATATATATATATATATATATATATATATATAAATATATATATATATATATAGAGAGAGAGAGCGAGAGATAGATAGATATGTGTACGTGTATGTATGTGAGTATGTGTGTATATATGTAAGTATGATATATATATATATAAATGTGTGTGTGTATATATACACGTATGTATACACACACACACACACACACACACACACACACACACACACACACACACACATATATATATATATATATATATATATATATATATATATATATATATATATATGATATATGTAATACAAACAACAACGAAAAAGGAATTACATACATATATGCACACATATACGATTACACATACACGCATAGAAATATGTTTCTACCAATTTCGCATCCTCGTCACATAAAAAGATAAACTCCACACACACAGAGACAGCCACACATGCGTGCACGCGTGCATGCATATAATATCACGCATACATAAAAAGGTTTCCTTGGGAAATAGGCTCACAATTACATTTCAACTAAAGTCAGAGCCAAGAACATTTAGGCGTCGATGACATTCCATACTTTCCATTATATTTCCCACACTCACTTCATTTAACTAACAGGAGAACGTAATATCGTGGTGCCTTCACTGAATTCCGTTTTAAATTGAATTTTCCGAGAAAAGCATAGATTTGAATACGGAACAATCCTCAGCATGCTACCAAATTTCGATAGCTTTTTCTCCCCCCTCTTTCATTGTTTTTCTTTCTTATTAATATCCTTGCATCAAACTCTTTAATCATTCACACAAAAATCTCTTCTGAACATGCAATGCTTTAACGTAACTCCTCCAACAGACTGCACAAATAACTGCCCTTAGTTTATGAACAAAGAAAAACAAGCAAAACATACAAAACCCCTCTACTGTTTCATTAATTCCATTGTCAGCTTTCTTGCACGATATTAGCAATCTTACAAACAGTTAGTAATAGAGTTTCTCTCTCGTATCGTTTTAAGCACATCCCGTTATACGTAGTTTATCTCTGTTCGTCATTGATAGATAATATAATGAAATTGAAAAACAAACAAATAGATTATAGAATAATGTAAAATTAAATAAAACAAAGCGAACTCATTCAATATATAAAACATATATTTATAGATTGAAGTAGAATGTTTACCCAAATTGTTACTATTATTAGTATTTTCATTTTGTGATGGTGATGGATATTATATCGGAAAAGAATTGACTAATTTCATATCATGTATGCATATATATATATATATATATATATATATATATATATATATATATATATATATATATATATATATATATAGATAGAGAGAGAGAGAGAGAGAGAGAGAGAGAGAGAGAGAGAGAGAGAGAGAGAGAGAGAGAGAGAGAGAGAGAGAGAGAGAGAGAGAGAGACCTACATATATATATACATACATAGCCTTCTGGTCAAATCTTCATTTAAATCTCATGAAACAACTTTCAATCTCTGGAAAAACGAGATTCAAAGACCGAAATGCAATATCAGAGACAGCGGAGAGGAGTTCCAGCTGGAACTGGTCGAGGAGGAACAAAATCGACCTCCATATCAAGTTAGATACATTGTGTTTGTATTTTAACGCACACTAAGGGAAGCAGCTCTGAGTCAGTCGTGGTTTGTAGTGTTGGCGACAGCGCCGGAGATTCTGTTGACACCTGATATCTATCATGACTCCCTATTCCAGAAAGTGTTTAAATATAAATTTGAATGCCGAGTCAATGGAGAGGGATTCCATGTATATTCTGTCCACAAAATCTCCATACGGTTTAAATACACAGCGAGTGTCCAATTTTAGAAGGCTAAATTTCAGCAGAAGGACACCCATGATTCATGACCTGGATGCGGCCTGGCCTCCTTAGAGTATAAGAAGTTAAGGGCCGACAATCTCGCTTGAGGGGGGTTTCTCTGAATACCTTCTGCTGACCAGCTCTCTTGGAGGCTTCTTATATATATATATATATATATATGAAATATAAGAACCAAAGAACTGTTCAAAACATTATTGTGCTTACAGCTGTTTCCTCCAAACCGAGGTTTGGATTCTTCGGAGCAATTTATTAATGCATGGACAGTTATATGACCTCCTTTTCAGCCGAGAGACATACCGATACATATTCAAACATTGATACATATTCAAACATTGTGGGTCAACATTCATTACATAATTTAGAGTGGCAGTACACACTTCGAGATTACATTTATATTAAGAGGTACAATCAAAAATCAAAAATACAGGTTAAAGTACAACATGAAGATAAACGGTTATATAGTGCAAATGTTATATGTGTGGTACGCATGTGCGTCTTGTTTATATAGTGTGGCAGAGAGATATGTGTGGTAGAGGCACTTAGGTAGGTAAACAAGCGTGTTAGGTTGGTAGATCTGGTGGCAAATTCTTTATATGATTGATATAGTCTGTGTGTGGAGAAATGTTATAAGCATTAAAAATAGTGCAAGCATTAAAAGTGTTAAAAGTATTGGAGATGCACAGCGAAGGGATGTCAAGTATTTCATGTACTTCGGCATTTTCATGGTCAGGGGAGTGTATTTTTCGATTATATGCCCCCTCACATAATCCACGACAATCCGATATTGAGCGTTTGACAATCCAGTTAGAGATCGTAGTCTGGTGTTCTTTAGTTCAATACAGGAGGCTGTTACGTTTCGAGAAACTCAATTGAATACCACCCGGAAGTGTGTGTGTGGCTAAGGGGAGTTAATGCATGCGGGGAGGTAACTCCGGGGTTTCTATACCTAGCTATTAAAATGTGTCACAATATAGACCCTAATTTCTATGGTGATGCGCATCCTCCAAGAAAATTTTTAAAGCATAAAGTGTATTTACTATAGAGTAGTTTAATTAAGTTATGCTGAAGGTGATCATATTATTATGGTGGATTAACCCATCGTAAGTTGCCACAAATGGAAATTATAGATGATGAGCGAGGATTCTAAATTAATGATCTCTGTGGTTGTAGTCTACTCATAGGACCAGGCGCGGTGATTGCAGGATTGCTTCAGGACCCAATGATCTCTGGTAAGTTCTGGGTCATCGCTTGCTACATTGGATGTCGAAAGATAATCATCCCCAGGCCGGCCAGAGGTCAATCCGCAGTCCTCGCGACCCCTCTCTGACCGTCAGATCATCCATATATGTACAATATCCATATATGTTCTTCTCACTACTAGATAAAAACTTCCCTCTAGGACACAAGTACCACAACCTCTTAAACAAAAACACCATTAAAATCTCATACTCTACGACGCCTAACTTAGCATACCACATAGCTAGCAGCAATAATAGTAAAATTAGTTCTTACTTCCAACAAACAAAATCACAACGGGATGCAAACCCTCTAAATACCACTGTAGCAAGCAACCATAGCAACGGCAGTAACAATAGAAATAACACTAGTATAAGTAATAACACCAGGGTTGTCAACCCGAACGCCCAAAATCCTATAGCTACCACACAGACTTCCGCACTGCATTATAACCAGCGGACTAACGCACAGGATAATTGTAACTGTAGAGCTAATAGAACCTGCCCTTTAGATAAAAAATGCCTAACCAAGGATATCATATACTCATGCACCGTCACGACTAACAACTCTTCAGAAACCTATGTAGGCTCCACTTCTAACTGCTTCAAAATCAGATATAATTCGCACATCCACTCGTTCAAAAAGCACAGCCTAGCAAACTCCACCTCACTTTCTAGCTACATACACTATCTAAAAACTAAAAATAAACCATACACACTCAAATGGGAAGTGATAGGCAGCGCGACCTCGTACAAACCACCTAATCAATTTTGTAACCTCTGTATACTAGAGACACACAATATTATCTTCTCCAACCGTAACCTACTTAACAAAAAATCTGAGGTGTTTGCAACTTGCCAGCACCGCTTCAGACATTCCTTCCAAATCTTTAAGCCCAATATATAGCAATGTCGGACTGGAACCTAACACCACATCTAGCATCAAACACCAGAGACACACCTTATACTACATACCCAACACTAACTGATCTATTATAACACAAACAACGACATCCCTCTGGAACCCTTCGCAGGGAGAGTACCCATTTATACCTCTACGTCAGGTGTGACAACATCCACCCACTTGAACGGCACTACACCCCTCTAAGGGTAATTTGAGCATGAATTGATCGGTTGGATAGTGTTGTGCAGAGGAAACACCTTCCTTAGACAGATGAAAAATGATTTAATCTAGTAACGCTGTTGAGCAGTAGGACCAGGCTGCTGAGCGCAGTGAGTGAATGCATTGCAACTGCCGTGCAGGTTGTACATATATGGATGATCTGACGGTCAGAGAGGGGTCGCGAGGACTGCGGATTGACCTCTGGCCGGCCTGGGGATGATTATCTTTCGACATCCAATGTAGCAAGCGATGACCCAGAACTTACCAGAGATCATTGGGTCCTGAAGCAATCCTGCAATCACCGCGCCTGGTCCTATGAGTAGACTACAACCACAGAGATCATTAATTTAGAATCCTCGCTCATCATCTATAATTTCCATTTGTGGCACTTTACGATGGGTTAATCCACCATAATAATATGATCACCTTCAGCATAACTTAATTAAACTACTCTATAGTAAATACACTTTATGCTTTAAAAATTTTCTTGGAGGATGCGCATCACCATAGAAATTAGGGTCTATATTGTGACACATTTTAATAGCTAGGTATAGAAACCCTGGAGTTACCTCCCCGCATGCATTAACTCCCCTTAGCCACACACACACTTCCGGGTGGTATTCAATGGCGTTTCTCGAAACGTAACAGCCTCCTGTATTGAACTAAAGAACACCAGACTACGATCTCTAACTGGATTGTCAAACGCTCAATATCGGATTGTCGTGGATTATGTGAGGGGCATATAATCGAAAAATACACTCCCCTGACCATGAAAATGCCGAAGTACATGAAATACTTGACATCCCTTCGCTGTGCATCTCCAATACTTTTAACACTTTTAATGCTTGCACTATTTTTAATGCTTATAACATTTCTCCACACACAGACTATATCAATCATATAAAGAATTTGCCACCAGATCTACCAACCTAACACTCTTGTTTACCTACCTAAGTGCCTCTACCACACATATCTCTCTGCCACACTATATAAAGAAGACGCACATGCGTGCCACACATATAACATTTGCACTATATAACCGCTTATCGTCATGTTGTACTTTAACCTGTATTTTTGATTTTTGATTGTACCTCTTAATATAAATGTAATCTCGAAGTGTGTACTGCCACTCTAAATTATGTAATGAATGTTGACCCACAATGTTTGAATATGTATCAATGTTTGAATATGTATCGGTATGTCTCTCGGCTGAAAAGGAGGTCATATAACTGTCCATGCATTAATAAATTGCTCCGAAGAATCCAAATCTCGGTTTGGAGGAAACAGCTGTAAGCACAATAATGTTTTGAACAGTTCTTTGATTCTTATATTTCATATAACTGCTCTGTAAATCATCTGATGTTTTTACATTGAGCTACTTAACTTACTGGTAATAAGGTAGTAATACATTACTGCCTACCACTATTTAGGGTGTGTGTAAAATACTTATAACTGCATAAGATTTTGTATTTACATAACCATAAATAGTATAACTAATACTATATATATATATATATTTTATAATAATAATAATAATAATAATAACAATAATAATTGATTCTACTTTAGGCACAAGGCCAGCAATTACCCAGTACAATAATAATAATAATGCTTACTTTATTAACCACAAGGGTTTACATAATGTAGACATTAAGGACAGTACAGAACAATACAGGACGATACAAAAGGGCATTTCTGCGTGTAAAAAAACAAGAAACAGAGGATGTAATAATAGACCAATGAAAAAATTCCCCAATAGGGGGGAGACTTCCGACGGACATTCGTGGAGAAAGCGCATTAAAAAGCCACAGTGACCCTGACCACCAGGGCAAGTGCCCTCTCCCAGTTTTCCACCTTTAATTTACAGACACATACTCAGAGTAGGCCCATTCACTCGGGCCATACTTGCTTCTCTTACCCATCTTTCAACAAAATGCTGGGAAGAGAGCACTTCACTCTCTACCCTGATTTTCCTTTTCAAATGAAATTTAAAAAAGATAATCAGGGCAGCAGCGAAGAGGTAAGTGCTCGTCTTCATCCCTTTCAAACGTGTCCACCATACTATCTCTTTCGCCATGACCACCAGACAGATAAAAACTGCCTGCCCTTCCCGGCTAAAGGAAGACGGCGGGGCAATCCTCACGATAGACTCAGCTGATAGCTGGATCCGTCCTACACGCGACAGCAGGTGTTCGACATAAACCCACAAGTCAGCAATGCTCGGAGACTGGACGAGGGCGTGCAGTACGGTTTCATTGCCCTGCGCGCATCTCCGACATGCCCTGCTGACGGCACCTCCATGCCTGTAGAGTTTATCCCGAACTGTCAAAGCTCCTCGGTAGCACTGCCAGGCCAGAGATTTCTGGAAGTTGTCCATAGGCCCTGGCCCGAAAGTTCTTCCGAAGCGATTGGCTAGTTGATTTTCGTTGAGGCCTAGATTTTTCCCAAGTACGTCGTCGCTCTTCCCCTCCACTAATACTCTATAGAACGCCAAGGTGGAGTTTCCACCGATCAGATTGCCCGATTGGTCGAGGGCTGTGAGCGCCTAAAGACATTCCAGTCTCCAAGCGCTCCCTCTCGGTCTTCGCTTGACCCAGGACTGCAGCTCCGTCAAGGAGACGAGCTGGAGAAAGACGTGTCTAGCAAACGGCGACCGCACCTGCTAACCGTCGAAGAAGAGGTGGAGATGTCGTAGCCTGAGCGCATGTCTGCGCATCATCAGCCACAGCATTCCCAGCCCTCCACGTAGAGGGTGTTGACAGCAGATGGACCGCCTGACCATCGGAGCGCGTCCCTTCCACAAAAAGCTAAAAAGCAAACGCTCCAGCGCAGTCAGGCGAGGCTTAGGACAAGGTACGACGGTCAGGCGGTAGTAGATGACGGAGCGATGTACGCGTTAGCCACCTCCGCTCGACCTTTCAGTGATAGCTTCCTCGCCGCCCATTTCTGGGTGAGAGAAGCCACCCTGCTCGTCACCTCGTCCCAGTTCTTGTCCGTCTGGAGGTCCGGACCGACCAGACACCGAGCAATTTAACTGGTCCGTCCGTCCAGCGCCCGACAACGCTGTTGGACGCATGGACCTGCCTCTCCAGGTGCCGAGCTGCAGGCCCACTGATTTTCTTGGTTGATCATTGCACCTGTCACCGCTTCGTATTCTCTTAGTGTAGTGCCGATCGCCCCCATGTGTTTGGCGTTCGACACCACTACGGTGACATCGTCCGCATATGTTGACACGTATCTTCCGCATCCTAGTTCGCGCGGGACCCCCTCAACGTCTCCAGTTTGTGCAGTAATGCCTCGAGAGTCAATACGTACAAGAGGGACGAGAGGGGACATCCTTGGTGGACCGAGCGCATGATGTTGAACGGTTCCGAAAGGTGACCGTTCACTCTCACCACAGGGCAGATGTCGCTGGGCATGGCAGCGATCCAGCCTCTGAAGACTGGCCAGCCGCCCTCAGGAATGCCTCTAGGTAAAGATGGTCGACCCTATCGAAAGCTTTCGACTGATCTAAATTTATCAAGGACCCACCCGTGCCAGGTTCCCTAGCTACCCTCTCTACGATGTATCGAATGAGGTGGAGGTTGTCGTGGATGGATCTATCGGGAATGGCGCATGTCTACGCCTCTCCCACCAGACCACCAACGACAAGCGCCAACCTCTTTGCTAGCACCTTGTACTAAATCTTGAACTCTGTGTTTAAAAGAGTTATGGGCTTAAAATTATCTGTTATCCCCCTTGTTCGGATCCTTTCTCAGCAGCGCCACAGCTCCTCGGCTCACAGAGCTGGGAATTCTCCTGTTCTGTTGCCAGTTGCAGTAGACGTCCGCCAAGAGGCCTCCGAACAAGTTTGGCATCTGTACGTAAAGTTCATAGGGCAGACCATCCGAAGCAGGCGATTTACCCCTTGTTCAACCATTCATTGCCTCCCGTACTTCAGCGGCTGTTATCGGCTTTTCGCAACACTCCGCCTCAGTGGCCGAGAGCCACGGCAGTCCGTCGAGGTAGACACTAAAGTCCATCCCTGGATCCGGCCCACCGTTGCCCCCGAACAGCTGTGTGAAGTGTCGCTGAAAAGCTTCACACATTTGCCCGGGATCGAGTATCATGCGCCCGTCGTGGTCCACCAAAGACCGGATCGTGGCTTCGTTGCCACGACGCGCCTCCGCCACTCGGGGCCATTGAAAGGCTTTCGTCACCTCGTGTCTGAGAGCACGCACCCTAGCTCTGATAACGCAGCCTTCGTGCTTTGCATTGATAAATTGGTCAAGGGCCAATTTCGCCACAAGTACGTCGGTCACGGTGCCTTTGGTAAGCACCTCGTCTAATTTTCTAATAAGGTCTCCCTCTGCTCTATTTTTCTCTATTGCTAAAGACTTACTAAAACTAATGGACTCTATTCTAATTGCTCTTTTCAGAGCAAACCACCACTTGTTGTTGACGATGGCCCCCGTCAACGCCCGCTTAACTAGTTCGCTAATCCGTTCTCTGTAGGCCTTGCGCGCTGGTAAGGACGCGTTTAGCCTCTAGTAGCCGGGTACTCGTCTATGAAGCCTATCTAAGTCAAGCACACAGATCACAAATTTGTGGTCCGTGTAGCTGACTATCTTGAATTGTGGACAGCCTATGCTAGACCTATCTATTTCCCAACAAAATACTCTATCTAGATATGATCTGGATGACCCGATGCGGTTTCTCCAAGTCCACATTGGCACATTCGGGAAATCCAATCGGTACCTGTCAGACAGTTCAAAATGCCTGAGCATGTTGGTGAGGCCCTTGCACCCTCCTCCCCTATCCGCTAATCCCACACAGTCCCAGCGTGCATCTAAGATCCCGTTCCAGTCGCCCACTAACACTAAAGAGCGGGACGTTCCAAGAAAGGTCTCCAGACGCCGGAAGAAATCAGGCCGCCCTGCACCTGTCGGGGAATATACGGCCACTAGCCTGAAAGCTTGCCCGTCTCCGCTGGTGACGTCTAGCACCACCAACTTACCTTCTGGTTCCAGGAAGATGGCCCGTATGGCGAGATCCAAACCTCTCCGAAAAAGCACAGCAACTCCTCCCCCCGTACCCGGACGGCTGGGAGATGCGTACACATCGTAGACGCCGAAGATCGGTGCGAAGGCCCGTGCTTCGGAGATTCTGGTCTCGCTGATGGCCACTACATCTATGTTTAGTCATCTGTGTGATGCGAGTGATTTGTATGTGTGGAGGTGGTGTGAACTTTTGGGTTGTTGTGTAGTCTTTTTCTGTGATGCTGGTGTTGTGTTGGATGTAGTGTAATAATTGGTTGTTGTTCAAATTTAATGCTGTGTAGTGTGTAACTCTTTGGTTGTTTTGTTTTGTTTGCGTTCGTTGTGGGTTTGTTTCTGTTTCGTTTTTTGGTGACTTTTGTGGTGTTGGTGATGGTGGTATTGGGGTTAATGATGGTGATGGTGTTGGTGTTTGGGGTGATGGGATTGGTGATGCTGGTGTGGATGGTGGCATATCTGTCCTAACTTTTTTGTTTGATAGTTTATTTGTTTCCCTCTGTATTTTGTTTTTGGAGAGGGAATGAAGAGAATCTTTTTCATTTTTGGTTTCTTTTTTTTCTTTTTTTCTGATACCGTTTCCCACTCCTCATCGTCACAATGTCTCCAGTTGCGGTAAGCCGGGGAGTGGAAAATCCTCCACAGCGCGTTGATTTTGGTTGTGGCGTGGTTGATGGTGTAGGCGCTGGTGATAGTTCTGGCGCGTTGGGTGGTGGTGGTGGTGTTGGTTTTGTTACTGTTGCTGTGGTTGTTGCAGTTACAGTTGCTTCCGGACCAGTTCTCCTGTTTTTCTTTTGCTATTTCTATTATTTTAGTATTGGCCTCGATGCCGGCCAGGACGGCAGCCATTAGCCAGGGAATTTCGATGGCCGGTGGAACGTGGGTCACCCTGATCTTTACGAGTCTCTGGCCACAATAGCCAGGGACGAGTGTGAAGTTGTCACTTTTTAATGGGGCCATGGAGTGTTCTCTGGCCTCCTGTGGTGTTTCAAAGAACACGTCCACCATTCCATATTTCTGCCCACGTCGGATGTGGCTTTTTTTTGCCCACACATGTCCCAAACATTTTTGGATTTGGGACTCGGATGCCCGTTCCACTCAGCGCGATTTTATGTTAATTGTCCGATAAGACACGATGCATAGGCGACGATGCTCCATTTTATTTGGGGGGCGAGGCTGGCCCTGTACCCATCTTTCTTTACCATTCTTTTGGCTTCTTCTAATTCCTCCTGAGTTACCTGGATCGCTTCGCACGTTTTTGCTACTCTGGCAAAACTCAGGGTGGTTTTCTTAATTTCATTGTTGCTGTTGTTGTTATCGTTATTTTTGTTATTATTAATTTTAGTTTCAGTTGTGGTGGTAGTGGTGGTGGCGTCAGTGGTGTTCGGTGTGGAAGAGTTAATTTTGGTTGAATTCATTTCGATATCACGAGTTAATTTATTTTTTTCTTTTGTTTCTGTTGTCGCTGTGGTGGTGGTGGGGGTGGCGGCTTTAACACCGGCTGTCATTGGTAATGGCGGGAAATGAATGTCTGCCTGAGACAAATTTAAGATATTGCTACTGCTAATATTTTTAGTGTTGGCAAACGTAGTAATATTTACAATGGTGGTGTCGGTGTGAGGTGTTAGTTTGTGAGGAAGGTGTGACTCTGAGTCGGCCATGATTTTTCAAAGAAAATTTTGTTTGATAATTATAAAAAGTTTAAATTTTGGATAATTATAAAAAGTTTAAATTTTGAGTGTCCTTTTCAGAAATCAATGTATGTGCAATTATGTACAGTTAACAAGAAAAAGTTTCCATAAATGGCAATTTTAAACAACCGAAAATAACAAACATTTGCGGAGCTCACGATGATACAATTTCTACGTAGGTCGCCAATAATAATAATAATAATAATAATAATAATAATAAGGTATTTGACATGGTGCCTCATTCTTGGATCACCAAAAGCCTAGAGATCTTCAAGGTGGCAGATAACATCAGACAGTTGTTGAGCAAAAGTATGAAGTCCTGGAAAACAGAGTTAACATCAGCTGGAGAATCATTGGGAGGCGTGAAGATGAAGTCAGGTATCTTCCAGGGAGATAGTCTGTCCCTTCTCTTGTTTGTCCTTACCCTGATGACCATTATGCTGCGAAAAGTGAGACCAGGATACAAGTTGGGAAAGGGAGAGCTTACCATCAATCACCTCTTCTTCATGGACGATCTTAAGCTCTTCGGGAAGAGTGAGAAGGAGTTGGATGTGCTTGTTGACACTGTCCGTATTTTCAGCAATGATATATGTATGCAATTTGGTATTAGTAAGTGTGGAGTCCTTGTGATGAAGAGGGGTAAATTGAGCAGAAGCAACGGAATCCAGGTACCAACAGGTGAGATGATAAAGGAAATTGACACTGAAGAAGGATACAAGTATTTGGGTGTTCTGGAGGCTGATGACTTCAAGAACCAAAAAATGAAGGAATTGATAAGATCTGAATAGATTCGGAGAGTAAGGAGTGTATTAAAGTCACATCTGAACAGTAGTGCAGCCATAAGTGCAGTAAATTCCCAAGCTGTGTCTATTATTAGGTACAGTGCGTGAATTCTGAGATGGAATGTTGCTGAACAAAAAGAAATGGATAGGAAGACTAGGAAGCTATTGACTATCTACAACATGTTCCAGAAGAGGAGTGATGTCGATAGACTCTACTTAAGGAGATCTGAAGGTGGAAGAGGTCTTATCAGCATAGAGGACTGTGTTCAGATGGAGAAAAACAACCTACACAAATACGTGACTGATAGTAAGGAGCCAATGCTCAGAACTGTACTGACGGAGCGGACAATAGGCCAGGGGATGTCCAAGGAGGAAATAACATCAAGGAGAAAGAGCAGCCTTCAGGAAAAATCCCTTCACAGTACCTTCTTTGAGAAAACTGATTTAGAGATCCACAGACATAGAACTGGTTGAAAAGAAGGGACCTTAAAAGGCTACAGAAGGAATGCTAATGGCTACGCAAGAGCAGGCCCTCACAACGAAGTGGCTGAAACACCATATTTACAAGGAGGAGGCTAGCCCACTGTGCAGGATCTGGAGAGAGAGAGGGGAGACTGTGGCTCACATTGTATCCGAGTGTAAACACCTAGCCCAGACTCACTATAAAGGCTGGAGACATGATGTGATGGGCAGGGTGATCCAATGGCACCTATGCAATGTAAACAATTTACCACATTCTGAGAAGTGGTATGAGCACAAGCCAGAGTCGGTGATAGAAAACGATCAGGTGAAGGTGCTGTGGGATTTTAAGATACAGACGGACAAGAACCTGGAACACAATAGACCTGACCTGGTGGTTTTGGACAAGGAAAAAAGATCGTGCCTGATTGTGGATGTAGCCTGCCCATTCGACGCGAGAGTGCAAGAGAAGGAGAGGGAGAAAATTAACCGATACCAGATGTTAAAGTGGGAGGTGAAAAGGATTTGGAACTGCCATGAATTCAAAGTGATCCCGATTGTCATAGGCGCACTAGGTACTATCTCAAAAAGTTTCCAGGGATGGTTAAAGAGAATTGGCCCCGCCCCGCTCTTTGGAACACTTCAAAAGGCATGCTTACTGGGAACAGCAAGAACCCCCCGATACGTCCTGAATATCTGAGGCTGCAGGCAGTTGCTTGATATTCATTTCAACAAACTTTCCAGTTAACTAAAATCAATGACTGAGACTCAAAGAACAATAATAATAATAATAATAATGATTTCTTTATTGCCACAAGGGCTGACATCAAGAAAAACATTACAGACAGCACAGGACGGTACGATGTGGGTTTTGTGCGTGTAAAGATTTTTATTATTTATATAAGAAAAGAAAAAAAGACATATAAACATATATATATATAAACAATAGACATGAAAATTGAAACAATGAAAAAATTCCCCAATAGGGAGGTAGCCTCCGAGGGTTACTCGTTTGCGAAAACCACACAAAAGACCACGGCCACTCTGACCACCAGGGCAAGCGCCCTCTCTCAATTTTTCCATTTCTCAGGCGTATATTCAGAGCGGTCGTGTTCACTCGCACCATTCTCGCTACATTCACCCATCTTTCAACAAACTTGCTAGAAGGCAGCACTTTCCTCTCCAGCCTGATTTTACTCTTCAAGTGAAACTTGAAAAAGTTAATTAGGGATTCGCCGAAGAGGAAAGTGCCTGTCTTTAACCCTTTCAACCTTGTCCACCACACAATCTCGTTCGCCATGACCACCAGGCAGATGAAAGCCGCCTGCCCTTCCTCCCCGAAGGAAGACGGCGAGACCAACTGCACAATGGACACAGTCGATAACCGGATCAGTCCTACACGTGACAGCAACTGTTAGACATATTTCTACAAGTCAGCAATGCTCGGGCACTCACCGAGTGCGTGCACAACGGTTTCGTCACTCTGAGCGCATCTCGGACAGGCTCGGCTGACGGCACTTCCGTGCCTGTAGAGCTTATCTCGAACTGGCAAAGCTCCCCGGTAGCACTGCCAGGCCAGGGATTTTGGAAGTTATCCATAGGCCCTGGGCTGAAAGTTCTCCGGAAGAGAGCAGACAGCTGATCTTCTTCGACGCCCAGGATCTCTCCGAGAACGTCGTCGCTCTTCCCCTCCACTAGTCCTCTATGGAATGCCGAGGTGGATGTCCCACCGATACTGGTGCCCAGCTGGCAGAGGTCAGTGAGCGCCTGGAGACACTCCAGTTTCCAAGCGCTATCCATCGGTCTTTTGCTGACCCAGGACTGCAGCTCCGTCAAGGAGACGAGCTGTGGGAAAACGTGCCTGGCGAACGGCGACCACACCTGTTCACCGTCAAGGAAGCACTAGAGATGTCGTAGCCTCAGCGCATGTTTGCGCATCATCAGCCATGGCATACGGAGTCCTCCACACAATGGGTGTTGACAGCAGATGGATCTTCTGACCATGGGAGCGCGTCCCTTCCACAAAAAGCGGTAGAGGAGGAGTTCCATTGTGGTGAGAGTTGGGCCGGGGCAAGGGACGACGGTGAGGCGGTAGCAGATGACGGATGTGATGTACGCATACGCCACCTCCGCCCGGCCTTTCTGGGACAGCTTCATCTCGGACCATTTCTGGGTGAGGGAGCCCACACTGCTCGTCAGCTCGCTCCAGTTTTTCTCAATCTGGAGGTCCGGTCTGAACCAGACCCTGAGCAATTTAACCGGTCCGTCGTCCAACGCCCCACGACACTCTCGGACGGCATGGACTTGCCTCTTCAGGTGCCGAGCTGCAAGCCCAACGAATTTTCCTGGTTTATCTTTGCTCCTGCCACCGCTTCGTATTCCTTGAAAGCAGTGCTGAGCATCTGGACGTGTCTGGTGCTCGACACCACTACGGAAACGTCGTCGGCGCAAGCAGACTCGGATTTCCCGCATCCTAGTTCGCATAGGACGCCCCTCATCTCCCCAGTTTGTGGAGTAACGGCTCGAGAGCCAATACGTACAAGAGGGACAAGAGGGGACAACCCTGGCGGACCGAGTGCATGATGCTGAACGGCTGCGACAGGTGACCGTTCACCATCACAAGTGAGCAGATGTCGCTGTATATCGCAGCGATCCAACCCCTGAAAACGAGCCCGAAACCGGCACCCTCGAGGACCACCGCCAGGTACCAATGGTCGACCCTATCAAATGCTTTGGATTGATCCAAGTTGATCAGGATCCCACCCGTGCCAGGTTACTTAACCACCCTCTCTATGATGTATCGCATGAGGTGAAGGTTGTTGTTTATGGATCTGTCCGGAATGGCGCATGTCTACGGCTCTCCCACCAGACCCTTGACGACAAGGGCCAACCTCGTTGCTAACACCTTTTCAAAAATCTTGAACTCTGCGTTTAACAGGGTTATGGACCTGAAGTTATCGATAACACCCCCCTTGTTCGGGTATTTTCTCAGCAGTGCGATCGCTCCCCAGCTCACAAAACTGGGAATGCTCCTGTTCTGCTGCCAGTTGCAGTAGACGTCTGCCAAGAGGTCAGCGAACAAGTCTGGCATAAATGCATAAAGCTCGTAAGGCAGACCATCCAAACCTGGCGATTTACCCCTCGTGCAGTTAGCCATCGCTTCCCGTATTTCACCGGCTGTAATTGGTTTTTCGCAACACTGTGCTGCGGTCGTCGAGAGCCGAGGTAGTCCGTCGAGGTGTGCACTGAAACCCATACGCCGACCCGGCCCGCCGCTGCTCCCAAACAGTTCAGCAAAGTGCTGCTGAAAAGCTTCACACATATTCCCGGGTTCGAGCAACACGCGCCCGTTATGGTCAGTTAAAGACCGAATTGTGGCTTTGTTGGCACGCGCGCCTATGCCACCCGGGCCTATTGGACGGCTTTGTCCCCTCGTGTTTCAGAGCACGCGCTCTAGCTCTGACAACGCAGCCTTCGTGTTTTGCGTTGAGGAATTGGTCGAGTGCCAATCTCGCCGCAAGCTTGTCCGACTATTTTAAATTGTGGACAATTTATACTAGCCTTATCTAGTTCTCTGCAGAATACCCTATCGAGATACGATCTGGATGACCCAATGAGGTTTGTCCATGTCTACATTGGCACATTGGGTGATCCAATCGATACCTGTCAGACAGTTCAAAACGTCTGAGCAGGTTTGTGAGGCCCTTGCACCCTCCTCCCCTATCTACTAGCCCCACACAATCGCAGCGTGAATCCAAGAATCCGTTCCAGTCGCCCACTAACACTAAAGAGCGGGACGTTCCAAGAAAGGTCTCTAGATGTCTGAAGAAATCTGGCCGTCTTATCCCTGTCGGGGCATAGACGGCTACTAGCCTGAAAGCGTTGCCTTCGGTGCCACTTACGTCCAGCACCACCGACTTACATTCTGGGACCAGGACGATGGTCCGTATGGCGAGACCCAAGCCATTCCGAAACAACACAGCCCCCCCCCCCCCCCCCACCCACCCCCGCTGCCGGACGGTTCGGAGATTCGTACACCTCGTAACCGTCGAAGATCGGTGCGGAAGCTTGCGTTTGGGAGATTCTCGTCTCGTTAATTGCCACCATATCTATGTTTAGTGACCTGAGGTCGTTAAACAAGTGACCCTGCTTCCAGACCGAGTTCAAGCCACTCACGTTTACACTTCCGATCCTGAATACAGCCATGTTGAGTGGGGAACGGTGAAGGGACCGTTGAATCGCCCCTTCGGCTGGTCGTCGGCTCTTCTGTGAGTATATCCGAGTATACTCTCCGGTTCAGTGTCCCTCCTAGGTCTCTGAAATCACCAACTGTGTTGGGAAATTTCATTTTAATGTTTGTGTATTGTTTCTGTGATATTCTTACCAGTCTTATGTTCGTTGGTGTTTTGATTGGTGCTGGTATTATGTAGTCGTGCTGTGAAATGTCTGTGTTCAATTATGTAAGTCATTAGTTTCTTGTGTGTATTTATTGCTGTGCATTTTTTTTCTGGGGGTGGAGTATGGTTCTGCTATTTTCTTGTAGTTGTTGCTGGGTGTGTGTGTTTTGTTGTTGTATTTGCGATGTTTGTGCTTGTGGTGGTGTTGTTAAAGGAGTTGTTGTTGTTGGCAGTTGGTGGTGATGGTAGTGCTAGTATGGGTGGTGATGGTGTTGGTGGTGTTGGTGCTGTAAGTCTCTTTGCAGTAGCCTTCACCCTTTTTTCATTTCTTCCCTCCCTTTTCGAAGGCGATGATGCGCTGCTCTGCGTTTGTGCCTTCTTGCGACCTTTTGCCACCCCTCTCCCACCTCACACTCCATTTCCGATTCTGTGAGGTCGGGGAAGGGTAGCAGCTCCACTCTTTCACGTGTTCTTGTTGGTGATGGTTGCAGTGGAGTCTCTGTTGCAGCTGCAGTTGGTATTACTCTTGTTGTTGTTAATACATCCACTGCTGCTGCTGTTCTTGATTTCCGTGGCGTGGGTATGGGTGCCACGGACCTATCCTTCCTGGTTGCCGCCTGTCCTGTTGCTGGTAGCAGTGGAGCCGGTTTCGGTAGGAGGGGCTTTTCTCCTTTCTCAAGGTCTTCTTATTGTAGAAGGCTCTGAGCTGAGTCTTCGACCAACAGCGAAAGCATTTCGGGCGTTTTCCCTCAACACTTATGGGAAGTTGAGTGCCGTTATCGAAGTCTATAACATCCGGGATAGCTTCGATGCACTCCTGGTTGGTTTGAATTAACATCTCAATGGAGGCGCCGACCCAATCTTCTCGTACTTTTTTCTGTACTTGCAGTACGGTTATTTTGTCCTCGATTCCGACGAGGACAGACGCGGTTAGCCAAGAAGGAGCCATCCCGGGGGGAGGGAGGGACTAGGGTCAGTTTGACCCTCACAATTTTTTGCCCGCAGTCGGAGAGCACCAACACCATTTCCTCGCTCCTTAGGGTTACTAAGGAATGAGCCTTTGCCACCTAGAGTGTCACAAAAAGCGCGTCCACGGTGGCATATTTCTTGCTTCGGGTGATATGCGTTTTCCGCTACCACACAGACCCAAAGACTTTTTGCATTTGAGCCTCTGTGGCTCTTTCAGCCTTACGTGATTTTGTGCTTACTGTATGGTACGTGACCGCACAGTGCTGTTAGGTTTCGAAAAATTCTTCGGCAGACTTGCAGATTGCTCGGTGTCCGGTTTTCGTCACCATCTTCCTTTCTTCCTGAAATTCCTCATTTGTTATAAGGATGGTTTCCAGGTTATTTGCGATACCTGCAAACGAGATTGGTTTTTCTTTCTTGTTGTTGTTGTTGTCGTCAGAGCTGCTTTGACTTTTGTTGTTACTGCTGATACTACGACCGCGGCTGCCGCTGTTGCTCTTGTTGTGTGGTTGCTGTTGTTGCTGCTGCTGTTGTTGTTGCTGTTGCTGCTGCTGCTGTTGTTGTTTATGCTCTGCTGATGTTGTTGCGGCTGCTACTAGTATTTTCCTCGCCACTGTTGCTGCTGCTGCTGTTATTACTGCTGCTGCTGCTATTCTTCATGACGTCAGACGAATGAAATGGCTTTCCGTATTTACCGCACACATCTTTCGTTGTTGTTGTTCCACGGTACGCGCGTTCTCTTGATGAAGAACACTACGAGAAACTACATTTTACTTTTTCTTTAATGGCGTCACATGCGAAAGAGGCGACAGAGGCGACACCACATTTATGAATATTGGACACAAAACCCCAATAACTGGTTATTTAACCCCGAAGGGCCAATTAACGGGCAGAAAGACCCTCTCACGAGGAGGAGGGTATCTTTATCTGCAATTTTGTTCTAGTTTTAAACAATTTACAGTTGTTATAACGGTTAAAAATTACAATAACTTACAGAGCCGAGCCTCCGTCAACCATGGCATTCAATAATAATAATAATAATAATAATAATAATAATAATAATAATAATAATAACAATAATAATACTTGGTTGACACTTGTCCTAGAAGTGGTAACACGAAATGATTACCCCTTGGTGGTTAAGGATAAAACGCGACAAAATAAAGTAAATGTCAAATGATAAAATCTCATACCGGATCGGCCGTCACCCGGGTCAAAAAGGGCCGCGTCCCTCAGAGAGGAACCAGTCTGGGGTCGAAAAATCAGCTAATGGTTAAAACCTTCCCATCACTTCGGAGCTGGAGACCTCCCATAACCGGAATACTTCTACTGTTGGCCCTCCATGCTCACCACCAAGAAATCCAAAGAAAAAGAGAGAAAAATGATCAAGGGAAGACAATTAAGAAGTTCTTGAGGCTTTCTTCACTGCCATGTACTACCCATCAAATAGTTCGAATACAGAACAGACATATATCTACTGGAAAAAGAAACATCCCGTAAACAGAGGCTATATTGACAGTAACAAACTAGCCAATATACGAAGAAATATTGTTAAAAAAAATTTACTATCTGATATAGAAATTGATCAGATCAAGCTATTAGCACAAAATCAGCGAAGGGAAAATGAAACATGTGTCAGTGAAAACGAGGTAAATTGTAACACTTCGAATCCCAGGGTTGGGGCGGAATCACTGAAAACAACAAATTAAAGAAAGGATCGAAAAAGTGGAGGGAGTGCATGCTCAAGATGAAACTCAAAATGAAAACAATGAGATCGTAAATTGAAGGATGAAATTATGATGGAATGGATGAAAATGAAAGAATCTGACATGGGGGAACGAGACACCCTCCCTAAGATCCAGAACTCCAAACAGAACCAAAAGATAATACACAAGACTAACATAATTCTCAAAAATATTATCATCACAAACAAACTAAACATTACTGATTTAAATCATCTGTATTATGCATCGGCTAAAGTCACCACTCAATTATGTGGAGTGAAAATGAAAAAACAAAGGAATTCCCACAAGAAATCTACTTGACAAGAGAACATCAATCGCCAAATAAACCTTCTCCGATCTGACATAAATTTTAACAAACTACAAAGTAGTTAAACAAACTAAACTTAGAAAATTGAAAAGAAAATACAGTATAAAATCAACAAGTGACATAGACATGCTGATAGAAATAATCAAGCAAAAGGTGTCGGCCAAAGCTACTCTTATAAGGCGCTTTGAAAAACGATCTAGATTCTATACGGACAAAATATGTTCAAAAACAACCAAATAAACTTCTACAGAAAAATTGGCAAGTCAACAATAACTGCTAAATCAATACCACCCAAGGAGGAAGTGCAGGAATTCTGGGAAAAGATCTGGGCCGAAGAAAAAGTTCACAATATACATTCCCCATGGATAGACAGACAAATGAAAGATACAGCTCTCCTTGAGGAAGAAATATGGGAAAATATAACAGTTGAACACTTGCGTTTGGCTCTTAGAAAAACCAGCAAATGGAAATCCCCAGGAAAAGACAAAATACCAAATTTTCACAGAGTCTCATGAGCTGTTAGCCCAACTTTACAATGAAATAGTTAAGGAGCCAGAAAAGATACCATCATGACTAGTTAACGGCATTACATTCCTGCTTCCGAAGAATGATGAGACAAACAATCCCAAAAATTACAGACCGATACCTTGCTTGACCACAACGTATAAAATGTTAACAACAGTCCTAACTGAATATACATATGATCACAAATGATCTATTTCCCAATCAGCAGAAAGGGTGTAAACGAGGCTCATATGGCTGTAAGGATCAGATTTTGGTTAACAAAATGATACTGGAAGATTGTCATAATAGACACAAAAATCTATCAATTGCTTGGATAGATTATAAAAAATCATTCGATAGTTTGCCACACAATTGGAGGTTCCTGTCATTCAGTATGAAGACATGGAAAACGACACTCCTTTCGAATAGTGAAAAAGAAATCACTGGAAGCTGGAGAAGTTAATATTAATTGTGGAATTTTTCAGGGTGTCTCATTATCACCGCTTTTATTCTGCATCGCACTTATACCATTAAGTAAAATGCTCAATGAAATAAAACATGGATATAAACTCTATGACAAAACCATTAATCACTTGTTAGACATGGATGACCTGAAACTATTTGCAAAAAATGATGAACAATTGCAAGGGCTATTATCCACTGTGGAGCAGTTCAGTGTTGACAATAAAATGGAGTTTGGTCTAGATAAATGCGCCATAGCAACGTTCACCAGAGGAAAGCTGCTGAAAAGTTCAGACATTAATCTTGATCGGGGGAATGTGATAAGAGAACTTGATCAAAAAGAAACTTACAAATATCTAGGTGTTTGTGAAGGAGACGGAATCAAGCACTCGACAATGAGGGAAAGGATAAGGAAGGAATGTTACCGCAGAGTAAGAGCAATCTTAAGAACGGAATAGAATGCAAGAAATAGGATCGATGCCATAAGCACGCTTGCCATACCAGTAGTAACCTACAGTTACAATGTCATCAACTAATCCAGTTAGTTATTGCGTTGAAAACTGCAACAATTGGATTATCTACATATCTAAGGGAATCACATTATTGGATGATCAAATTCGTTTTGAAATACGAAAGCATCAAAAGATCATACTACATTACAAAAGATGCACAAAGATACAGTAATGGACTACACATTTCAGAAGTCCCATTTACTGCTGAAATGGAATACACAGAAAAAGAAAAGCAGGTAAAAGTAACTGCAAAGAAAGGACTGCTACAGAGACTGGCTAAAAAAAAGTAACTGCAAAGAAAGGACTGCTACAGAGACTGGCTAAAAAATAACAAGAAAAGCCTCTGTCTGGAAAATACCCAGAAAGAGCTAACAATCCTGATGTTGACAAAACTTTAACCCATCAGTAGTTGGCATCCTCTAGACTGAAATCGGAGTCTGCCAACAAAAAATTACCAAGCCAACATAATAAATAATGGATGCAACCCATTATGCCGTGTATGTAAAAAACACCCAGAGACCATTGATCATATAATTTCAATGTGCAGCCCTATAGCTCCAACCGAATACCTAAACATGCATGACAGAGCTGCACAATACATACATTGGATAATGTGTAAGCATTTTGACCTGCCCCATCAAAAGAATTGGTGGGAGCATCAACCACCTCCCATACTTGAAAAATATCACATCTCAATCTTGTGGAACTTTAGCATCCAAACAGACCGAAAACTAGATGCAAATAGACCTGATATAATAGTGAAGGACATTAAAAAGAGGGTATGCCTGCTAATTGATATGGCCGTTCCAATAGACAAGAATGTATCTATAAAAACATTTGAAAAATTGAGCAAGTATAAGGACATGGAGATAGAAATTGGAAATATGTGGAAATTGAGAACTAAAACAATACCAGTGGTTGTAGGTGCTCTAGGACTGATAACTAAGGGGTCTAATGATTACGCGTATAGGAGAAATACAAAAGATAGGAAACACGCGTATAGGAGAAATACAAACGATAGTACTAATGGGAACTTCCCATATACTAAGGAAGGTTCTGTCAATATAAGTACATCACAAGTCTAAACACCTAAAGGAATGCATGTGTGTGTATGTATGTTCTTTCTTGAACAGGGCGGACCTTGTTTTCTCTTGAGGTCACTGGTTGTGACTTGGTGATAACTCGTATGAACATAAAGCAAGATAAATTGAAAAATAATAATAATTATTATTATTTCTTTATTAACCACAAGGGTTTACACAAAGTAGACATTAAGGACAGTACTGGACAATACAGGACGGTACAGATGGGCATTTCTGCGTGTTAAAAAAAACAGAGTATGTAATAAAAGAACAATGAAAAATTCCCCAATAGTCGACGCCTAGAGTTTCCCCAAGTACGTCGTCGCACTTCCCCTTCACTAATCCTCTATAGAACGCCAAGGTGGAGCTTCCACCGATCACATTGTCCGAGTGGTCGAGGGCTGTGAGCGCCTGAAGACATTCCAGTCTCCAAGCGCTCCCTCTCGGTCTTCGATTGACCCAGGACTGCAGCTCCGTCAAGGAGACGAGCTGGGGAAAAACGTGTCTAGCAAACGGCGACCACACCTGATCACCGTCGAGGAAGAGGTGGAGATGTCGTAGCCTGAGCGCGTGTCTGCGATTCATCAGCCACGGCATGCCCAGCCCTCCACGTAGCGGGTGTTGACAGCAGATTGACCGCCTGACCATCGGAGCGCGTCCCTTCCACAAAAAGCGAAAGAGCGAACGCTCCAGCGCAGTCAGGCAAGGCTTAGGACAAGGCATGACGGTCAGGCGGTAGTAGATGACGGAGCGATGTACGCGTTAGCCACCTCCGCTACTCCATTTCTGGGTTAGAGAAGCCACCCTGCTCGTCACCTCGTGCCAGTTTTGTCAGTCTGGAGGTCCGGACAGAACCAGACTCCTAGCAATTTAACCGGTCCGTCCGTCCAGCACCCGACCACGCTGCTGGACGGCATGGACCTGTCTCTCCAGGTGCGAATCTGCAGGCCTACCGACTATTCCTGGTTGATAATTGCTCCTGTCACCGCTTCGTATTCTCTTAGTGTAGTGCCGATCATCTCGATGTGTTTGGCGTTCGACACCACTACGGTGACATCGTCCGCATATGCCCACACGGATCTTCCGCATCCTATTTTGCGCGGGACCTCCCTCAACGTCTCCAGTTTGTGCAGGAATGGCTCGAGAGTCAATACGTACAATAGCAACGAGAGGGGACATCCTTGGCGGACCGAGCGCATGATGTTGAACGATTCCGAAAGGTGACCGTTCACTCTCATCACAGATCAGATGTCGCTGTGCATGGCAGCGATCCAGCCTCTGAAGACGGGCCCAAAGCCTGCCGCCTTCAGGACTGCCACCAGATAACGATGGTCGACCCTATCAAAAGCTTTCGAAAAATCTAAATTGGTCAAGGACCCACCCGTTCCAGGTTCCCTAGCTACCCTCTCCACGATGTATCGCATGAGGTGGAGGTTGTCGTATCTGGATCTGTCTGGAATGGCGCATGTCTGCCCACCAGACCACCAACGACAAGTGCCAACCTCTTTGCTAGCACCTTGGCCCAAATCTTGAACTCTGTGTTTAGTAGAGTTATAGTAGTGTTATAGGCCTGAAATTATCTATGTTATCCCCCTTGTTCGGATCCTTTGTCAGCAACGCCACAGCTCCTAGGCTCACAGAGCTGGGAATTCTCCCATTCTGTTGCCAGCTGCAGTAGACGTCCGCCACGAGGTCTCCGAACAAGTTTGGCAACTGTACGTATAGTTCATAGGGCAGACCATCCAAACCAGGCGATTTACCCCTTGTGCAGCCAGTCATTGCCTCCCGTACTTCAGTTACTGTTATCGGCTTTTCTCCACACTCCGCCTCAGTGGCCGAGAGTGGCGGCAGTCCGTCGAGGTACACACTAAAGTCCATACTTCAATCCGGCCCGCCGCTGCCCCCGAACATCTGAGCGAAGTGTCGCTGAAAAGCTTCACATGTTTGCCCGGAATCGAGTAGCCACTCGGGCCCATTGAACGGCTTCCGTCCCCTCGTGTCTGAGAGCACACACCCCAGCTGACAACGCAGCCTCCGTGCTTTGCATTGAAGAATTGGTCAATACGTCAGTCGCGATGCCTTTGTTAAGCGCCTCGTCTAATTTTCTAATAAGGTCTCCCTCTGCTCTATTTTTCTCTATTGCTAAAGCCTTACTAAACCTAATGGATTCTATTCTAATCGCTCTTTTCAGAGCAAACCACCACTTGTTGTTGACGATGTCCCCCGTCAACGCCCGCTTAACTACTTCGCTAATCCGGTCTCTGTAGGCTCTCCGCGCTGGTAATAACGCGTTCAGCTTCCAGTAGCCGGGTCCTTGTCTATGAAACCTATCTATGTCAACCACGGAGATCAGGAATTTGTGGTCCGTGTAGCTGACTATCTTGAAATGTAGACAGCCTATGCTAGACCAATCTATTTCCCTTCAAATTACTCTATCTAGATATGATCTGGATAACCCGATGCGGTTTGTCCAATTCCACATTGGCACATTCGGGAAATCCAATCGGTACCTGTCAGACAGTTCAAAACGCCTGAGCTGGTTGGTGAGGCTCTTGCACCCTCCTCCCCTATCCGCTAATCCCGTACAGTCCCAGGGTGCATCTAAGATGCCGTTCCAGTCACCCACTAACACTAAAGAGCGGGACGTTCCAAGGAAGTTCTCCAGACGCCGGAAGAAATCAGGCCGCCCGGCTCCTGTTGGGGCATACCCGTCCACTAGCCTGAAAGCTTGTCCGTCTCAGCTGGTTACGTCCAGCACCACCAACTTACCTTCTGTGTCCAGGAAGATGGCCCGGATCGCGAGATCCAAACCTCTCCGAAAAAGTACAGCCACACCTCCCCCGATCCCGGACGGCTGGGAGATGCGTACACATGGGAGCCGCCGAAGATCGGTGCGAAGGCCCGTGCTTCGGAGATTCTGGTCTCGCTGATGGCCACCACATCTATGTTTAGTGACCTGAGGTCGTCGAGCAGGTGGCCCTTCCATGACGACCCCAAGCCACGCGCATTTATGCTGCCTATTCTGAGTGAAGTCATGTTGAAAATGAGTGGAAAAGATGGGTAAGACCACTTACCTTACTTCTCGTTGAGGAAGGATGGTTTATCCATCCTTCTCACTGCTTGTGGCCTCCTCCGGAAGGATGTCCTTATAAATCCTCCTGGAGAGTGCTTGTCGGAAGTCTCCGATGCCCTTGAGAATTTTTTGTTTTAGTGTCGTGTACGTTTTCTGTGTGATACGAGTGATTTGTATGTGTGGAGGTGATGTGAATTTTTGGGGTGTTGTGTTGTCTTTTTCTGTGATGCTGGTGTTGTGTTGGATGTAGTGTAATAACTGGTTGTTGTTCAAATTTAATGCTGTGTAGTGTGTATCTTTTTGGTTGTTTTGTTTTGTTTTGTTTGCGTTTGTTGTGGGTTTGTTTCTGTTTCGCTGTTTGGGGACTTTTGTGGTGTTGGGGTTAATGATGGTGATGGTGTTGGTGTTTGTGGTGATGGGGTTGGTGATGCTGGTGTGGATGGTGGCATATCTGTCCTAACCTTTTTGTTTGTTAATTTATTTGTTTCCCCCCTGTATTTTGTTTGTGGAGGGGGAAGGAAGAGTTTTTTTTTTCTTTTGGGGGTTCTTTTTTCTTTTTTTCTTTTTACCTGGTACAGCTTCCCACTCATCGTCGTCACAATCTGTCTCCAGTTGCGATAGCTCGGGGAGTGGAATATCCTCCACAGGCGTTGGTTGTGGCGTGGTGGATGGTGGAGGCACCGGTGCTAGTTCTGGCGCAGTGGGTGGTGGTGGTGTTGGTTTTGCTACTGTTGCTGGGGTTGTTGCTGCTACAGTTGCTTCTGTTGTTGCTGCTACAGTTGTTGCTGCCATTTCTGCTGCTGGTGGTGCTGATGGTTTAGTCTCTGGGGTGTGTAAGAGAGGTGGCCTCAACTTTTTAGCCTGAGGGCAGAAAGCCTTTAGGTGGGTTCCTTCACCACAAACGACACACCTAGGCCTTCTACCCCCAACGATTACGGTGAGGTGGCTGCCGTCATTGAGGTCTATCACCTCTGGAATTTCCTCAATGCTCTTTTGGTCCGTTTTCCGTATGCCCGGCCGACTAACTCACTCGATATGCAAATTAGCCTGCTCAGCCGTTAATATGCATAGTATATACTTTCAGACGTTCAATCATCTGACAGAAAGGTATACGATGCTGACAATAGCTAATAAGCTTGCAACTAGTACACCGTTCTTGTGTCAGTGTTGAACAAAAGGGCGAGGATGGATGCCGAGCACTGTACGGCGTAATTCGGGCTATTTGTTTACAAACAAACCGAACATTATAATAAATGTTCGGTAAACCCATACGTACATATATATATATATATATATATATGTGTGTGCGCATGTATGTATATATATATATATACTACTATGCGTCTGTACACATATATGTATGTACGTATATATACGTATATTTAGGTATAAGCCGTACTAAGAGTGAGAAATGAAATTCGTTTCCTTTTTTCCATATATATATATATATATATATATATATATATATATATATATATATATATATATATATAGTGTAGGTAGTACAGTGAAATACTGCTGTTGGTGCCAAATCAAGCACTCTATGTACAGGCATATAGGCGGACTAAGACCTATATACATACATGCATTGCCTCGTGGTCAGATCTACACATGGACCATATACCATATATGACGACAGCATTTCTACTCCCGCAGCTGGAAACAACACCACAACCAGCCTTGATAACAACAATGTCCGCCTTCAAACCGGATGAACCAACCAAACCTAGGTTCCCACCCACAACTACCTGTCGGTCGCCTTCCTGACAAAGAACGAACCGGCAGTAGGAGTTCCAAACCCTTCGACCACATTCGATCTGCCATCACCACTGAACAGAGAACTAACCAGTCCCTGATCCCGGAAATTACTATTCACCAAGGGGATAACCGCAGGCAACTCCGTACTGCGACGACTGACAGCAGGACAACTTCACCCAACGCACGTCCGACGCCAGCACAGTCTGCCTACTACAACGCCACAGAAAGGCCATCCTCCGCACACAGTAGATCCCGCAATAGGCATGTGAGCTGGTTCAATGATCCTTACTTTACGCATGTCCGTACGAACATCCCATGAATATTCCTCAGGGCCCTTGACCAGAACTTCCCCCCGACTCATAGATACGATCAGATCTTCAAAAGGCACACGGTCAAGTACGCTTTCTCAACAACACCTAGCTTTGAGAGCTTGATAATGCCATCAACCGAAAAAGATCGGATATTTCACCTCCCACTGTATCCCTGAATCTGCACCGAACCACAAACTCCAAGTTGCAAGCAAATATGACAGTCCCAACCATCGGACCAACAACGACCAACGAAACAACGCAACAAACCTTCCACAAATCCGCACCAGAGAGCAGCCAGACACCCGCGCCCCGCTCAGCCTAGGAGGACGACATTGCCCTGTTATGTGTTGCGGAAGCAATGGAGAGTATTTGACTGACCAATACACCTTCCAAAACGCGCACACACGCGCACACACACACAGACACAAATCCTCAATTGCGCGCACACTCACGTAAACACGCACCTGAATATTGGTGAATACACGCTCATTGACCCCCCCCCCCCCCAAATGCCCCAAAATACACACATACGCCAACACTAAAAAAAAATACAGCCGATGCCTATATATATATATATACCTTCTCGTCCGACATACCACAACGAGAATATATCTTTTTGTCACATCACAAGTCTGAGGAGCATTTCGATACTGGAGTCATGTCCATAAATCCTATGGCTCACCTTTAGCCAATCCTCTGCGAAATGCACGAAACAAGTCGATAAACAATATATATTTTTCATATGTAAATGAAACTTCCTCACTTTTCCTATTATTTATATATATATATAAATCAAGAAAGAAGAGTGAAACGGTTTGCTATACAAATAAGGTTTTTAATCACATTGCTGACAATTGTTTCTCTGAACTGGTAGGTCTAGAGATCGCTACCCGCCTGTTTTCGCACTCGATGAAGAACCCTGCACTATAGGTTCTACAACCCTCGCCAAACAAATCTGGGAACTTAAGGACAATAACACCAACTACAATATCAACTGGTCGAGGTTGGCGGCTGCAAGGGCATACAGTACCGGTATGTCCTATTGTAGGCTCTGTGATCTTGAATTACTGTATAACCTTAGGAATGAAAAACGGTTACTCAACAACAAGATAGAAAGATCAATTTTCTGCACACACAGGATCGCCACTAAATTCACAAGATTTAAGCCACCGTGAATCGAACCAACATAACTTAGCATTCAACATATTATATCCACACTATTACACAGACCACCACAGAACTATAATACTCATTAAGCAGATTCTAGCCTTCTTAATTCTATACCACAGTAATGTCTGCAAATATCTTATCAACCCATAAATATATCCCTTCTCAGCTGCTGTCAACACAACTTCCCCAACCTTGATTCTCAACAGATGAACCTAAATCCAAGTACATTTTCAGAATACGACCAGAGTAAAACATCACCTTCCTCCTGTTGTTATAATTGTGGATTGGCAGTATCGGTAGATGGTCGGACGCCATGCTTTCCAGCATAGTTACGTCCCTTTACGATCTGAGTTCAAATCCCGCCGAGGTTGACTTTGCCTTTCATCCTTACGGGGTCGATAAAATAAAGTACCAGTAATGCACTGGGTAATTGCTGGCCTTGTGCCTAAAGTAGAAACAGTTATAATTGTAGTCAGCATGTTTTCTCTCTCTCTCTCTCTATATATATATATATATTGCCTCCTTAACCTCTGTATTAACTTACCTATTATATTGCTACTCTGTTAATGTTATCTTATACATGTATGTTATTGATGATGTGAAAGCTAAATAACCCCATAATTCAAACTAACAATCCCTTCATCTAATATAGACCACATAAATATTGAATCCACTTCACACCACAAAAAATTACTATCCTCACTACAATGATAAATATTTTATCTGTCAGAAAATAAATAATTCTTACGGTCACCAAACCTACGGTAAAGGAAATGGTACATAGTTTAAAGCCCATCTTATCTCTACACTATATATAATACACCCATGACAGCTTTTACATGTTAATTTCAAACATCTGCCTCATATCAGCTCGTTTTACATGCTAAGGTCGTAAGTATGTCTTACTTAGATTGATGTTGTGATTATTTCAAATAATTTATTGCTAGCATTGTTAGTATTGTTGTTATTGTTCTGATTCAATGCCATTACTATATATAGAAGCCATGCCTGTGTATTCCCTTCATTTTCGCTAGCTCTGATGAATTAACTGGTTACAACTATAGATTGGTGATCGATTGACGCGAAAACAGGCGGGTAGCGATCTCTAGACCTAACAGTTCAGAGAAACAATTGTCAGCAATGTGATTAAAAACCTTTTTCATATAGCAAACCGTGTCTCTCTTCTTTCTTGATTTATCATTACTCCAAGTGTAAACAACATAGAAATCACCGCGTACTCGCAACATCACTATGGAAACGCCTTGTTGAGTCAAACTTACCATCCACTACTCGGAGTACCCTAACTGGACTACACCTAAGTGGACTACATATAACAATAATCTGTTATCCCGTATATATATATATATATATATATATATATATATATATATATATATATATATACTTACGAATATATATACATACATAAATACGAATATATATATACGATTATATCTACATATATATATTGTGTATATATATGACAGAGTATATGTGTGTATGTGTGTGTGCATGTGATTGCATGTGTGTTTGTATATATGTGTTTATAAGTATACCACTTTATTCAAATATCTCATTTGAAATGCATAATTTAATCAACGTCTCTAAACTTTGATAAGATTCTGGATTTACGAGTAAACGAGCATCAAAGGACTTATAAAATATGTAAGAAGACATTTACACTAAAGTTAAAATTTGAATATAGCTCTGCATTTAACAACACATGCCTTGTCCAGATATAGGAGTATATAAAAGAATAGATAAATGCATACATATATTCATACATACATAATTACGTGCGAATGTAGTACACACATACATACATATACACACACACAATATATATATATATATATATATACAAACATACATTTTATATGTATATATATATATATCGATGACGTGAATCCCCTGTTCGATCATAGAATACCACAAGCTTACGTATTACGTAAGTTTGATTGATGATTTCAGATTCATAGAAACATATCGGGCGTATTGCAGAATATCGTTCGATTTGTCCAGGTCTGTTGTCTAACCTTATTTTTCGTTGTTTTGGTATTGTATTGCTGGATTTTGCATGCCACAATTTCCAATTTGTCAAGCTATCTAAACGTATGTTATGACCGCCGAGGTCAACTTTGCCTTTCCTCCTTACGGGGTCGATAAAAAAGTACCAGTAATGTACTGAGTAATTGCTGGCCTTGTGCCAAAATTAGAAACAATTATTACTAATATTCTTAATACACTGGGTAATTGCTGGCCTTGTGCCAAAAGTAGAAACAGTTATTACTCTAAGAACCTACACTTATTGAGTGCTTTGCTACTCATTCCTAATTGTAGGTCGATTTTGCTTGGCCGAAGCTAAAACTTCGATTTTACTAAGCGTCCACTTGCATCACCTAGACCTAATAATTAAATAATTAATTTAAGTAGATAATTCTGTTGATTGGTTAATTATTTATGTTTGTTTAATAACGTCTAGTGGAGAGCTTTTATTCGGAATGTTGAGCGGAATTATTTTCCTTTGTTAACACTTTGAATTTCCCCGCCAAAAACCGGGGTTACTTCCCTTGTTGGAAATAACACGTGATATCGAAAGACGGAAGGCTGTCTATTGTAGCAGTCCTCATGAGTTGTAGTTCACACCGGTTTGAGGCATAGAACGAAATACCTGTCGATGACGTGAATCCCCTGTTCGATCATGTTGTCTAACCTGATTTTTCGTTGTTTTTGTATTGTATTGCTGGATTTTGCATGCTACAATTTTCAATTTATCAAGCTATCTAAACGTATGTTATTACTCTGAGGGCCTACCCTTATTGAGTGCTTTGCTACTCATTCCTAATTGTAGGTCGACTTTGCTTGGCCGCAGCCAAAGCTTCGATTTTACTAAGCGTCCACTTGTATGTATATATATATATATATATATATATATATATATATATATATATATATATATATATATATATATATATATATATATATATATATATATATATATATATATATATATATAATTATAAAGTAAATTTTCTAGTGCGGCATTGTGTTGTTGTTTTAAAGAACACCTAACACCGTTCCTGCACCAGCCAAGTGATATGAAATCTAAGATGGGTAATTTGCATAAACTTGAATGCTTTAGTTAATGTATTACATCATCATTTACCAAAACCACCAGTTCTAACCATTGGTAAACAGCTAACATAAGTGGTATATGCAAGTAGAAGGTTGGTGAAATCGAAGTTATGGCAGTCGGCCAAACGCACGATATAATAATTTGCACGAAGCACTCAATAAGAATGTATCGATAAATCGATAGGTTACAACTTAGAGTAAGTAGCATATGTTAAATAGCGTGACAAATTGAAAACTGGTTAGGACACGGGCAAACACACACACACACACACACATACACACACACACACACACACACACACACACACACACATATATATACACACACACAGCACACACACACATATATATATATATATATATATATATGATGATAGTGAAGTACTCCACTATTATTTTTTGTAAGGTGAGAGAAGCTCTATGCACATTACAATCATTGATTCAGCAGGATTTTTAAACAGACAATAACGTGATCGACAGTTACATAACTTGTTGTTAAGGAGATTTCAGGTAGCAGAGAATTAGCTTACAAAGCTTACTTGATCATAGTCATAATTATTCTGAATAGATATTTCCTACCTTTGAAAGAGAAGACCTCTTTTTAAAATATAAAATTTATGTCACTAAACATCTCATAGTTATATGCTTTTATCGAGTAAAATGCTTTTATCGAGTAAAATTCTTTTATATTAATATATCTGTTGTATTTATTTTGCTATATTATCAGGAATATCTATTTTCGGTTAGCCATACATTTATAGCGAGATTCCATTATAGCATATTGCAATAAAGAACACGAAACAAAGCGACATATATATATTTTTAAAGAAGCAAAACGAGTTAACGTTAGTTTATATATCCACCATCCATTGATAACTCGAAATATCCTATATAGGATTCCATTGAAAAACTGGATTCTCTATGAAAGCTTTATTAATAATAAAATACTTACCAAAATCCAACGCAAAGCAACACATATGGAGTTAAGATTTCAGGAATTCAAAGCTAGGTACGATATATTATCAGTTACAAAATTATTCCTATGATCTACTGCTGCCTACTCCAAAAATCATCAGTAATTTTCCACTATCATCTCTTCATTAAGAAGAATTCCCAAGCCTAGAAATTCAATATTAGGAAGCTTTTTTTATTTTACCAAACATATAGATAGAATATTAACAAGAAAATATATACGCATCATTAATAATAGCACATTTAAAAGGAGAGTAGTAGAGTGTTCAATATATGTTTAAGTTACTCCATCTCTCTCTCTCTTTCTCTCTATACACATATACATATAATACTCTATTACGTGTCCCAGCCGACAAGCTGAGGCCATGGCGGGGCAACACACACACACACACACACACACACACACACACACACACACACACACACACACACACACACACACACATATATATATATATATATATATATATGTTTGTATATATATGAGTGTGTGTGTGTACCCCGAGTTCAATCGGGGTAACCACAGTAAGTAAAGTACTCAAGATATAGGATATAGTAGAGTATATACAATGTTTTCTGATGATTTCCTTCGAATGAAACAGTTCTAGTCCTGAAGAAGCCATTTGTAGATCATACATTATATATATATATATCTTTGTGTGTGTGTTTGTATGTATACTCTACATAAGCAATCTATTTGTTTATTTGAGTAGAATTTCATAACGCGAAAGTATGTGCCTCATTAAAGTAATTTATATATATACACAGCTTTAGTTGGTTATCAAATCTCTAGTAATTTCATATTTACATATATTAACGTACATCCACCATTACCAGAAACTTATGCACCAGCAACAAATTCTCTTTACCCCTACCCCCACATATCCACCACCATATTGAAATCCACAAACAGCTAGAAATATGGTTACTTCTGGTTATTATTGTTTCAAAATATTTAAATGAATACGGATATGTAAGTGCGACAAGGTATATATATATATATATATCAATTAAGCCTTACACACTTATCTTACAGTGTGACCGACGTTTTAAAAACATTTCCTTTTATTTTTCTCTCAGACTGTCACATGCACATATTTTAACATCGCTCTCATTTCATAAAGACTTGTGAAAGCGTCAGATTAAAACAAAAAATCCAGCAGCTGCTACTATCACCAACCCCACATTCTCCCTCTTTCTCAACCTCCCTTTATCTGAATTTTACCTGTAATTCAAATGTTTGTCACATTTTCTCATTCTAGTTCGAACATAAGTTAGATATGACTGTAGAATTCTCATCTATTTACACGTTAATTTGAACAAACGATGGCCTCCATCAAAAGGAAAAAAAACAATGATTTACAACAATGTAGAATTCATAAAATGTTGAGTTTGTGCCATAATAGACAAATAAATTCTGCTCATGATAAATACAGGAATTATATTCACCATGAAATCACATGGAAAAATCATTGCTGTTTCAAACATAAGACACTATATGGCTAGCATCGAGGCTTCTATGCCATTATTTGGCCAGCTAGTAATATCAGTTAAATCTCCTTCACTCTATCATTTTAAAAGGTAATGGTCATAACCGGAATTATTTTGATTATAATTTTGTTCAATGGGAGTTGTCATTAGTTTAAAAATCAACTTATTAAAAACATTTAACAATTATATAGTTTTACTATGTTATTTCTAAATCGGTGCCTTTTCTCCTTTTCTCTCATGAGAACTCAATCTTACCATCCCCTTCCCAACGTGACAAACGCTTTGTACGTCTACTACAGCTTGTATATAGTAGGATAGAAACACGTAGAACAATTCTGTTACCGAACCATTGGGTTGACCCAATTCATTCTTCACGGTCATCTTTTCATGTTTCTTAGTCTAAAACCATTGTATTTTATTTTTTAGGTGATTTTACATACCAAATAATTATATATGCAGACTCTTGACAAACATTTATTGTTTCTGTTGTGTAAAGCTGGGTAGTCGGACCAATGATTGATGTTATCCTTAGCTTCACAAATATCGTATAACTCTCTATCTCACACTTTTCAATCCCCAACACTCTAGTTGATGACTGCACTTCACATTTCCACATAAAATAATTTAATTGTTCAATCATCATTTCTGCTTAAATTTTTATTGTTTAACTCCAGTTAAATTCTATCAGTTATAGTTGGACCTCAGTTCCAACTTAATAGAGCAAACATAGGATAAACTCATACTAGCTTTGGTCACTTCGTCTTTTCGTATGTGTCAGTTGAATATATTAACAAATGTGTCTATTCTGATTAATAATAATTTGCTTTTATTTCTAACAAGTTGAGTATCCTCATAGCAACTTCTCCGTGTTTGTCAGTTTGTTAATATTTAATCATCGGTCAGTCTTGATAGAACCGAATTTTGATTCATAAGTTCTTGATCAACATGGTGGCCAAAACAACACGAGACAGGCATTTGAATAAATAGAAATGTGATGCTGTAAAATAAAGATTTTTAAGTAAAGTGAGCAAATGATACAGCAGAATTTAATGGAAACAAATAAAAATGAAATAAAATATAAATAAATAAATTAAAAACTTAGAAACTACATCTCAGTTTAACGAACATAGCTGGCGACACATTATACATGTATTTATATATATTGTATATGTTGTTTTATTTCTTTGTTTGTTTTATGAACACCATTATAATTAGACCCAACAACAAATGGTAGCGAAATAAGCACGGGTAAACATGCGGATAAGAACTACAGACAAAAAATAGCTATATTATCACAGCCCAAAATAGCTATGATGAATCCTAAGGGTATTGAAGCTCAACTCAATCCAGCTCCACTCGCTCTCTCACTCGGCAAGTCTCTTACAGAGTTAATAGACCGCATCTCTCTATAGCAATCGCTAGTCATTAAGGCACAGCTAGTGCTGCGTCATGTTATTCAGGTCAGTAAATCAACCGTGCACCAACGTTATATCACATCTCAGCCTGTGTGCATCTTCGCATGCAAACATTCACTGACGTATTTCAACACCTTACAACAAAATACTCTTAACTATGAACACTACCTTTAGCAACATGTAAACCTTTAACGCATTCTGGTTGAGTTATTATCCTACATTGTTTCGTCACATTCCATAGGACAAATCAAAATATATGATTTTTCAGTTTGGTAAGCGTGCTAGTCTGACTCAATTCATTGTAGGTAGTGATCACTTTTATCACACCAATCATAACATCAACGGACAAAACGTCAACCAACAACATTTCTACTAAAAAAGTCACCAGCATCGTTACAAATTGCTCTCCCTCATCAGCCAAAGTAGAAGAAGATGATGATGATGATACGCTAGTCAGCTGCTGCTTGTTTTCTATGATATTCAGCGAGCATCTGGCACCAGGTACATGAACAATACATATCTGTACCCGCCTATATTCGACTTTGTGAATATTTAATTAAATACAAGGTTATACAGACATACAAACACATGTTCATTTGGTTGCCAATACACATGCATGCGTACACAAACACAGACTCAGACACACACCCACACACACACACATAGACTCATACACAAGCACACACACGCATATATATATGTATATATATATATATATATATATATGCAAGTATATCTCTCTCTCTCTCTCTATATATATATATATATATATATATATATATATATAACGACGGAAGTGTGGTAAGGAACCAGTTGGACCAAAATGCACCAGAGTACTCAATACTTAGTGTAGTAGAGTGGGTAATATGAAAAGGTTTAACCCCGACGGCAGATCTCAAGCCGTTTCGACGGCTATTTCTGGACTATTTAGTCCAGAAATAGCCGTCGAAACGGCTTGAACTCTGCCGTCGGATTTTGTTTTTCATATATATATACATATATATAAAGAGAGAGAGAGAGAGAGAGAGAGAGAGAGAGAGAGAGAGAGAGAGAGAGGAGAGAGAGAGAGAGAGAGAGAGAGAGAGAGAGAGAGAGATATGTATATGTAACATCTGTGTTTGTAGATAAGCAATACCCGGTGGTTTATATTATTTTCAATTCACGTAAGCTTACTATTCCGATAATTAGTGATTGGTACCAATCATTAAAATCGATTATAAACTTCGGTTTCTGGAATTCCAATAAACGGCCGTCAGCAATTTTGCAATCAAAGTGAGTAAATACATTATTTGTTTCTCTTTCTCTGCATATGTACATAATTATAGTTTTTGTTTCTCAACTTAACATGAAAAATATGTTTTGATATATCTTTTAAATTTGTATAAAATATGCTCTGAATTTGATGTTCATCGAATTTCCTTTTTGGAGTAGTATAATCAAGATATATATATATACATATATATATATATATATAAAGAATTAGTATATCTAGTAACATATATATACACAGATGCATACTTATGCTAGCAAATATATAGGTTTTGTCTTAGTAACTTTGTGGTTCAATGCATGGGGTGCAGAACAATAATATGAGAGACGTAAAATAAGAAAATTATAAAATTAACTTACTTACTAAAATTTCACTCCCATTTCACTCCCATTTCGACTTCCCTAATGACGAAAGGCTTCTCTGTACACTTCTTCGGAAAGTATATTTATTCCCTTTCAGAAACTAATTATTAAGTTAATTTTATAATTCTCTTATATATATATATATGTATATATATATATATTTAGGTATGTTGATTAAACCAATTCATAGTATATAGATCCAAATTTTAGATTTGTGGAGCTGCAATATAGATACTTGGTTTCGCTGATATTTTTAGCGCTCTTTACAATTGGTCCTCTAAAATATCTGCCCTTCTATATGCCATTAATTTTGTAGACACCATCTGCGTTTGTTTTGGATGCTTTGTAGGAAGAGATTGCTATATTAGTGTACAATGTGAGATGTATAAAGGAAAGGTAAGAACCTCACTGATGATGATATTTATTACAAAAATCAACCTCAACCCTTCGACCACAGCTGCTCTCGTCTTGAACTTATTTCCTGTTTTTTGACTGCAAAAGCATATCCCTCAAAATGAGAGCCAATACAGCGGTTGTTGATCCAATATTGACTGCTTATCTGTGTCTGAATGTGTCACAATTTATCTGTGTCTGAATGTTTGTTTTTTCCTACAGGGAATATTTCTCAAGGAGCTTCTTCCCAACTCTGATGATGTTATCTGTTTCTTGTAGACAGATTTGTTTAATAGATCGGATCTTATATTACCTGGTTACGCGTCACTGGTTACTAAAACAATCATACGATATATTTTCATCTACCTCTATGTATTCTTAGCACTCCTTTGTCAGATACCTATGAAACAGTTACGCCATAGTTAGAAATGTTACTAGATTGGCTTTTAGTTCTTTCCCTCTGGTCAAACTCATTGTTATATATTTTGAAAAAATCGTGACAAGGTCAGGGTTTTTCTTCCTCACATATACATGTCCTACATTGTTTATGGCGTGCAATAGGTTCGTAGTTTTCTGTAAAGTGATTGTTTTTTTGTTTTTTTGGGAACAATATTGTTTCTGCTAATATCAACCACTCTGATATATGTACATCTTGCGGGAGTGCTTGCTGTTAGAGTTTGATATATCTAATAGGAAATCAGTTTTTTGTACAAGTAGCCAACTAACAAATCTCTTCCTAGTGCTTCTTTATTTTGGAGTTTTCCCATCACACACTCAAGAGAATCATCATTAATGCTGTATGCTTTTGTTGTAGTGCAGGGCACTAGTTCGTTTCGATCTATTTCAGCCACACCGCATCTTGTTTGAATGTCTTTTTTGCACCCCATATCTTTTACCAGAAGTAGTCTATGACTTTCTGGGATGGGGCCTCAGTGGCATTTATTGCTCTGCCTCTGAAGTACCTATAGCCTGGTGTTTGGTTTCGGTTGAAACTTCTTATTAATCATATTTTTTCATTCATCTGTGTCTGGTATCAATGTTTCTCGCTGACAGCTCCCAATTCCTGTTCGAGAGTGATCAACTTGTATTGGATAAAGTTGATTATACTGTCTCCAAAATTTATTTCTATTTTAATTTTTACTATTTCTTGGTGAGGAGTGTAGATTTTATTTGTTTTTGCTTGCACGTGAAGCGCATTGTTATATAACCTATATTTTTCCGTAGAGCTGCAATCGGTTTGTATAATTTTGTAATATATGATGCAATTTTATTTAAAGATAAAATATGCCATCTATCGAACCATACACACATATTTATAGAAATTACACACACACACACACACACACACACACACACACACACACACACACACACATATATATATATATATATATATATATATATATATATATATATATATATATATATATATATTTATGTATATATATATGTTTTTTAGTTAATATTTGAGGAAAGACGACAAACTGAAATTGGCAAGCCCACAACATACTGGATGCACTCTTTGAGCTCATATCAATGGTAACATATGTATCCTTCGTCCTTGGACAACCGTCTAACGTATTGCGATTAGTATGGAGATGAATCATCCGGAGAAATCAGACCCGTGTTTGGACTGATTCCTTCCGACTATGTGTATGGTCAAACTCAAGGAAAACACGTTCTTCATTTTGTTCCCGACATTGAACGAACAAAAAACGTAATTGAGAAAATGCTTTCTATAATACCATGTTATTGTTTTGGTTATTACATATTAAAGATAGCGAAAATATTTAGCCAGATACGTGAAATTATTGAATGAAATTATTGGTAGACAGAAATGATAATTATATAATTATTTTAGTACCTAACCAACGACTAGAAGGAAATCTGTTAATTAAATGTCGTGTCTACACTTCAGTTGTCTACAATTATCATTGTTTGTTATCTGAAAGATAAATAACTTAAAGGGATAAGAACAAATATAGATATAAAATATTTTCTTAACCGGTGAAATATATTTAAATCGACTTAGGCTTCAATAAATCGTTTGTATTAACAGAAACAAAATGGGGAGTCGTTAAGCTGTCAAACAATGCTTTGTGGTATTCAATCCTATCTCTCCTTTCCGAGTTGAAATTCTACCGAGGTCAATTTTCCTTTTCATCCTTTCGATGTCAATAAAACAAATTACCAAACATGGTCGTTTCCTCCACTCTCTTTCTTACTATATCATTTGTTCCTTTCCGGTCTTTCTTTTTCTGGAAGAAATCAGCTTTGTTCAGACCAGGAGAGTACGACGCCTCTGAGGCATATCATGAGATAAGCGCCCATGGACTGATTGGCAGCTAGGATATGTTATGTTCGTGTTAGTCGTATCGATTTACGTACGTTTTTCCACACTTGCACAAGCAGGTTGTAACCCATAGTTTATTCGTGTTTCGTAGAGATTAAGTAATTGATAATAGCATGCTAAACTACACGTGGAGGTAGGTTTACCTTTGCAGTAGAGTGAGGTGAAGCAAGGTAAAATTAAGTGCCTTGTTCAAGACCACAATGTACCATCCGGTTTGGAAATCTAACCAATGACCTAATAATTGTGAGCCAAATATTCTAATCCCAAGACTAAGTACTTTCCAAAAGTGTGAACATAGTACATTAAAAACAAATACCTCATGACAATGAAGCAATAAATAGAACCAACTTAGAATTAATGAAATAAAAGGAAATGAAAGTAAACGTAAGAAGACGAAAAGAAAAAAGCAGATCGTCACAAGGGACAAAGGAAACCATGATTCTGTTGCTATTTGCATTTCTGAGAGTATTTGCTGTTCACAGTATCTGGCAGATGGGGGCGCGATTTGAACTCAGAAAATACAGAACCGGGTGAGGTACGCCAAAGAATTCCCTCAGACACTTTAACATTTCTCCGAATCCACACGCATTAGATTGGTAACATACCTAATCTATCGATTGTAAAATGGTGAAAGGCAAATTTGAGAGCGTAGACGACTCTGTAAATCGTCACCATAAAGAATCAAATAACGTAATACATGGATATAAGGGGGTGAAGTAGGCATTCATTATATAGATACATACCATATTTGCATACTTACATAATTGTTTAAAATTATCAGTGACTAAATCAGATATAAAGTAAGATATATATATACATATATATTAGCTTGAGGTATATCGTCTGTAATACGAAGAAATATCTATGATGGCTAGTAGACCACTGATGACGGATATTCCTGGGTTCTATTTCTAATTCTTCATTTATTATATATATATATATATATATATATATATATATATATATATATATATATATATATATATATATATATATATATATATATATATATATATATATATATATATATGTAATAATGATAAATTTGAAGACTAAAATCCAAAGAGGGTTCGATAAGGATAAATATATTTCAAATATATAAGAACCGTAGAGCAAATATTTATTAAAATAACAGATTAAAGTTTAAGCCAAGAATCGCTGCTTTCATCCTTAAGTTTCAGAAGATCCCGTTAAGGGGGAAAGCAGCGATTCTTTGCTTAAACTTTCATCTGTTATTTTAATAAATAATTTATATATATATATATATATATAGTGAGTTAGAAACTCAGAGTAGTCTCTTACAATTAAATAGCTCAAAGAAAAAAGCTTTTCCGAGCGGGGTAATATAATTGAATAAACAAGAGAGATCAACACTAATATAAATATACATGTGTTCGAATCGTAAGGACTAGGTTAGCTAGGGTGAAAAAATACTAACTACAGCAATATGGTTTGTCAGACTTAATTTTAAGTAGTAAATTAAGAACAATAACTGACATATATCGGGCAAACGCCTGGTAACAACTAGACAGTTTTTAAAACTGTTCCGCAACATCTTATTAAGTGAAGTCCACACGTTTCTCTGCTCCTCAGTAGTTTTTGAGAAATTAGCGATCCTTCCATTTCAAAAAATATTAGAAGACTGCAATTTTTAGCGGCACGAGATTTCGAGACAAGCTGGGTTGCGGAGACACGTGCGCTATTTCATATCGCACACAATTCAGTCTTCTAATATTTTAGTAGTGGAAGGATCGCTAATTTCTCAACAACTACTGAGGAGCAGAGAAAAGTGTTGACTTCATTTAATAAGATGTTGCGAAACAGTTTTCAAAACTGTCTAGTTGTTACCAGGCTATTGCCCGATATAGGTGTGTTATTTTTCTTAATTTACTACTTAAAATTAAGTCTGACAAACCATATTGCTGTAGTTAGTATTTTTACACCCTAGCTAACCTAGTCCTTACGATTCGAACACACGTATGTTTATATTAGTGTTCATCTCTCTTGTTTATTGATTTATATATATATATATATATATATATATATATATATATATATATATATATATGGGTGTGTGTGTGTGTTTGAGTAGGGAGAGAAATAAATAAAGAGAGACAATATAAGAGAGGGAGGGACAGATATATATATATATATATATAAAGATATATTTCTGTAGGTGGTTTTGGAAGCCTCAACAATGCAGATAGGTAAATCTCCGAGTAACAAGATACGGTGGTGGAGAGAGAGAGATGTAAGTGAATGTAGATTGAGATGTATAGTGTGTAGAAGAACGTAGGAAATAGCATAACAAATAAAAATAATAACAAGAGATATAGTTATCTTGGGAGAGATTTAATTGTCCCTATATATTTCGGATTCACATCCATCAAGGGCGTTATTTTTCCGGGGGGGGGGGGTTGTCTGTCGGAAAGGTGCGAAACCTGTCCTCCGCTGTTCGTTGTTTTGAATATATATATATATATATATATATTGAATATATATATATATATATATATATATATATATATATATATATATATATATATATATATATATATAAGTATGTATGTATACGTACATGCATATATGTATACAGACGTACAGTAGCATGCATATATATATATATATATATATATATATATATATATATATATATATACACATATATATATACACATATACATACATGATGCGTACATATATGTATGTGTACCTGTATGTATATGTGTATATATATATATATATATATATATATATATATATATATATATATATGCATGCTACTGTACGTCTGTATACATATATGTATGTACGTATACATGCATACTTACATTTAAGTAAGTGCCGTACTAAGAGTGAGAAATGAAATTTCGTTTTCATTTTATTACAACTATATATATATATATATATATATATATATATATTGTATATATATATATATATTGTATATATATATATATATTGTATATATATATATATATTATATATACATATATATATATACATGTGTGTGTATGTTTAGAAAGAATCTATTAAAAGAATTAAGAAATAATTGATCTGCATATTCATAAAAATAAACTTATATTTCGAAGAAAATTATTTAGTGGCAAATGAAAGTAATTTACGCTAAAAATATACTACTATATCAGCTGGGAATATACTAATGAGTTGCAGAAACGGCGTATTCCCTAGAAAGGGAAAAGGAATGTTGTCATAAATTACATTATGAATTTACTTATATATTATTCTTAACGGTTGATATTTTACATCGGCATCGTTGATTCTATACAGTGCATAATAACAAGGACAGAGTCGGTTAAATATATTCCATTCAAGTACTGGGGTTTATTTTATCAACTATATTCTCTTCAAATTTGCCGAACTTTTATCTAAATTAGAAATCATTAACTGGGACAAGGTAAAATTCTGCTTTACATTTCTTATATATTTTACTAGCTAACAATACAAACGATTTGATATAAACGAAATGGAGTTGACCATATAGTTCACCGGTTTAAATATATTATAATTATTGTGTCCTTCAGCAAGGCATTTCATTTCCCGATCCTTTAATTTACTCTGCTGAAAATGAGTTCCAGAAGTAGCTGAGTTGTTTCCTCGAAAGACAGGCATCTTGTAAAATAAACACACTTGTACTGTTAGCCCTAGAAATATAAACGCAGTAGAAATATAAGAGCCCCGTTCTGTCATGGCTGACCACGGGTTCTGAACCTATGACCACGGATTTCGGTTTACCACTCCGATGCCTATGCGTGGGGATTTTCTTTTAACACAAGTAATGTCCATACATTTAAGTCTCTTACTCTGCGACGATGAATTTGGCCAAGAGAAGGCAAATGACGATAAAATTTGGCACTTGTTTCCTCGTAACGCAATTTTTCCAGCAGAGTAGATTGTAGAATCCTTAATAAATTGTCTTACACAAGGCCACAACACGCTGATTGAAAGTTCAGTATCCTCACCACAAGAATAAATGCTGTTACAAGCCCTAACTCCATAAAACCGTGATAGACGTTTTAGTTCAGAAAAACGTGTGTAAAGCATTATCTTTAACTAATGTATTCTCTTAGCTACCAACCCAAGCTATTCATTTGAGACTTCGTTTATTCAAACACATAGCTCACCACTTCAGATATGATCTAATCAAAGCCAGAGTTCTATTAGTTATTCCCGTATGTTAGTTATGTACCCACCTCCCCCGTTATATATCGCTTCCTTCCACATTAAATAATTTCAACTTAGAATTTGGTAATAAGAAACTACCTTTTGACACTTCTTCATCTGACCAGGAGAAGACAATGACTAAGCCTTTAATTTTCACTATACATTCTTTATTCTCGCTATATTATGTAATAGGTCACACAATTATACGACCCTCTCTACTACAATGGATATTACAATAACGCTGCTAGGTAGCACACGTATTTATCAATTACAGGAAATTATATACTTAATGTAATTATAAAAATGTGTATAAAACTGTTTCTTTACAGACCAATAATGCGGTCTTCATATGTCTACGCCATGAACAACTGCCTAGTTGGCGTAATGTTAACGCTTGCCTTGGATATAACTATTCTTTTTAAAAGTGTTATTTCTTTAAGACATTTTCATTTCAGACTACAAACAATGTTAAGTGTAAACAGCTGACTGTAGTCATGACATTTCATTAATAGATTACCTCGTCGTTGCTGTTTAGTTGCTATGATAGTGATATAATTATACCTTCTATCTACTGATAATTTCTATAAATAATTTTATATAGTTAACTCAGATGATGTTATCTAACTTTAAATAATAGGATAACAGTAGGGAGGTATTATAGCAGACACCGTATTATGTCTAAGTTTGTTGATGTTTGGACCCGGTGAACGAAATGGTGGATGCGTTACCTGGGAGAGTGGTCAGGGAAATGCGCAGAAGACCTGGCCAGGCACGATGGGCTTTTTTCTTGCAGATTGCAATAAGTGTGAAGCTGATTCAGTGAGACTGGACGTAAGAAATTTTCGTTCTGAATGCTCACCAATATACATTTTAGACAGCTGCCAGTACTTGGTCAATGCGGGATCTTGAGCCAGTGGGACAGCTGAGCTTTGGCATAACGCTGATTTTGCAAGAGATTGCATCCCAGATAAGTAGATTATCCCTTCAGTAGATGACGATTGTGATGACACCAGACCTTTTGACGTCTCCAGTATCTAACCTAAATATGTTAATTCAATAAAGCTGAAGTTATGGAAGTTTAATTAAAATTATCTAATGAGATAATTTAAATATTTATTGCATCCGATAAAAATGTGTTTTGGTTTTATGTGTTTTTCATAGCTGATCAAAATAACGACGTACAAAGAATTTTTCCTACATTAACCAGACATTAAGATAAATATGTGGTTCAAATGATTTTTTTAATATTTACACATTCGATATATACATTTATTTCCTCTCATTTCTTGAATCCATCTCTTTCCATTCGTCAAGCAAATAAATATAGAAGGCATATAGAAAGGAAAGAGAGCGCGGCGCATAAGAAAGTTGATGTAAGGCAAATGTACAAATATTAGTAGTTGTGTAGAACCAGGTGTTCAAATTCCAAAAGAGACAAATAAAAAGGACAAAGGGAAGTGAAATACTAAGCCGTATAAAAAATATCGCTAGCAACTGATTTTCAATGGTTGATATGAGTCTGACCTTATTGTGTCGTGGGGGCTTATGTGTTCTGTACATCAGAGACAGCGTTACCATCTGGCGCTTTGATCCTGGTAGAGCCATCCTGAGTGGGCCGGATTCCGGTACTAGTTCCAGTCCAACAGTGATACACGAAGGTCGGCTTGTCTCTAGGATAACAGCCCCACCATTTGACTATTCTGCGGAGGTCCCAAAAACACGCCAAGAAGAACCAACAACGTGTTACAAAACTGGTCAGAGGAAACCAGTCTGCCCAACACCGGCAGCGAATCTAGTTTGCCAACAGCCCCTATCCAACTCCAAATTCTTCCTGCACCTCAACATTATATATATATATATATATATATATATATATATATATATATATATATATATATATATATTTGCAGGCAGAGGGTAGTAATGAAAATATTTTGCGATCTATTTTTAGTGCACCTCATTAAATTGGTGCTAAATAATTTCCGTTTTCACAAAAATAGTAGAAATTGAATTTCCAAAAAGACAAAAAAAAAAGAAGAAAAAGACACAAATATATTGTTGAAATTAACCTCCCTAACCATTACAGTCGCTAACATTTGCTGCTTTTTTATCTATTCTGTCTCTAGCACAAACGAAAATTCAATAAATTTTGGATACTCCACTTGAATTGTTACGCATATAATTTTGATTCCTTGTAATAGGTTTCTTGGCTTCTTCAAACATCTACCTATATTTCTATCTATCTAGCGATCAATCAATTCATCATACATATGTATGTATGTATGTATGTATGTATGTATGTATGTATGTATGTATGTATGTATGTATGTATGTATGTATGTATGTATGTATGTAAGTATATATAATTATATATTATAAAGGTATATGTATGTGTGTATGTATATATGTATGTACGTATGTATGTATGTATGAGGGAGCTTATAGATAGGACAACACACGCTGTCTTTTCGTGGGGTAAGTTTTTAATTAATTTTTGTATTCTGAAACATCAAAATACAACAATTTGTTGGTCACTGGACTCGGGAATGTCACGACAGAAGTTTGTGGAAGTTACACAAATAGTTTAGTATGTTTTAGCAGAGCAATCCTTATTTATATTTTACATTTTACATTTACTTACATCTCAATATAACATGGCTAAAATTCAAATTTTGCAAAGAGAAGAAAACGGTCAAATGAACTAGATATATCGCACTGTCCCCCGCCACCACAATAACTTCTACACTCTCTCCCCACCATCACATGTCATTACCCTATCTAGACTAAAGTCATCGACCTGTTGTCAAACTCTCTACTCTCTGTTGAATGTGTATATATATATATATTAATCGGCTCAGTATTTTATACTTGGAGCTTAATAGTTACAGGGTTCCAATTGGAGTTTTAACTCTAATTTTCATTTATATATATATATATATATATATATATATATATATATATATGTATGTATATGTGTGTATATACATCACTCAGTCAAACGACCAGATTTCAACCCCAACATCTACAACAACAACACCGGCACTAATGTTTACAGCAACAACAGCTTCAGAATGAACTGAAATGAACATTTACAACAACAACAGCGGCATCAAAAGATTTAAAAAAAAAGAGAAAAAAGAAACTCAAAATCACAAAACACTCACGCACACAACACAACAACATCAACTGCCACCACCACTACTACCGCCGCCACCATCACCATCACCAGTGACCGGGCCTTAAGAAAACAACTTTAATAATAATTTTTCTCCTTTTGGCACGGATCCAGCGGCTGGCCCAGCGCATCACTGGTACTCTCTGTTGTTGACTCCGTGGGGATGAAAGGCAAGGTTGACCTCGGCAGGATTTAAGCTCAGAGCGTGGAGAGCCATAATTCTATGCTGTAAAGCAATTATAATAATTGTTTCTACTTTAGGCACAAGGCCAGCAATTACTCAGTGCATTACAGGTACTTTATTTTATCGACCCCGTAAGGATGAAAGGCAAAATCAACCTCGGCGGGATTTGAACTCAGATCGTAAAGGGACGTAACTATGCTGGCGTCCGACCCTCTACCGATACTGCAAATCCACTGCCTCAAAGCAATTATAATAATACTGGACACTAGTACGATCGGCTTCAACTATACAAACTCTTGAAAGTCAACAGTTGACATAATCTTGTAATCTTGTATCAGTAATGACGGTAATATATATATATATGTGTGTGTGTATGTGTAAGTGAGTAGAGTAGCGTGTGTGTGTTTGTTTGTATGTATGAGTGTTGCTGTGTGCGCGCATATGTATGCGCGTGTGTGTATGTCGTACGTATAAGTGTCAATAAGTGATTTTTTTTTTTTTTTTTGCGCGCGGGGACATAGAAATAATCGGGCTGGATGCCCGATCGCGCAGTTAAACCACTGGGAGTGAAGAACCCCTAGCCCTTGTCAGGGCATTCTTCTAGGAGAAGGCATCTCAGGAAACTGGGTTAACTCCGACACAAAACCTGCGGCTCAGTAGTTACCGATGATGTTGATCTTTTCTTCTTTTCGGGTTATAGCTACTGTCGCTCAGAGAGTGGGATTGGCTCAGTGCACAGTTTAAAAATATTCGTCACGCACAGGCATTGCACGAGTGCATTAATAATTATTAATAGTGTACTATTATTATTATTATTACTATTATTATTACCTTTTTTTTTTTTTTTTTTTTCCAATTCAATGATGTTCCAGAACAATATAAAAGAGATAATTGGCAATTTAGGTTCTGGAACAAAAAAGATCATTGGCAATAAGGGCAGGGGCCCCAGGTTATCACAGCATGGGCCCGCTCGTCATCGTGCCATTGTAATAGAGCCAAACAAGGCATTTAGTCTTGGCTGCTGGAACGCACGGACGCTGCTTGACAGGGATTCCTTGGAGCGTCCTGAACGACGGACCGCTCTTGTTGCAAAGGAGCTTCGACGTTACGATCTTGACATCGTGGCTTTATCTGAGACGAGGTTAGCTGGAGATGGTCATCTTACGGAATTTTGTGGTGAATATACATTCTTCTGGAAAGGAAGAGATGAAGGAACCAGAAGAGAGGCTGGGGTATGATTTGCTGTTAAGCCTGTACTTGTGAACAAATTAGAAGAATTCCCAGAAGGGATTAGTGAGCGTCTTAAGTCCATGAGAGTTCCGCTGGACAAGGGAAGATATGCTACCCTGGTGAGTGTGTATGCTCCAACTATGTGTTCTGTCGATGAGGAAAAGGTGTCCTTTTACCATGCCTTGAAAGGTGTTTTAAGAAATATCCCTCAGGCAGACAAAGTCATCGTGCTTGGTGACTTTAATGCTAGAGTGGGAAGGGATTTTAACACATGGAATGTAATCGGAAGGCATGGGGTGGGAAAGTGTAACAGCAATGGTATGCTCCTGCTACAGATGTGTGAGGAGCTGGATCTGTGTGTTACCAACACCATGTTCCAACAAAAGAACAAATTCAAGACCACATGGATGCATCCTGCATCTAAGGAATGGCATCTTTTGGATTACGTCCTAGTCAGGATGCGTGACAGACAGGATGTGCAGTGTGTTCGTGTTCTTCGTGGAGCTGAGTGCTGGACGGACCACCGCCTGGTACGCGCAAAGGTGAAACAAATCACTAAACGTAAAATTCGGGCTCCTGGTGTTGCCCTGCCCAAAAGATTGAATGCTGCTCGTCTTAAGGATAAAAATGTGAAGAGGACATTGGAAGAAGAGATGAAGGCTGCAGATCTTGGTGAGGATTGGCCGACCCTTAAAAAGTCGGTTTATGATGTAGGCAGGCGTGTTCTGGGATTGGCGCAGAGGAAACATCGAGACTGGTTTAATAAGAATGATGTATATATAGAAGACTTGTTGGCTGATAAGAGGCGTGCTCTGTCACGCTACTTGACGGCAAAACCACAGGAGAGGAATACGTTGCATGAGGAACTCAGGGATGTAAAATCAGGTGTTAGGCGGAGTCTTTCTCAGATGAAGGATCAGTGGTGGAGTGAGAGGGCTGGTGAGATACAAACTGCGTCTGATTCCAATAACACAAAGCTGTTGTACAGCCTCTTGTGTGAGGTTTATGGACCGTCTTCTTCTCTGGTGACAGCGCTTCGCAGCAAGGATGGCAAAGAACTTCTTCGTGACTCACAAGGAATTGTACGAAGGTAGCGAGAGCACTTTGATGATCTTTTGAATCAGCCGTCTGTCGTCAGTGAAGATTTCCTCAATCTCATTCCAGAAAGTCCTGTGAAAGTAGCTCTCGCAGAACCTCCAACGCTTGTCGAGGTTGCAGTGGCTATTTCGAAGCTGAACAGTGGAAGATCTCCAGGTATGGATGGCATACATGCTGAGCTTCTACAATATGGTGGTGAGAGACTCCTGCAACATCTTCACTCTTTGTTTGGCAGGATATGGGCTAATGAATCCGTACCTGAGGACTGGAGAGATGCAGTAATGGTGGTCTTGTACAAGGGAAAGGGTAACAGGAACGATTGTGGGAACTACAGAGGTATATCATTGCTTTCTGTCGTAGGGAAAGTTTTATGTAGGGTGCTTCTGGACCGTCTGCTGACACACATTGCAGATTGTGTTCTTCCTGAAAGTCAATCTGTTTTTCGTGCTGGACGCGGCACTACTGATATGATCTTCTCAGCTAGACAGCTCCAGGAGAAGTGCATGGAACAAGGCTTGATCTGTATCAGGTTTTTGTCGATCTGACAAAAGCTTTCGATACTGTTAACAGAGATGCATTATGGAAGGTTCTCCAGAAACTTGGTTTCCCTGATAATTTCCTTGCTTTAGTTAGGTCTTTCCATGACGACAAGAAAGCTTGGGTTAATGTCGGGGGTAACATGTCGGATCCTATCTCAGTAAAAAATGGATTGAAACGGGGAGATATTCCAGCACCGACCCTCTTTGCCATATACTTTGCAATGGTTTTCTGTATTGCATTCAGAAATTGCGAGAATGGTGTTTACATCCGATATCGAACCTCAGGCAGCATATTTAACATCAGGCGCTTTGCTGCGAAGACAAAAGTATTTACATCAATCATAAGAGACCTCTTGTATGCAGATGATTGCGATCTTGTAGCGCACACATAGAGTGATATGCAGCACATTTTGAATACATTTTCTGACGCTTGCACTGCCCTAGGTCTGACTGTCAGTCTCAAGAAAACCGTCGTCATCTACCAACCTGCTCCTGGTAAGCAGTACACTGAACCAAACATCTATGTGTATGGCAAACGACTTGGAGTGGTTTATCAGTTTGTCTACCTGGGAAGCACTGTCAATCGATACTGCAACGTTGACAGTGAAATC
>OZ024742.1:98221803-98244303 GCA_964016885.1 Eledone cirrhosa | reverse complement strand
ATACAGTATAGTAACTCTCAAAAAACTACTCATCCTACAACTCTAATAAATGTTAATAATAAAACTCCTAATAAACAAGCTAAAACACCTAAATCAATAAATCTAACTAAAAATATGTGTGGAGAGGTCATTAACAATAATTCTCCTAGTAAACATCAGGATGCATCCTATAAAAACAATAAACAACATAGAAACCGTAATAGACGGGTTACTTGGTATAATGCTCCATTTAATTTACAAGTTAAGGATAATATACCTAAAAAAGTATTTAATATCCTAGAGAAAAACTTCCCGCCAAACCACAAATACCATCAAATCTTAAATAGATCAACAGTTAAATTCTCCTACTCAACAACCAAAAACATAAAACAAAATATAAGTGCCTATAATGCATATGAATGTAAAAAAAACTTAAGTATACCACCAGTACATCAAACTAACCATAATATCTCCTCAGATACAGGACTCACAAAAAGTTGTAACTGTAGAAACAAGGCAAACTGTCCATTAAAAGGAAATTGCCTTGTTAATAACATAATATATAAATCTAAAGTTAACACTAAGGACTCTATTTACTCATATATAGGAGCTACCTCTAACAATTTTAAGGTAATATTTAATACCCACAAACATAGTTTTAAAAATGCCGCACTAGCTAATACAACATCTCTAGCTGAAAAAATTAATAGTTATAGAAAGAGGAATATAGAATATGACCTGACCTGGAGTGTGCTCAAAAGGGCCACCCCTTATCAAAATAGTAGAAATGAATGTAGATTGTGTTCCCAAGAACTTTTCGAAATAATGAAATCTAAGGATATCCTATTAAATAAGCGACAGGAATTAATAATATCGTGTAATCATAAACTGAGAAAAACATTTAAATATTATAAACCTAATTAATATATACTTTAGAAATTAATATATAAATTAATTTTAATTTAGTTAACCTATAATTAATACTCTACTACAGATAAGCGACAGGAATTAATAGTATCGTGTAATCATAAACTGAGAAAAACATTTAAATATTATAAACCTAATTAATATACACTTTAGAAATTAATATATAAATTAATTTTAATTTAGTTAACCTATAATTAATATTCTACTACAGATGAATTACAAAATTCTGCTTTAAATATTATTAAATAAGCGACAGGAATTAATAATATCGTGTATCATAAACTGAGAAAAACATTTAAATATTATAAACCTAATTAATATACACTTTAGAAATTAATATATAAATTAATTTTAATTTAGTTAACCTATAATTAATACTCTACTACAGATAAGCGACAGGAATTAATAGTATCGTGTAATCATAAACTGAGAAAAACATTTAAATATTATAAACCTAATTAATATACACTTTAGAAATTAATATATAAATTAATTTTAATTTAGTTAACCTATAATTAATATTCTACTACAGATGAATTACAAAATTCTGCTGGAGTGTGCTCAAAAGGGCCACCCCTTATCAAAATAGTAGAAATGAATGTAGATTGTGTTCCCAAGAACTTTTCGAAATAATGAAATCTAAGGATATCCTATTAAATAAGCGACAGGAATTAATAATATCGTGTAATCATAAACTGAGAAAAATATTTAAATATTATAAACCTAATTAATATACACTTTAGAAATTAATATATAAATTAATTTTAATTTAGTTAACCTATAATTAATATTCTACTACAGATGAATTACTAAATTCTGCTTTAAATATTATAAACCTAATTAATATACACTTTAGAAATTAATATATAAACTATTTTTAATTTAGTTAACATATAATTAATATTCTACTACTGATGGACTACATAATTTGGCTTTCCTTCTTACAAATATCATTTCCTAAAATTGATACCATTAAGTAAACATATGTAATTATTTTTAATTTAGTTAACCTATAATTAATATTCTACTACTGATGAACTACATAATTCTGCTTTAAATATGATAAACCTAATTAATATACACCTTAGAAATTTAGATATAAAGTATTTTTATTTCAGTTAACCTATAATTAATATTCTACTAATGATGAACTACATAATTTGGCTCTCCTTCTTACAAATATCATTTCCTAAAACTGATACCATTAAGTAAACATATATAATGCTTTAACTTCAGGTTATGACTCTATGTTCCTTGAAACCTATATATATTTACTATTTCCCACTAATAAATTTAATCCCCCCCCCCAATAATTATATGTATATGTAAGTGTGGATGTGTGTGTATATAGGTGTGTATGTATGTATGTGTGTATGTATGTGAGTGTAAAAATATATATATATGTATGTATATATATATATATATATATATATGTGTGTATATGTGTGTGTGTGTGTGTATGAGTATATATATATATATATATATATATATATGTCTGTGTGTGTGTGTATGTATATGTATGTGTGTATTTGCGTGTATATATATATATATATATATATATATATATATGGGTATATATTTGTGTGTGTATGTCTATGTATGTGTATATATATATATATATATATATATGTGTGTGTATATGTGTGTGTATGTATGTATATATATGTAGGTACATATATGTATATATATATATATATATATATATCATTCTTATATTCTTTTAATCTCCCCTCATCCTTAACAGCACTTTTCAACTGCATCTAACTCTTATTTATCATATCTATATGTATTAGTATAATTTTATCAATATAAATATACCCATCAATTAAATTAATTTTATATCCTTTCCATAGATGTATTTTTTTTTTTTTTTTTTTTTTCACTCACATCCTTATCTTAAAACTCTAGTCATCTTAGATATATGTATTGGCATTACTATTTTATAACAGCAACTGCTTGTATACCTTCTACTGACCACTTGACCTAGTTTCACCCCTAAAATAAGTTTCAATTTTACCATTTGGCCAATTATTAACCTTCTATTGGTTAATTCTAAACCTCTTACCAAACAGACAGAATGTATTTGATCTTTGAACAAATAAAATTATTTCTGAGGTCAGCATAAGACCTACTTCTTCCCTAAAGTAATCCTTCATTCATAATACTCGTTACCATCCAAAACTGAAATCTACCTTCCTCTACCCATAATTTAAGATTCTCCTAATATCACTATCTTGACCCTCACTATCTCCTGACTGGTCAATTCAAAACCTGTTCCCAAACAGACCTATTGTATTGAATCTTTGTTCTTATCAATAAACAAGTATCATTATTTCTGAAGACAGCATATATATGTGAAGGTATGTATATTCCCTTTGATAGTTTGTATAAGTATTGTACATAGATCTATAGAATATGCATACCAACTCTAACACATATATATCCTAGAAACGATCGTAAAATAATGAATTTTTCTAATATAAGGAACTGTTTCTTTGTTTATTCATTATTTTTTTAATATTTTATATATATATATATATATATATATATATATATATATATATATATATATATATATATATATATATAACATCAAAAGATGGTTAAAAGAGTTCCATGTATTTTATTATGCGCATTTCAAAAACAAATATCATCATCCGAAGACATCTGTGTTTTCGTCAGATAAAATAGGGAGACATGATATGAAGGTTAAAAAACAATTGTGAATAGTGCAGATTTAAATCAACATATGTTAATTTAAAACTGCACTATTCACAAGTGTGTTTTAACCTTCATATCATGTCTCCCTATTTTATCTGAAGTAAACGCAAATGTCTTCGCATGATGATATTTGTTTTTGAAATGCGCATAATAAAATACATGGAACTCTTTTAACCATCTTTTGATCTTATATATTATTTATACTCCAATCCTACAAACTGTAGAGTGCTACTTATCCGATATCTGCATTGCTTTATTGTACTACAATAAAACTCACCTCCTACATATATATATATATATATATATATATATATATATATATATATATATATATATATATATATAATTTAAAAAAACATCATCTCTATTCCTGTGTATACAATTGACCGTTAAATTGTAATGTAAAAATACAGATTATAGAATATATTAAGTTTGTCTTACTTTCCCCAATCAAAAAGATATATTGAAGTTTATACACATCCACAAAAAAGCAGTAATGAACTTCGGTTTTCTCACTCAATGTGTATGTGTATGTGTGTGTGTGCGATTGAGTGCGTGTGTGGGTGTACATTCATACATCATGAATGCTATAGGCAAAGAGTTTCCAAGGCGAGCGAGGTTTATTCTACATACTACATTCTTCTAGTTGGCAGAACGAGAAACAAAAACAGATTCTTGTTTTTTCTTCCAGCTGTGAGGGGGTTCAACCTTGAACAGTCGTTGCCATTTAAAATTAGCAGTTATACAATTACATAACCAGTAGTTGTACCACCCAACCACAAGGATTGTTCGAAATTTGAAGCCTTTTTTTTAAAAATGATATTGTAAATATTAACTTGTTTGAATATTTATGGTCTTATGTATAGATTTCCTTAAATATTTTGCATCTTTGGATATCGGGTTCGGTTATTCTTTCAGTTATCAAAGATTTATATTTACTTTTATTTATTTAATTAATTTCTTTACATAACTAACTTTGTCTTTCTCCCCCCTCTTTCTCTCTCTCCCCCTCTCTCTCTCACTCTCTTTCCATATATAAATATATATGTGTGTATGGGTGGGTGTATGTATACATGATAGTGGAGAAGTATGCTATTGACAATGGATGCTATAGCCACAGAGCCACTGCTAGAGATTCCATGGAGTGCGGGGCTTCTTCTTCATTCGACCTTCTTCTAGTTGGCAAAATGCGTAACAAAAATAAATAAATATATATATATATGTCCAAAGGCTCTGAAACTATCAACACCAAAAACACAGAGCTGGCATATCTAAGAACAGACTAACTGCCTGATGAGGTCATAGGCATTCAATGGCTATCATCGAGATATATATAGCAGTAAATAAAGGATTATGATTTCATACAATTGTTTCGTCACTATATATATATATATATATATATACAGTATATATTATAAAATAACAGGAGTATAATAAAAGGTTTATTATACTATGATCATTTCAATGACCGGGTTCAGTAGGGCGGCCGACCGGGGTAGAAGCTGCTAAATGTTCGGTCGCCCTCATGTCTCTGATTTTCAGCCCCACGGATTTTGTCTATTATATTCCTTTGTTATATTTTGAATATCTGATGTCACCGGATTCATACTGAACCCGGTCATTGAAATGATCATAGTATAATAAACCTTTTAAGGAATACACAAGTCCAGCATCCTGCTATTTTATAATAATTAACTCCGTACTCGCACCACCAACTACACAAACGAAGACGGGTGAGTTGCATTACGTTGCTCTCCATAATATTACATCGAGGTTTACCATACGGAATGACCACTTCTATCCAGTGGTGAACCAACAAACCTAAGTAATTTATATATATATATATATATATATATATACATACACACACATATATATATATCCATATGTACGTATGGGTTATATCGAACAATGAGAATAATGTTCGATTCGTTTGTAAACAAACAGTCCGATTTGAATATGTACCGTGGCGGTGACCGATCGTCACCTGTTTCTTCAACACTGGCTTCGAGGAACAATCAACATGTTTCATGGCCATTATGCTTTATCAAGAAAGTATTCCTCGGCCATTCTGTTGAGGTATATACTCCTGATGAAGGGTAATTACTCTCCACCTTTCTCTTTCTCTCTCCCTCTCCCTCTCTCTCTTGTTCTCTCTCTCTCTCTCTCTCTCTCTCTCTCTCTCTCTCTCTCTCTCTCTCTCTCTCTCTCTATATATATATATATATATATATATATATATATATATATATATATATAATGGCTAATGTCTTCAACAAATAAAGGTTGTTTCCTCCGGTTTCAAACGCTTCATGTATGCTTGATTGTGCATTTTGTGCATAGGCATGCGGATTGTCTATATCAGGCAACTGTAAACACAGATGGCCCATGCTAGTAACGTAAGATCACGTCAAGTGCAAGACGGATACCTATGTGTTTTTATTAGCTTTTGTTTTCCTAATGCAAGGGGATTAATTTATTAAATTGTATCCTCAAGCCAGGGATAATGTCTATTGTGATGTGTATTAAAGTCCAATAATGATTTTGTGTTTATCTGCTTGTTCGTGGAAGCCCTTATGCGTATCTTGGAATAGATTTTCCCAAGGTGTTAGTTGTAGGTGTAAGATATTAATGTGGAAAGTAAATACTGACACACACACACACACACACACACACACACACACACACACACACACAAACACACGCACACACACACGACGCGCGCAAACACACATATATATATGTATATACATATATATAAGAAAGAGGGTATGGTAAGATACCAGGTGGACCATAACGCACCAGAGTACTCAATACATAGGGGAATAGAGTGAGTAATATGATCTATCTGTCGAAACGACTGGAGCTCAGCCGTCGGGGTCCTGACTCGTTTCCTATATTTTGAGGTCAAAGTTAGGTTTACTGACTAGAGGAGTTCAGTGTTGCAGTTCTTAAATTAACTCATCACATTCCCTTACGTTTAAAAATGTACTAATATATGACACCTAGTTCACCGATGTAGAATACTAATAATAACAAAATACAATGTTTCAAATATATACCTTGCCCCTGTCATTCATAGTTTAAACGCATGTGATTTTTCCTAAAGCCTGCCCAATTCAGATGCACTGTATAACACCATGTGTCTTATAAGCCGCCAAACACGGTAAGTAAATATGGATCTGCAAACGTAAAACAGATGTAAATATATAGTAACCTTTGTTTTTTAATTAGTTTGTATTTACTTATTTTGTCCTTCACAAATCCGCACATCTCACACAGTGCTCTTCTTCAAACGATGATATAATAATTGTTTCTACTGTTGGCACAAGGCCAGCAATTACCCCAGTACTGGTACTTTATTTTATAGACCCAGTAAGGATTAAAGGCAAAGTTAGTCTCTGCGGGATTTGAACTCAGATCGTAAAGGACTGTAACTCTAGGCTGCAAAGCATGGTGTCCGGCCCTCTGCCGATACTGCCAATCAACTGATATACTAATATATGTAAATCACAATGCATTCAAGTACAACATTTCTATATGGTTTAAGAATGCGATTCGCGATCTCATAGCTTTAGGAGAAGCCACACTGTGCGGCATATTTAGCATATATATATATTCTACAATAACATCGCAATGCTCAGCTACTTGCACGGTAAATTTAGAAGATCATGTTCGTAGCGTGTAAATTAACCATTTGACACATAGAGCTCGGTATAATAAGTAATACACTGTATAGCACTGGTTTATAACATAAGCACAAGAACTGCAATTGAGAGGAAGGCATTAAACGAAACCAGTGTCTTATTCGTAATTTATTTTATTGGTCTTGGATGGATGAGAGGCAAACTTGTGATTTGATTTCAGAATGTAAAGAACCGAAATAAATAACATTACGCATTTTGTCCGAGGCTCTGATTGTTCTACTACACCTACGTTCTGACTGATATTAAAACGATTAGAAATAAAATATTATTTAGGTCGATATTATAATCTAAAACCGTTAAAGGCTGGGCCCCAACTTGGCCACAGTATAATAACTGAAAACTGAAAATGAATAAGAGAATAATAGAATAAACAAATAAAAAAAGAACTAACCCAATCTAAAATAGATTGATATTTGCTGCATGCTTTAATTGTTGAATGTCAACCACTCGTTAGAATAGAAGCCAGCAGAACAGCCATTTCAAACTCATACAGAAAATCGCTGACATCCTATTTTTCTTGAGCGATATTTCCATCGTTCTCAAGTGTATTCATATAATTTGGTTGTAAAGTGATATTTCACTCAATAGCAGACATACCTATAATAGTAAGGTTTATAGAAGTTGTCTTTGTTTTTTTTGGTCGTCATTTTGCGTGTGTTTTCCGGTCAATTATTAAAAAAAAAGGTCAATAACAGATAATGGAAAGACAATTATAAGTTGATAATTTGCAACTTGGCATGATGTACAGGAATTATTGCTTATTCTTATGAAATTTAATTTACAATGTCTATATATATAAGCACATCCTAACTGTGTTGACAGAACGTTCGGAAAGTTTCTTCAAGCAACGCCTCATTTTGACCAATACTTTGTGAGTAAAACATTGAAAGTGCAGAAATATATATATTTATATTAGAATTGGAGCTCTGAAATAGCAATATATATATGGATGTATATATAATGTATTTTGCAATACACTTTATGCTTAATTAAAAGCATTTTGAAGACCGTAAGCTATTGTTTTAAAGTAGTGACAAATTCACTTACTTTGATCTCAGCAAACAGGGGAGATAAGCCGACAAGTCTTGTTTCGCTTTGGTTGAAGCTTATCAAGGCCAACTACCACTCCTGTCTACCGAGATCATTGATGTTATATTCTTATAGAAATCTAGTAAATAATCGGGAGCTGATTATGCAGAGCGGTTGTTGGTCAGTCAGAAATTAAAAATTAGAATTGGAGCTCTGAAATAGCAATATATATATGGATGTATATATAATGTATTTTGCAATACACTTTAAAACAATAGCTTACGGTCTTCAAAATGCTTTTAATTAAGCATAAAGTGTATTGCAAAATACATTATATATACATCCATATATATATTGCTATTTCAGAGCTCCAATTCTAATTTTTAATTTCTGCCTGACCAACAACCGCTCTGCATAATCAGCTCCCGATTATTTACTAGATTTCTATAAGAATATAACATCTATGATCTCGGTAGACAGGAGGGGTAGTTGGCCTTGATAAGCTTCAACCAAAGCGAAACAAGACTTGTCGGCTTATCTCCCCTGTTTGCTGAGATCAAAGTAAGTGAATTTGTCACTACTTTAAAACAATAGCTTACGGTCTTCAAAATGCTTTTAATTAAGCATAAAGTGTATTGCAAAATACATTATATATACATCCATATATTTATATATTTAAATATATATTATCCACTCTACTAGACTAAGTATCGAGTATTCTGGTGGTTATGGTCCACCTGGTATCTTACCACACCTTCTTTGTTATATATATATATATATATATGTGTTTGTGTATGTGTGTGTATATGTATGTGTGTGCGTGTGTGTATGTGCCATTCTCTTTCTCTCTTTCTGTGAGTGATGGTGCGTGGGTGTGGATGAGTGTGTGCGTGTCTCTGTTTATGTTTGTGCCTTTAATTTAGTGACACAACAAGAATGAGACCTTTAAAATACTGGTCAAGCTATAAACGACTAAATCAAAATGGTTCTCCAGCACGACGACAGCCCATTAATTAAAACCGTTAAAGGAATTTAATAATATATAAATAAAGGATATATAAATACATTAGTATTTTGTTTGAATTTTCAGAGAAATCTGATTCTTTAAGGTTTCAATTTCGAGGTTTTTAAAAACTATATTCATTAATATAGTAGGCTCCGGCCGCACTGTGCGCTGCATTTATTTAGTTGATCACGTCGATAGTATGTAAAGTGTATCCGGGCCTAGTACTTTTTCTATCAATCCCACTGTGGCGAAATGCAAATTTACGAATAAGAACATAGACACAGATGCATACATAACCATAGCCACCTTCAGTACTATATGAACATGCTAGACAACAACACAACGGTAACATAGACAACATAGAAGTTAGAATAATATCTAAACATAGAAATGACCCAGCAGATAGGCAAATCAGAGAGGCCAGCGAAATAGAACTTAGAAGGCCAAGGCTAAACAGAAAAAAATGAATGGAATAACAACAACACCCAAACAAACAACACTGACCTAAGGGAAGTATAAATAAATAAATAAATAAATAAATAAATAAATACACAAGCACAATAGCAACAAACACATATAAACACACACTAGTAAACTAAGATAGAATACATTAACCAATACACAGTCACCCAAAGAAGAACACACATCAAACAAAACACTATACACACACGCAAACGCATGCGCATAGAAGATGTTAAAGCACCACACATTGCTATCTTGTTTGCCTTTTCCCAAACAACATAGTTTTCTTTTGAAAGTGTGAATTTTTGTAATGTGGAATGTAGGCATTTACTTTCCCCCATCCTATCTTAATACTCTGACCTAGGTGATTGGATGATATACTCATGTTAGAACTTACAACAACCTTTGTATATAACATACTCGTACAACACAGGGATTATCTTACTTGAGACCAGTAGCCAATCTCATTTATAATTCTCTTCATTTGTGAATGTTAGTGTAAAAGGATGCGCTGGACATATATGTTTATTCTTATCTTTCGAATCATCAGTTGGTACTTTCGAAGTCCTGAACTTTTAGAAACGGCGCATTGCCAAACTATTCCCTTTAGCAATTAATCCAATGTGAATTTGGGATATGATCCCGTTTTGTTTTCTTCATCAGTATCAGCTTCAGTTGGCAATTATGGCATTATGATTTCAATGTTTACTCTTATAAGTTTATGATCTATTTCGTTTCGACTCTTAGACCATCTGTATCTATATATGGTTCTGATACAACAGCCGGGTTATCAATATCATCGTGGTCATTCTTTGAGCCACGTTGATGGTGATGTCTGGCCAGGAAGTCAGTAATTGATTTTCGCTTTTGACAGATTCTCCCTGCAATTTGGCAGGTCGCGACACATTCACAGTTTTCCATTGTCTCACAAAATTGATCCGAATGAAGCAAAAAAAAAATAAGAAGAAGAAGAAAAATAAATGTAAGTGTATAACATTTGATCCTTGTCTAGCTTAACACTGGCTACATATATACAAAACGTTACTAACATATAGGATACCGCATGGTAGTAATAATATCATTTGATGTATATATATATATATATAACACATATACATATATGTATAACACAAACAAATATATATATATATATATATATATATATATATATATATATATATATATATATATATATATATATATACTGTATATATATATTGGTCGGTAGAGTCCATAACACCAATCAAACCCCTTTTATAGCTCTGACGAATCCTACGGTTACGTAAGGAAGAAACATTGTAAGCCAATAAAAATCTTTTGATGTTGTAGACGCTCTTGTGTTCTTTTTCATATATATATATATATGTACAGGGAGTGTACCGTGGAGTTACTGTAGGTTCACTCAGGTGAACAGTCAATATTTAGATTTACATCTGTAGCGAGGTATAGAGCTAACCAGAGTGTAAAGATAATAATACAAGGACGGTTTGTTAAGCCTTCATTACCTTAATTGATTGGTGATGCGCGTTTCGTTATTGATCAGCTCAAGGTTCGATCTGCATCGATCTGGCCCGACTCTGGAATCTTATGCTCGTCGGACATCTGTATATATATAATTACATCCACAAGGACACATGCCACCCTCCCACTGTTTTTAGAAACTTCGTTAAGAATATCAGTACTAGAATCTCAAACCTCTCCTCTAATAAGGCTATATTTGACAGGGCGGCACCCTACTATAACACGGCGTTGACTAACAGCGGCTTCTCATAAACCATTACTTATTCTCCCACTAGCAACAACACCATTAAGAAAAGTAAACGCAACCGACACAAAGTTAAACTAGGATACTCCTGCGCTAAGTACATGAAGGCCCACATCACCAGCAGCCCTAGGAGCAACACCCCATCAGGGTGCTCTTGCCGTAAGCCTGAAGCTTGCCCCCTTCAACAGCAATGCAACACACCAGCTATAATATATGAAGCTGTGGTCACTTCCAACCGACCAAAAGAACCACAGGAGGTCAAATCCTATGTGGGCATGACGGAGGGCCGATTCAAGGAACGTTTCCTGAACCACCAGTCTACCTTCAGATACCCAGACAGACGTTGATCCACGAAACTCGTGAGCCACGTATGGTCCTTCAAGGACTCAAGTATAGACTACTCCATTCAATGGAAAGCCATCACTAAGTCCAAACCATACGCAAGGGGAAATCCGACGTGTGGCTTACGTATTGACGAACGAATAACTATCCTAAAGAGATTACGCAATAGTGATTGCCTAAACACGAGGAGTGAATTTTTCACACGTTGTCCACTCGTCGCCAAACACCTCTTACATAACTACAAGGCTCCGGACTGATTCTTTGTAATTTTATTTTATCTTCAACCTAAAAACTTTTCGGACTTTCGCAGTTATCTCCCTTACACCTCTCGCACGCAGTCTAGTATTGCCTGTGTGAAGTGACGCATGCGCGTTCGTACGGTTGTCCTTTCTGTTCCTATAACCATGCCCATCCCGAGCTGAAAATCCGCTAAGGTGAAACAATTGTTCTCGGTATGGTGAACTAACTGTTGTGTAACCACTTCTACCTAACTCGTCCCTTGCACTGAGTGCTCTACCACTACGGATATTACCTTCCAGTGTGCCACCACTATATATATATATATATATATATATATATATATATATATATATATATATATATATATATATATATATATATATATATATATATATATATATATATAGTTGTAATTGGGTGAGACCTTGTGTTTCCGGATGCTGAACCTGCGATCTTGGGTTCAATTTGTTTACCGCTTAATGTATTGTGTCATTGAGCAAAGCACTTTATTTAACATTGTTTCTACTCATTTAGTTGAAACTAGGTATGAGGGTTAGCTCTACGACGAACTTGCATGCCTTTCCGAAAAGGGGTCGTGTTCTCTAAATCAGGTTACAACATTGAAATCGGGATACGATTTGGGCTTTGTCCAGCCAGTGCAAGCATAGAAAAAGGAACATAAGAACAATATCCCTTTAAATAAAATGCAATATGAGTAAAAACCTATTTCTTTTCATTTCCTATTTTATATAAACGTTAAAATTTGACTTGAATTTCAATAACCTACTATAATAAATAAAGCGCAAACGAATCAATACATCATTTAATATATACTTATGCAATTTATATAATTATATTTCCTTTTATTTTATATAAAAATTCCTCATGTTATTGAAATACAAATTTTAAAAATGTTATGTGCGATATGAAATAAAAGGACATTTTCTTTTTGTATGTAAAGAGAAATTCAATACATTACGTCGTTTCGACTTCCTTTACGCTTTTGCTTTTTCCTTAATTTTCTTTTGAAAATAGAGGTGAAATTGAAATCCTAGTAAAATAACATTTGTAATAAAAGCAGCAAATACTCTAAAACGTTATTTTAAGCACATTACTACAACACAAAGATAGATTATAACAAAAACGTGTATGATAATACGAACCACGAATTGCAATGGATATTTGTCCCTAACCATGTATAAAATCGTTGAGAGAACTTGCAAATAATTGCGATTATACGTTTGCAAAAGCAGCGATTATAGTAAGCTAAGATTAGGAAATAATAGAAACGCTATCATTTTAATGTTTACTTCATATTTTTATTCATTTATGTAATTTTACTTTGTGTCAAATGGATTCTTCCAAAAATATTTACTTCATGTAAGTGTTTGTGTATTGGAGGCTTCATTTATCAAACGGTGTTTGTGGCGAAAGATGAAGACAGGGTCGCAGTGAATATGTATTTTTTTTATGTTAGATACATAATTAAAACGCAGATGAAAGCAATTTTTTTTATTAATATATATATAACAATTAGGCAGCGAATGGCAGAGTCGTTAATACGTCAGATAGAATGCTGTACGGTATTCGTCTCACTTCATTGCGCGCACTGAGTTCAAATCCCGCCGGGGCCAACTTTGCCTTTCATCATTTCGAGGTCGATAAACAAATTACCAGTCCACTACTGGCTCGATAGTTCTTCTAAAGAAAAAAAACGACTGTGTTCAGACCTGGAGAGGGTTAGGCTCTCCCAGGTTTAAAAGTGCCCTAGACACACTTTCTGACGGTGCCTCTGGGACTCCACAAGGAACTATTGGATCTTTATCTGTATAACAATTGGAAATGTTTAGAAATTATTTTTTTCTATCAGACTCACCAAATAAGTTCTTATCTTTGGTTTTAACAGGGAGATCGGCATCCAAAAATCTGCTGGCTAGGTTGATCCCAAACTCATCTGATCTGGCCATCATGTACCAATGGTACTCTCTATGAACAATCTTGGATCAAGTTTCGTGTGTCTCTGTGATATTTCTCACACTATAATTTTTTGTAATTTCTGGACGTTATTTTCCTCTTTATTGTTAACATTTAACTAATAAAACACTTCCTATGTAGATGACTTAAATTTTCACATCTCTTTAACCCTCCATATGGAGACAATATTTACTCCTCACACTCACATAAACACGCACACAAACACCCCTCACACGCACATTTTATAATTTCTCATTTTCAGATTCCTGCATAATTCTATTTTCGCTTGCTCTTTAGCTAGACTACTTTAACCACACTCCTTAGAATTTGCTGTATAGAATTTACTTTTAATGTACCACAAGCCGAACGAGTGCCTCAAGTACGCAAAAGCCAACTCCAACCATCTCGGGTCAGTTAGGAGGGCCATAGTTAATAGTGTATCCCGGAGGATTTCTTCTCTGTCAATTCTTTTGCTATTTTTAGAAATCATGAAAATAGCATTTTCTAGGATTTTTATAAAAAATCTTCAGTAACAATCAAAATTAACATCACTTTTATTATTATTATTATTGTTGTGGATAGTGGCGGTAGTCGACATGGTCGTAGGCGTAGTCATAGTAGAAGTAATACCCCTAAGCATTATTATTGTTCATTTAGGTTGGGTTGGAATTTATCATCTTTTCTCTAATTTTTCTCTTGATTTCATTTGGGCTGTGTAGTTTGTAGAATGGAAATATTATAAATATTTTCTGACCACATGTTGCTAGATGGTTACTCAGGGGTTTCTGACGGACATTTGGGTTTCTGATCTGCTGTCGGTGCAACCTGCACATTCCGATAGTGCATTTCCAGTTTGACCGACATATAGTTCTTCACAATTCGAGCATTTAATGCAGAAAATTAGATTTCCGCTTTTGCAGTTCATATTTGCATTTGGGAATATTTTTCCAGTTTTTGTGTTCATATATTCATCAGTATATATGAACCGACATGTGCCACATCGACTATCATTGCATTTAGATACAGTGAATGATTGGTCTTTGTTGTTAAGGTCATACTTTGCGTTTGTTAGTAATTGCTTCAAATTTTTAGTCTGTCTCTTACAAAGCCCGTTCTGTGATTAAACCTTTTAATTCATTTCTTTGAGCAATGATTTGTACGTTTGCTTTGGCAGTGTTGAAGATATTCTAGTGACATGGGTTGTGTGTCATTATAAATGGTATGACGAGTTCTTCTTCCTTGGGTTGTCCTAAGTTGTTGTATAGGAATTTTTATAGCCCACTGTATGCCATTTTCTATTAGTAGAGATGGGTATTTTGTTTGAGCAAAAATTCTCTCAGTTCTGTTAGGCGTTTGTTCCTGGTATTCGTGTCTTCTACAATGGTACAAATTCTTCTGGCTATGCAGTATGGGATGTTGCTTTTGTATGAGGTGGACGGCACGACTTAAAATTCAGATATTGGTGTGGGTCTGTGTGTTTATAGTATATATTCGTGGTAATGGTGGTGTCGTTTTTATTACCATTATATCTAGGAATAGTAATTTGGTAATACTCATCTTTTTTGTAAATTGGAGAGATGGGTGTAGGTTATTCAGGAGGATATTGAACTCATCCAGAGAATCTAGAGATTCTGTCCAGGTGATAAAACAGTCGTCAAGGTATCTCTTCCAAGACTTTTCAATGTACTTTCTAAATTCAGTGCTACATTTTTACTCTATTTCTTGGTAGAATTGTTGTTCTAAGTATCCCATTACATAGTTCGCATAAACGGGGGAAAACTTCGTTCCGATCGTTGTGCCTCTAATTTGGATGTAATTCTTCACATTGAAGAAGAATGTGTTGTTTTCCTGAATAAGTCTGACTGCATCTAATATAAATGGCACTGTGAATCTGGTGGGAATCACTTCTCTATGTTTTTCCACCCAGTATTTAACCGCCTTTATTCCTAAATCATGTGTATGTTGGTGTAAAGGCTTTCCACATCAAAAATACGTAGAAGTGAATTCGTTTCCGTGGTTTTGGGAAGATGGGTGAGGAAGTCGATATCATCCCGGATGAAACTAGGTATGTGAATACATAGTTGTTTCAAAATAATGTCAACAACATTGATTAGACGGTGGGTAGGGCATGTTGGACCAGCTATAATAGGTCTATGTTTTAAGTCTTTTGGGTGTGGTAATTTAATGTACTCACTTTTTTGTTCTTTTACAGCCAGTTGGATTTCTTTTGACTTATGGATTTTCGGTAAGCCATAAAAGTTGCTGGGTTTTGGCTCAAAATCGGTGATGTAGTCTCTTTCATTATCAGTAAGTGAGTTGTAGTATTTTGAAGCTAGGTTGTTGATCTTCTTCATGATGTTGTGGTCTATATTTGACGGTATTTCATGGTAGAATGTTGTGTCTTTCAGTTGTTCCTCAACCAAATCTTTGTAGTATTCAGCATCCATTATAACAATTGCACCCCCTTTATCTGCTTGTTTAATTATTAATGTTTTATCGTTTTTTATACGTTTAAGTGCAGACATTTCCGATTTGTTAATGTTTGGCCTGACATTAGTATTACGTCTAAGAGGAAATTTTGACAGGATATTAATGTATTGGTCGAGATAGTTATTTCTTCCTTTTGGCGGATGGAAATTTCATTCATTCTTTACTAGTCATTCATCACTCTCATTACTTTTATCAGAGAAGAATTCTACAAGTCGTAATTTACGACAGAATTCTTGGGTATCCCCCTTTAGTTCTTGGTGGTTGACTGTTGGAGTCGGTGTCAATTTCAGTCCTTTTGACAGGATTTGCATTTCATCATTATCAAGATCTCCTTTGGATAAATTAGTTATTTTAAGATCTACGTGTTTAATTGTTTTGGGTATGTTTCCTCCTGGAGTTTTTCTTTTTCCGGTTTTTGTTGTCCTGACGTTAAAAAATGGATTTTTCTCTGTTCAAGATTTATATTCCTGTTGGTGTTTGCTTGATGTACTTTTGGTCGTGATATTATACTTAGTTTCGTTAGGTTTCTTGTCCTATTTTTGGTATTATGTATATTATTTTTCCATTTTTTGTTAGCATTATTTTTAACAATCTGGGAAAATGACCTAGGTTTGCTTTCAGGTTCATATCGTTTTTTGCCCAGTTTCTTGTGGGTAATCTCTGTTGAGATCTTGAAAGTGACCGGGTTATTCTACGGGTTTTTTCCCCGTTCCTTGTGGGTAGTCTCTGTTGAGATCTTGAGAATGATCTCCTAGTTTTTCCACTTCTCATTGTCTGGTCAAAGGAATATCTATCGTATTTGTGCTTTTTGTTCATGTTGTTCGCGTTAGGGTGTTTTTTGTAGAAAAAGCGAAGAATTCTTACCGTAGTTCTTCTTTGAAGGTGAGATGAGTGTTTGTTTTGCCACTTGTTCTGGCGTATGTTGTGTTGGTGAAATCGTCCACTTTTAATGCTTTTTCTCAGAGTTCCAGAGTCTTTACCGTAATTTCCAGCATATTCGTCGAGAAATAATTGTTTCTGCTGCCATAACTTTCTTGATTTGCTTTCTTCTTTTGAGATATGTCTAAAAATAGCAAAAGAATTGATGCTTTGGATAGGGTCAAATAGAAGTCGTTAGATATGCTCAACCAACCATGACGCCTAAACCAATCAGCTTTAGTAATCTAGTGAAACCACACATATTCGTCGAAATACAGTTTGCAAAATTAGCATTCTGTAGCCCCTTTATACTGTGTATAAGGCGCAGATTTTAGCCATCTCATTACAGTTGAAAATTGCAAACTTGACTGTCACCACTTAATATGAACCTGAAGATTGCGTAAACATGAAAGTACTTGTTCAATTAACATTTAACAATTAATATTCTAAAAAACTATTTCATTATAATATTATTATAATTTCAAAGGATTGTAAATAAAACGAGTAAATGAAACAAAGTTGGAATTCCTTTTATTAATATATATATATATATATATATATAACAAAGGAATTGTGGTAAGGAACCAAATGGACCATAACGCACCAGAGTACTCAATACTTAGGGTAGGAGATTGGAAAACAGGAAAACGTATGACCCCGACGGCAGAGCTCAAGCCTAGTCTAGAAATAGCCGTCGAAACGGCTTGAGCTCTGCCGTCGGGGTCATACCTTTTCCTATATATATATATATATATATATATATATATATATTTATAACGGAAGAAATGTGGTAAGGAACCAGGTGGACCATAACGCACCAAAGTACTCAATACTTAGGGTAGTAGAGTGGGTAATAGGAACGAGTAGGACCCCGACGGCTGAGCTCAAGCCGTTTCGACGGCTAATTCTGGACTAAATGAAAATGTTTATCCTGGTATTTGAATAGCCGAGCTTCTCAAGGGGTAATTCCATATATGGTCAAAGTGATTGTCACAGGGATTGGTCAAAAGTTTGTAATTGAGACATAATAATTCTATGATGGCAATTTGTGGAGGGAAGGGGTAGCTAAACCTGCCAGTAGGAGGAAGAGAGAGAAGGGATGGAGGAGACCCATTCATGCGTTGATAGTGCCGGCTACAGCTGGGCGTGAGGTCAAAGAAGATACTAGGGAGGGGGAGGGGGAGGAAGTCGAAACAGTAAATAGAACAATAAGGGGTAAATATATAGAAAAATACTGAGAGTGTTAAAAAGAAATTAAATGTAAAAAAGAAAAAAAATAAATATTTTCTGGTTACTACGACCTAAGTCTCTCACTATTACTAGGCTAACAAAATATACTAGGTGGGACGGAATTAAAATGAAACCCTTTTAAGAGGTATAAGTAATAAACCGAGTATTTTTACATTTAATTGATTTTTAACACTCAGTATTTTTTTATATATTTACCCCTTATTGTTCTACTTAGTGTTTCGACTTCCTCCCCCTCCCTAGTATCTTCTTTGACCTCACGCCCAGCTGTAGCCGGCACTATCAACGCATGAATGGGTCTCCTCCACCCCCTCTCCCTCTTTCTCCTACTGGCAGGTTTAGCTACCCCTTCCCACCACAAATTGCCATCATAGAATTATCATGTCTCAACTACAAACTTTTGACCAATCCCTGTGACAATCACTTTGACCATATATGGAATTACCCCTTGAAAAGCTCGGCTATTCAAATACCAGGATAACAATTTTCATTTAGTCCAGAATTAGCCGTCGAAACGGCTTGGCTCAGCCGTTGGGGTCCTACTCGTTCCCATATATATTTATATATATATATACATATGTATATATGCATATGATATTTATATTTATATATATATAATTATGTAATAAACAACATAAGGCAATTATTCCATTTATCAGTGGTTTCTTAAAAGCAAAAAATGTTGCTTTCAATCATCAGATTGAAAAAATCCTGGTCTCTTTTTCATTCTGATGATTGAAAGCACATTTTTTTGCTTTTAAGAAACCACTGGTAAATGGAATAATTGCCTTATGTTGTTTATTACATAACTATTAAGCTCTGTTACCTACATAGAGCACTCTTTTTTCCTGAACTTTTCCGACGGAATTACTTCATTTATATCTATATATATAGATATAGGTGTGTGTGTGTGTATATATATATATATAAAGAGAGAGAGAGATAGAAAGGGAGAGAGAGATAGAAGTAGTAACTCAACAGTTAGTTCATCATATCGAGAACAATTGTTTCACCTTATGCCTATATTCAGCTCGAACTGGTGATTGTTATACGGAACAGCAAGAACTTGTTCTTCTTGTTCCGTGTAACCATGTCCAGTCCGAGCTGAAGATCCGCATAAGGTGAAGCAATTCTTCTCGCTATGGTGAACTAACTGTTGTGTTACTACTTCTACCAAACTCGTCCCAAAGACTGAGTGCTCTACTACGGATATTACCTTCCAGTGTTCTCTCTCTCTCTCTCTCTCTCTCTCTCTCTCTCTCTCTCTCTCTCTCTCTCTCTCTCTCTCTCTCTCTCTCTCTCTCTCTCTCTCTCTCTCCATATATATATATGAGTCCAGAATTAGACGTCGAAACGGCTTGAGCTCAGCCGTCGGGGTCCTACTCGTTCCTATTACCCACTCTACTACCCTAAGTATTGAGTACTTTGGTACGTTATGGTCCATCTGGTTCCGTACCACATTTCCTTCGTTATATATATTTATATATATATATATATATATAGAGAGAGAGATATATATGTATATATATATATATATATATATATATATATATATATATATATATATATATATATATATATATATATGCATATATATACATATCAAATATTGAGTTATAAACTCGAAATAGTCTTTTACAATTAAATAGCTCAAAGAAGGGAATATTTCTGAGCCGTGTAATACAAATGAATATATGAGGGATGAACATCTATACCATTATAGAAGTGTTCGGATTGCAAATGACCAAGTTAGCTCGGTTGAAAAAATACTAATTTAACTAATATGGTTTGCCTGTCTCGATTTTAAAATAATAAATCAATAAAAATAACAAACCTATTCACGACTCCGTGTTGAGCTAATTTTTAGTCTCATAAAACCGACTGCTATATTTAGCGGCACGGATATGAGACGAGTTAGGCGGTGGGACACACGTGTGTTCAACAACACATGATTCTCAGTCTTCTTAAGTATTTTGAAGTGGAAGGTACACATTTCTGGATACCTGCAGAAGAGCACAGGAATAGTAACTTTCACTTAATTGTTGCAAAACAAATTTTAAAATTTGTCAAACAGATTTAAAATTTGACCAGGTATCACGGCCATTGTCAATATAGGTTTGTTATTTTTATTGATTTATCATTTTAAATTGAGACAGGCAAACCATATTATGTTAAATTAGTATTTTTTCAACCTAGCTAACTTGGTCAGTTGCAATCCGAAAACTTCTATAATTGTATAGATGTTCATCCCTCATATATTCATTAGTATATATATATACATATATATATATATTTATTTATATATATATTTATATTAATATATATATATATATATATATATATATATATATATATATATATATATATATATATATATATATATGTATTTATATTAATATATATATATATATATATATTTATATTAATATATATATATATATATATATATATATATACATATGCATATGTATACATGTATACATATATGTATACATATGTATATATATATATATATATATATATATATATATATATATATATATATATATATATATGTATATATATATATATAATACTATTTATAGTTATGTATATGCTATAAACAACTATAAACAGGAAAGGTTAGTAATTTTCTGCTACCTTATTACCAGTAAGAGAAATAGCTCAAGGAAAATAAATAAATTAGACAATTATCAAAGTTCTGTTCAAATCATTTAATAGCTGACAATCCTTTCTTTCAAACTCTCGACTGGCATCATCGGAGCATTATCAATGTTTGCACATATAAGTAACCTCCTATTCAACTGAACAATAATATAGATACATATATATAGATGTTGTGAGCAACAGTTTCGGATTTACAGGGTGGAATGGATGTGGCATATATTTTACGAGAATTGTACAATAATTGTACAAAAATTCAAATTCAAGTTTGAATTAAAATCAAAAGCACGTAGTGGAATACATGCAACAGATAAAACAAGAGAATAGTCCAATCATTAAAGAGTCATTGAGAAAGTAGTTTTGAGAAAGGAACAGAACATTAACAATACAAATGCAGGCGTGTGGAGAGTGCAACTGTTTAGTCTTATACATGAGAAGGAAACAAGCAAAGTTATGCATATATGGATGAATAAATACTGCACTTTAAGCAAATATGTTAATGTATTAGAATCTATGGTGGATGGTGTATGTTGATAGTGTTTGAATTTGTGTGTCTTGAGAAACATACAGTTTTTCCAGACTTTTCCATTACATATGTTGAATTAAATTCTAGTTAATGTTTATATTGAATGTTTTAAGTTAGTTAGAGCAATGGATTGTAAATTAGTCTTAATGTATTCTTATTCATAAAATATATTTGATCAACCGGTTATATATATATATTATATATACACATATAAATATACATATGTATATATATATATATATATATATATATATATATATATATATATATATATATATATATATAATACATTATGAAGAAAGAAGAAACATTAGATATAATTAGTAATAAGATATATCATACCTAGAGCAACACCGGTTGAGGTTGGTACCACTAACTCAGGGATATATGTGGATATATTCATGTGTATGTGTGTGTCCGCATGTATCTGTGTGTTTCTCTCTATATATTGGTTATATGTATATATATATAATAGGGTTAAACTATCCTAAGAGAATATGGA
>OZ024742.1:98209303-98216803 GCA_964016885.1 Eledone cirrhosa | reverse complement strand
AGATATTTCTAATAACCTTGCTTCGCTATAATTTTGGTGCGGTTATAATCCCTAAGGGGAATATGCAATTTTGAAAACTGAACAATCGCAATTTCGATCCAAATTATTCCCGAACCTGACTAGAAATATACTATTATATAGAGTAAATATTTAATGTGTTGTATTGTGTGTTATGCAATTAGTTATAACTGAGTTTATTTCATTCCTCACACCATGAAACATAACGTCACTGTGATAAAAATTAATGGAAATATTCTATTTAGAAAATGACATGCAACAGTTACACTCATATATCAGTAATATTATAACAACCTATTGGGTGGATTTCAAAGTATATTCCATTGGAGTAGAAAACCAGGAGATTATATCTATGATAATGTTGGATTGCCTGCAACTATTCCTCAGTTTCATCGGATTGTGGGCTTCGTTTACAATATATGTTTATACATCTTTGTGTGAGGTCAAACCCTTTAGAAATTTGTTCACAGCAGTAGAAATCTATCATCTCTTCTTTTTCACTCTCTGTCTCTTTCTTCCATTACCTCTCTACCCATTTCTTTCTTTCTACCTCAGCTTCGATCATTCTGCTTTTTTTATTTCTCTCTATATGTCTCCCATCAGCGAAGATATAGTCAAAGAATTATCATCGTGGTGAATGTATGATTAAATGGTTAAGAGGCTAGCTTTCCAATTACGAGGTCCCTGGTTCACTCCAAATGTGTGGTATCTTGGACAAGTGTTGTTAATGTTGTAGAAGTTTTGACGTAGGCGTTATGAATGCAACTGAGTAAATAGAAACCGAGGAATCCTCACGATTCTAATGTCACTCCGATTCAAATGTCCAAATTTGTCAGATATAATGTCACGGTGAATCAGCTTGTGAGTTACATTAATGTTATATGCATCTCTGGAAAACTCAACATCTTGCATTTTCTTTCACCAGTCGGACAATAATTTGACGGAGGAATTGAATGCTCATCGTCGAAAGAGAGGTTAATTTTTATCAGCAGTGATGTGACAGGAATTTCAATAATGACACAAATTACAGCCCCGTCGCATTTTTTCCGGTATGAAATGAAAATAGCAATATATATTTCCAAGAGGCTCCACTGCCTAAGGCCTGAGCGCGTACATGGTAACCCACGAGAAAGACATTGCGGTATGATTCTTTTTTACCTATCACCAAATTTTGAGCGGTTTTATTTGCGCCAGTCCCAGATCTAGTACGTTTTCAAACCTACCAAAAATAACCCTTTTTAGAGACTGACTTTACAATGTTTGGCTTCTTGTTGCCCTCATGTCTCTGTGCGAATCTCCGAGTATTTTTGTACGGATAAATTATGCTAATTCGAAACCTTTCGATTTGGGAGACCGACTCTGCCAAGGATGCGTACTTTCACCTCTGCTGTTCATTATTTTCATGAAAATGAATGACGTGTGCAGCTGGGTTGGAAGTTTATAAGGAGTGGCAAGTGTAAATTAGCTCGGCTGGATTTGCAGTCAGCATGGTAGTACTTAACACGACATAGTATGATCCGCAATTTGCACTTGGTGGGTTTGATTCCAAGTGCTGCATGGCTGGAATGAAAATCACTGCTGCGAAAACTAAGAACTCGCCCGCTCAAGGATATATGTGCAGTGCACTAAACATGTGAATGAACGTTCACTAAAGCAGGTTGAGAAGCTTGAGTGATGGGAAGCAGGAGACTGAATTAAATGCAAGGATTGTGGGAGCTGGAGTACTAATGAGACAGTTTAAGTATTCGGCAATCAGAAGGAGGGTAGTAGGTGTAAAAGCCAAACTCGCTATCTTCAATTCAGTATTCGTGACAAACCTTATCTATAGTCATGAATCATGGGTTATGACCGAAAGAATTCAATCGAGATTACAAGTGGCCTACAGTGTCTGCTTATAAACTTGTCGGTTTTCGTGTACTAAGATAGTGTGTCATCGCTACATTGGATATTGGAATATTACTACGAAAGAGAACTTCTCTCATATAAAACCAAATGAACCCTTTTGAAAATACTGTCACTGCCAACTCCACCACCACCACAACTATAAGCACCAATTCAAATCACATCAGAGGGCGAAAATCAGTTCTACCTATAATTCAAAGTACTAGCCGTTTCACGCATTCTGTTATGCTGTATCGCAACGAAAACTATATTACGGGTGCGTGTGTGGAATAATTTATGTGCAAAATGTTCCATGTTTTTAGCAGCTTAACACTCTCTGTCAGAATTGACGGAGATCCAAGACAACCTTTCCTATGTGATATTTGATGTAAAGAAGGAACATACTTTTTTAACACATGTTTGCCAATGTTTTCTCAAAATCATTCTAGATATATTGTGATCTATTTACGTAATACACACCCACATCTACACATACTTGAATATTTATATATGCACATACACGGAAACATTACGGTGTTATTGCGACATATACACTGACTTGGATATATATATATATATATATATATATATATATATATATATATATATACAGATATAACTTTAAACATACACGCGCGACTCTAATACACTACACCCTGAGGTGATGTTCATTATCGTAGGGGAATAACTGAATACAAATTATGCTATTAGTCCAATAAAATGTCCTTCCAAAAAATGGCCGAAATATTAACAGAGATTTCCTTAAGTCCAATGAAAAGTTAGCGAGAATCTAACAAGCTATAAAAAAAGAATATAATGAATAGGAACAAACATAATTATTATACTGACATCAAGAACAATAAAAATAAAACATATTAGCAATAATGATGAACATAACACTAATGTTAAAAGTACCCTTAGTAGTAATAATGATCATGATGATACAAATAATAATGATAATGGTATTAATAATAATAACAATATCAGAAACAGTGGACACTGAAGATAGAATATAGAGAGAGGGAAGAATTAGCATATGTGCTAACTAGAATCTTATTAGTAAAGAAAAGGAACCGTTATATTCACAAGTAATGAAGGGCCTGCAGTGATTTAGCAATTTTGGAGTGGGATATATTGTTTGTTTTTGTATTGTTTATATGTATGTATATATATATATATATATATTGTGTATGACTCTATATATATATATATGTATATATATATATATATATATATATATATATATATATATATATATATATATATATATATTTATATACATTTATATATTCATTTATATATATTTATATATATATATATATATAGCTATATATATATACCTATATATATACATATATATATATATATATATATATATATATATATATATATATATATATATATATATATATATATATATGTATATATATAGGTATATATATAGGTATATATATACATACATATATATATATATATATATATATATACGCACACATATAGTTGTAGTTTATTATATGTAATCAGGTAGTCAGTCTATTCAAAAGTAATATATTTATAGAAGATAATATTCAATTCCAAAGATATTCTGACACTATATGCAATATATCTTTTTTATTGTCACATACACGATTATCATGTGACAACGTAATTATTGGTAGTATTGTAAAGGCCCATGGCTGAGTCATTAGAGCGTTCGGCAAGCAACCGTAAGGCTGTGGTTTGGAGTATCGATGGTGGGTTTCGTCTGTCTTGAAAATACACTATTACACCTCTATCGAGGATGCTGATGCACCGTAAAAGGTGTGTTGAAAAGGATGTGTTTACTATAGATAGTTAGTGACATATATGAAAGTCTTGGCGCAATTCTGTGCGTCGACAAGAACAGTCCGTGTAATGCCTCATGCAGTGATTTATAATAGAGGCTCTTCCTGTTCAGGATAAACATAATAGTCTTGGCTGTGTTAGAAGGGCCAGAAAGCAAACTTGTCTGAGATACACACTGCCAAACAAGGCCGTCCGTCAAACAATCTTTCCAAGGTTATTATTTGCCTATTTGTTGGTTTATATCGAACAGCTATCACTATGTGCAGGAAAGATCCAACTGCCAGTCAAGTATGCGTTAACGATCGAACAACCGCCTTAACATCGTAAAGAAATAGACTTGAAATTCCTCAGTCTGGTGGCTATGGTGATGGATGCAATCTGATAGACGAAATTGGAAGTTATTTCAAGGGAGTCGGACTGAGAGAATCGTTAGATTGCATCGCGGTGGTTGGTCACGGGCATTTATGTACTGAATTCTAATCCCGCGGAGGTCAACTTTGTCTTTCATCTTATGGTAATCGATAAAATACATACCAGTAAAGTACTATCGTCTTTCTCCTCTCCTAAATTTGCCGGACTTGTACTAGAATAAATTATTATCTGATTCTTAATGCATTTGTTTCTTTCTTGATATCTCCCTTATACCTAATGATAATGATATTCATCATAATCAATACTACTACTACTTCTATAACCGATGCTGCTACTACTACTACTACTACTACTACTACTACTGATATTGTCTTCGTTCATGTTAATTTCTTTCTTAGATCAATATATTTTGTAATTTTCTTACTTTACCTTTGTCATCTGTCCCTTCAGCCTATTTCAATAGAAGTTCCCATCAATTACGGCGTACAAGAGTCGCCGATTTGGAAAAGCCCAACAGCAATGTGTATTAATTGATTGCGCAAACAAAACACACACACACATCTCTCTCTCTCTATATATATATATTTTTACGCACAGACGCACACACACACACACACACACATATATATATATGCATACAATATTCTAACTCTGTAATTCACACATTCGTCTCTGCCTAAATACATTGCTTTCTACACCTACCTTCTATATATGTACTTAAACGTCTTTTCAATCCATCTATTCATTTATATACTCATTCATCGACTTATCTTTTTCCCCTGGATACACGATATTTTCGTCCATTGGCCTTCACCATAAAATATCTGTTATACATATTGTTGCTGGTAATGTGCTGGTTTATAATTTTATTACAAGGCCAGCAATTTGAAGGAATAGAAGATTGATTATATCGGCCCCATTATTTCACTTTTTCTATATGTTATCAACCTCAGAAAGATGAAAGACAAAAGTAATCTCGTTGGGATTTTGAACTTAGAACGTAAAGAGCCGTAAAAATACGGCTAAGAATTTTATCCAACGCTCTAACGTTTCTGCCAACCCACTGCCCGTTTTTAATTGTTCGCTTTGGTGCAAAGTCAAAAATTTGTGGGGAGTGGGAAATTTATTGTATCAATTCCATTTCTTAAATGGTACTTTATTTTCTCGACCACAAAAGGATGGGAATCAAAGTTGGCTTTGGTCTGACTTGAATTCAGAATGTAGCCAGTCGTAACTAAATGCTGCTAAGAATTTTTCCCACGCACTACTAAAACTTCGAAAGCCCAACCACCACCAACCACCAGATTAATGATATTAAAGTTTGTTGTACTACCAAAACCCTCCAAATTATTTGAGAATCACAGACTGTATCAGCTATTCGAAATATGGTAATGTAAGATAGTATAGTTGTATGTAATAATACGGCTGTCAGATAATCAAAAGAAACAACAGTGTGTTGAAAAATCTGTATGGTTGTACATTAACATCACAATAACCTTGAGATTTCCGCTGAGATTCCACTGATTGACATGCTATTGAATGGTATTGAGCATATGTCGCATTTAAGTGGACAGAATGAGGGTGATGTGGCACATACTTTTACTTTCCAGTTATACACAGTAGAACTGCTTTCAGACGTCTTTGTGATGAATCAATGAATGGTTGCCATTCAGATGCTACATACATCTGACACAAGTTTATGAAGAGTTCATTGATGTAATTAATTAAATTATCAGTCTGGACCAAGTAATGTAAAGTGTATTACCTAATTAAAATGTCGCTTTATATTTACAGCTTATTTGTATATTTTGGTCGAGTAAATTACCTTCCTTAACTCTTTAATTTATAAGTTTTACCTTCTTTTTAGCCAGAAATAAGTATCGAAAAACATTATTAAAATGTTCTTGAATAAATAGTCTTGGTTACAAATATTCTTTAGTCAATCATTGTATAAAGCCCAGCGTATCGAATAAGTCTACCTTTATCCCTGTTAATCTCATCATTTCCATCTCTTGGAGTTTCAATATAGTAAAGCTTTTGAGTCACATATAGATTTACTCAGATATCTGAAGTGCAGTGATGTAAGAAAGAAAAAAGCCTAAGCGGTTATAATCATAATTCTAAAGGGTCTTTTAACTCACTAACATGAAATCACTGAAGAATTATGCAAAATGATCCACGAATATTCTCAATAATAAACAAAGTAAAACTTTCAAGTGCAAAATCTAATGAAAGGGAAAGACTGCCGATAAGAATGGAACAGGGAAAAAAACCAAGAATTTGAAATTAAACAATCCAAGCGACCAGTAAAAATAACCTTTAGCGTATTTAACTTATACATTGGTAAATTCTATAGCGAAGGCATGTCAAAGGAGATATTACACAGGATGATCATCCACAGCCTTTTATAGAGAAATGATATTGTCATAACTTTCAAAAGCGATGACATAAAGAACCTTGTAACTTAAATAAACGCCAAAGGAATCTTTATGGAATGGAAATAAATGTAAAGAAAACAAAATCAAAGGTAATCAGGAAGCAACAACAATCACCACATTTTACAATAGAGAGGAAAACAAATTATAGAGACATCAAAAATAATATACCTGTGATATATGTAATCAGAACATTTGATCTATGAAACAGATATGAAAAGAAGGGTTCACGTAACTAGAAAACCATTACAAAAATATCGAAATTACTAACACCAAAAAAACATTAATACCAAAGCGAGAAAAATATTTTAAAATATTATATATGTTTCTATAACATCGAATAGAAACATGGGCAAAAGTATCACCAGGGTTACAAGCCATGGAGTTGTGGGGACATAGAATACTTTTGATAATATCATGAACAGAAGATAAAACCAATGCTGTACTAAAAATGACAAAAGATACGAAAATGTTAATAGACATCATCAAAAAACGGAAACTAATATAAAATATATTTTGACACCTAATTGGAAGAGAAATGATTTGAAAAGACTGTTAATAGAACGTAAAAAATAGAAATAGATGGGAAGTGGAAAAGCTAATTAATAAGTGGATGGATAATAGCAAGAAGTGGACTACAAAAATATATATAAAGGCGACACAAGAAAAGGTGAGATGGCAGGCAATCCATGATGACAGACTGCTGAGAGACTGCTGAGAACCTACTGCAAGCAGATTATACTTGATTATTACGATGATGAAGATGATAGCAATCACACTGATGGTAATGACGATGAAGTGGAATAAAATCATGATCAGTATAATCATGATCAGTATAATCATGATCAGTATAATCATGATTATCATGTGGATTGTGTTGTTGATGAAACTGCAAACATAACCGGAATGATGATGAGGAGGGGAATGAGAAGGCGGGAGAGGAAAGATCATGATCACGTTACTCATAATA
>OZ024742.1:98201803-98204303 GCA_964016885.1 Eledone cirrhosa | reverse complement strand
GACAATGTTTCTCAGTATTAAAGGTTATCCCTCTCTCTCACTCATTTTCTCCTCCTATACTCCTCCTCCGTCATACCTTCCTTATTATTATATTTTTTTCTTCTATCTAATTTCTTTCTTCCTCTTCCTTACCTTTCCCTTCCCCCTTCCTTTCCCTTTTTCCAATCTCATATATCCATCTTATTTTATTTTTCGTATGTTGATTTAACACTTCACTGCTCGCAAGTGTTTTTTAAGCTTCATACCATGTCTCCCTATTTTCTCTGATGAGAACCCAAACATGATGATATTTGTTTTTGAAATGCGCATAATAAAATACATGGAATTCTTTTAACCATCTTTTGATTTTATATTATATATATATATATATATATATATATATATATATATATATATATATATATATATACAATATATATATAAATATATATATATATATACATTATATAAATATATTGTACATATATAGATATTGAAAACGTGATATCTTGTTCGATCATTATATTTTTTAAGCAGACAGTATTATGATTTAGGTGTCCCAGAACCCTCTATTGGATTTTACCATCATTTCCGACGGTCCGGGTAAATATTTCAATCATATCTTATTTTGTTTGACCCGCGTAGCTTGCTCGCTTCTTTGGCCTAGGTGGTTAATGGCTTCTAGGCCATCGTCTCAGTTTGTATGCCCTTTTTAACTTATGTTTATTGCTCTGGTATCTTGGTATCCATTGAGCGCTTGCCAACACAAATCAGAAGTTGCGTTTCGCTAATATCTAATAGCCGAAATGCGATTCTCGCTAAATTTATATTTATTTATTCATATATATATATATATATTTATATATAACAACACGAAATTGATTAACATATAAATAAACATATGAAACAATCATATTATAAGGTATCTATTTTTGAAGATCTAGTCAACTTTATTTAGTTACCTATCTAGCTATGTGTGCTAACACACTTGTAAAAATTATCCCGTGATTGTTTCATATGTTTGTTTATACGTTAATCAATTTCTAGTTGTTATAAAATGCTCGGACCTTTTCATTAGAATCTTGGAGCTTATTTTATGGGTGATATGGCGCATGCCTTTCTGGCATGACACCCATAATTTTGATTTAGATTAAATTCATTTTGATTTATCTTAATTTTGGATATATATATATATTTATCAATATTTGTTTTATAATACACACAAATCTTAGTAATTTATTAATATCCATGAGATGCCTGTAGTAATAATTGTTTCTACTTTAGGCACAAGCCCAGCAATTAACTAGTACATTACTGGTACTTTATTTTATAGACCCCGTAAGGATGAAAGGCAAAGTTAACCTCGGCGGGATTTGAACTCAGACTCTAAAGGGACGTAACTATGCTAGAAAACATGGTGTCCAACCCTCTACCGATACTGCCAAGTAATAATATATTCTTTTCAGCCGAACTAAATTTCATGAATATGGAAGAGTTAAAAACTAATTTATTTGAACCTTTTTTTAATTTTAGGCCTTAAATATTATGATAATAATCAGTTTCGCTGTATTGAATAATTTATTGCTATATTTAGTATTAGGCCCCTTACTGTCTAAGTATTAATGATATTGTTATATTGACGAGAACCATGTGACAATAATTACAGATATAACTCCTTAGAATTTCATTTAAATTACATGAGGATTTCTAATATTATTTGTTTGTAGAAGAGTAGACGCTAACTTGATGATATTGACGATCGCAATTAGAAACATTGCGTTTCTATTTATATATATTGCGAAACAATGCTGTCCTACAGTAGCTGCCCATATTTCCTTATCATATTTAACTGAATTTTAAAAAGTAGTTATGCCTTCACGTTTATACACAGCGCACTATACACTAATGTTGTCAATCTCCATCACTCCCTATATCTTTCAACCCCCCCCCTCTCTCTCTCTCTAAATATATATATATATATAAAAAACTATCACTCACTTTGATTTCTGAACCGACAATAACTTTTCAATCTGTACCGCCAGTAACGTCACTAATACACACATTATACTAATAGGTCTGCTACTTTCCCCGCGATACACTCGACGGTATTACTACATGTACGAGACCCGAATAGTAACACTGAAGCAACATCGTCAGCAGAAGAAAATGATCAGCAACCATCTTGCTCAGGTCTATGAACATGAAGGATATCATTAGGATAGCCACAGATCTGGAGGAGAGATATAGAATAAGGCCTGCTATTTCCCAGGGAAATTGGAATATCCTGTTCAATGTTCGAGCAGGATAAAAAAATAGACCAATTTACAGAGAAATGTGTACATGGGTATCTGAGACGAAAAACACAGACCATAGAGGAGATAAATCACCCAAAGAGCCTGGCATGGAGTTCCGACAAGTTTATGACATCTCACTTTCAAGGATATCTCTATGCAATACAGGAACAAGAATTCCCTACCAAATATCTGCTACACAAAAGAGGAGGGCCATTAGTCGACAATAA
>OZ024742.1:98186803-98196803 GCA_964016885.1 Eledone cirrhosa | reverse complement strand
CACAAATAAAACGCGCTGGGGGGCATGCATATTGCTTGTTGCAAGCATGCAAGCATACATGCCCATCATTCAATTAGGCAGTGTCCTTCTTTCTCTCGCACTTTCTCTCTCTCTCTCTCTCTCTCTCTCTCTCTCTCTCTCTCTCTCTCTCTCTCTCTCTCTCTCTCTCTCTCTCCCTCTCTCTCTCTCTCTCTGTATATATATATATATATACATGTGTGTGTGTATATATATAGACAGTCCAAGAGTAAACCAATCTTAAATAGATAGATAATGGTAGGATAGGAGAGATTGGTGAAGGTATTAGAAGCCAAAGCTTAGAAGCGGGTGCTCGATGTTAATTATCAAATCAAATCATTAACGATATTACCATCGATTGATACAGAAACATTATATGGAGTAGTGAAACAATTGTAAACTGACATTATTACACCCTTTTTATATTAAACTGCACTTAATGTTGATACTTTTCGGCTAATGTTATCTATGTGAGCTTGTGGTCTTGATTTGCTTAACTACTGAATATGTATATATATATATATATATATATATATATATATATATACATAACACAACGCACATTCAAATGAATAATTGTAATGAATCAGTATCAATAAATGTTATGAATGTTATTTACATGCATCGGCGTTTGTTGTTTGTTTTTTTTCCATTTGGACTTTTGATGTTTTAGTTGATACTGAACTTTCCACGTCGTTTTAACAATGCATTTCAACTCGCTGCATTTTACTCGTGTTTCCAAAATTAACAAAAGAGATTTTTTCTGGCTATATATAAAATATGTTTCCTAGTTTTCGTTGGTTACTGTCTATCATGCACATTTGTGTTATTCACTTTTATTTTGGTAATGTTAATGCATTACTTTCAAGATTTTCGAGGGGATTCGTAGTCAGAGTCTATGGTGTTATTCAGACCCTCTACGAAACACCGTGATATAGATAACTAGGGAACAATATGAATGATGATGGCTTTGGAGAGATTATCGGCGTCGTAAATACTGTCTGAGTGCAATACATTCTTCTTTGATTCTTCACAGACAACTTGGTACACTTTTCGCCACTTCAGATGCACTTTAATCTCATTATCTCAAATATTATTTACAGGGATCGATTATATTAAATCTATATATATTCGGCGAATGTCTGCAAAAGATAACATAAGTGAATATATACGTGTATATATATATATATATATAGCGGGAAATTGTAGTTTACGTGAAGCATTGCGTAATGACGTTTAAACATTTGGAGTTGGAAGGCCAAAACAATGCAGGTATCGATATAGAATATAAATACAAATGCAAAAGATATTGTTGACAATTAGTCTTTTACCTTAAATTTATTTGAGTATCCTTCATTTTCGAGATAATATCTCTTCTTCGGAGGGAAGTAAAAGGGTTAATCCAGTGTTCTAATTAGCTTGCCACACACACACACACACACACACACACACACACACACACATATATATATATATATATATATATATATATATATATATATATATATATATATATATATATATATATATATATATATATATATGTAAGATAAATTCCCGCCGCCGTTGTTATAAAACTTCATATTAAAAATGGCAGGAAATTATGTTACAACCCAATAAAAATATATATATATAGATAGTGAAAAATTGAACGGGAACAAAACAGAGAGGCAGTACGAACAAAGGTTTATTAGTTTCACGCTCTTGACAGTGGGGCGTGGTGGGCAACAACGTTTCGAGCATAAGCCCTTCTTCAGGCGAAAAGTGTGTGGGAAGAGACTTCCAAGGGTGTGTAGGGGAGTGCGGGAGAGACATTTAGAAAAAAGAGGGTGAGAGGAAACGGTACAAATGAAAATAAATATAAAAGCATAATAAAAATAAAAATAAACATGAAGCAAAACAAGTGGTGGAAGGGTGTGTGGCGTGTAGGGGTGGTGGCGGGTGGAGTGGGGAGAGGGAGGCGGGTGTCCGAGCGGGGAGGGCTGAAGGTGGTGTGTATGTATAGGTGTACGTGCGTGTGTATGTGAATGTGAGAGTTGGAGGAAGAACGGGGTTGCATGTTCAGGAAAAGGTGTGTGTGGGGTGGGGTGTACGTCGGTGTGTGTTTGCGTGTGTCGATGGGGAGGGGTCAGAGGGGTGGGGGAGGGGACGAGAGGATTCCGGAGGCTGAGTGTGTAAATATGTGGTGGTACGCACGTGTGTGTGCTGTTTATACGTATTGTGGATGTAGGTGGCGTGTGGGAAAAAAAAATTTGTTTAGTGTATGTCCGTGGGTGAGTTCCTAAGGTAGTTCTGTAGAGGATGTGGTGGAATGCCAGGTAATTTCCTTGTGATGGAGTCGATTCGTGTGAACGATGTCCAATGATGTAATCCGTGGTTGGGTTGGTCGGAAGAGGGGAGATGTGTGGTGCGCGCGCAACAGGAAGTGGTCAGAGAGTCAAGGCAGGAGGAGGGTTGTGTGTCTGTGTGTGCGGAGAGGTAGGCAGAGATTCAGCAGTCGGGGAGAATGGCAGGTGGCGAAATTTGGTGTGTCAGTGTGTGCGGAGGTGCGGTGGACAGGGGAGCGGATGGGTAGGTGTGAAAGGTGGAATGAGAAAGGGGGTGTATTAGTAGAGGTGTTAGTGGGATGTGAGTGTGTGTGTGAGAAGGGATGTGGGTGGAGCGGGGAGGGGGAGGGGAGAGAAAGGTGTGGGGCCGGTGGAGGGAGTGTAGTGTACTGGATTTGTGTGCGTGTTTGGAAGAGTGTGTGTGTGGTGAAGGGGGTGTTAGTGGGTGTTAGCATACTGGTGGTGGGGAAAGGGTTGAATGAGGGTGTTAGTGGGGGTCAGTGGTGGTAGGATGTGTAGAGTAGGTGGTGTAAATGGGTGTGTGTATTCGTGTGCGTGGGGTCGGGGGGTGTTAGTGGTATTAGTTGTGGGGTGGTGGGAGTGGATGTGTGGGTGTGAGGGTTAGTGGTGGTAGTAGGGGGTGTGGTTAGTGTGAGTGCGTGTATATATGTACCGGTGGGTGTGTGCGTGAGAGGAGGGGGGAGAATAAAGAAGGGATCTTAGTATTGTTAGTTGGGGAAGGCTGGTCAGGTATGGGGTCGGGGGTGTTAGTATTGCTAGTCGTGGGGCGGGCGGTTAAAAGGAGGTCTGTGTTAGTGGTGTTGGTGGGGGATATATGTGTGTGTAGGGGGGACAGGGAGGTCGAAGGCTAAAGGAATAGGGGTGGGGAGTTCAGTCCGGGGGGAGTGTGGGTCTGTAGGGTGAAGATGGTGCGTTGTTCGACCCTGAGGAGGGTGGCGGGTGTTCCGTGGCATTGGAGTAGGTCACAGACTGTGAGGCGGTGCGCGGAATGTCCAGGAGCGCCAAAGTGGTGGGCGATGGGGGAAATACCGCCGAGACGAATATCCCAGAGGTGTTCGGTAAAAAAGGTCCGCCAGGCGACGTCCAGTCTGTCCGACGCAGGTTGCGCTGCACACCATGCAGCGAAGTCCATAGACTGGATTGGAGGAGGTCAATCAACTAGAAATAGATTGACATATATATATATATATATATAAAATAAACATGAAACAATCACAGGGAATAATTTGATTGCAAGTGAATTTTTCATATGTTTATTTTAACCTATGCTAGCGTGAAAGATGGACGTTAAACGATGATGATGAGGATATATGTCAATATATTTCTAGCTGATATGAAATGCTCGGATCTATTCATTCGTATCTTTGAGCTTATTCTGCAGTTGATATAGCGCATGTCTCTCAGACATGACGCCCTTAATTTAATATATATATATATATATATATATATATATATATATATATATATATATATATATGTGCGTGTGTGTGTAACAAAGGAAATGTGGTAAGGAACCAGGTGGACCATAACGCACCAAAATACTCAATACTTAGGGTAGTAGAATGGGTAATAGGAACGAGTAGGACCCCGACAGCTGAGCTCAAGCCGTTTCGACGGCTAATTCTGGACTTAGAGTTATATATATATATATATATATATATATATATATATATATATATATACTCACACGTAAGTTCATGCCACATGCACTTATGTTCTCCTTTGCAGACATTCGCGGAATATATATAGATTTAATATAATCGATCACTGTAAATAATATTTGAGATAATGAGATTAAAGTGCATCTGAAGTCACGAAAAGTGTACCAAGTTGTCTGTGAAGAATCAAAGAAGAATGCATTGAATTCAGACAGTTTTTTCGACGCCGATAATCTCTCCAAAGCCATTATCATTGATATTGTTCCCTAGTTATCTATATCACGGTGTTTCGCAGAGGGTCTGAATAACACCATATACTCCGACTATGAAGCCCATCGAAAATTTTGAAAGTAATGCATTAACATTACCAAAATAAAAGTGAATAACACAAATGTGCATGATAGACAGTAACCAACGAACACTAGGAAACATATTTTATGTATAGCCAAAAAAATCTCTTTTGTTAATTTTGGAAACACGGGTAAAATGCAGCGAGTTGAAATGCATTGTTAAAACGACGTGGATAGTTCTGTATCAACTAAAACATTAAAAATCCAAATGGAAAAAAACAAACAACAAACGCCGATGCATGTAAATAACATTCATAACATTTATTGATATTTGATTCATTACAATTATTCATATGAACGTGCGTTACGCAATATTGATTAAAAGACAAAACAATTACAGGGAAAAACATTAAACATTAAACATTAAACAAATGAAGAACGTATAATTCTCCAGGAACCAAATAAAACACGGAAATACGCACTTTGAATTTATGGAAAAAATACGGCCTATGCGTGTAAAAACTTAAAACAATAGAAACCAAAAAAATGGTTCCTTGCCAAAAATTATGACATTCTAAATGAAGGGGCGGAAATTACACCTCAAGTGCTGGAAATAAAATTGAAAATACAAAAATTGACTCAAAAATAATGTTTGCATTCTACATGCAAATTATACGGCTACACCGTATCCTAAAATTGAAAACACAACAGTATACTCATTTGAAACTCGACACCAACAAACTGGCAAACATAAGAAAACATATACGCTAAAAACAATAATATTAGAAATTGAAATAGGGCATCCAAAAGAACCTAGGAATAACTAACGAACATAAATATTGAAAATGTAACCATGAAGATGAAACCAAAATATCCAAAATATATAAAGAAAGGAACAGAAATCCAACGTTAAAGGACATAAAGGATACTAAACTGGTTCAGGAAAACACAACCGAATTTATGAATGAAAGGAAATAGGAAGAAGAGAATGTAAGTAATAGAAACTCTGATGACAGAATTCAGAACCAGATTATGGTATATATGGAAATAATCAAAGAACTATATTCAATAGATGATTACTAAATTGAAAAACGAAAAGATCTCTCAAAGTTAAAATTCATTGGTGAATTTGCAACAATTACATAACACGCTAGCCTGGTCACCATAGATGTAATTAACACAAAGAGAAACATTATTATCACAAGGCTGAAAACTATAATATGTGCAGCAGTGACAATTGATACGAGAGAAATTGGGTACTCAGTTTTACATAAACAAGTAAAACCTACACAAAAATGGACATTGATGTTAAAGAAGATAGAAAATAAAAGACAAGTTCTCTCAATCGCAAATGAAATAGAAAAGAAAGCAACTCATTTAGGCAGGGGAGAAAATATAAATAGTAAAGAAATATAAAATAAGAGAAAGTAAAATTACTGAAACTACGAAATGACTGAAATAACATATACTTATGAAGACACAAATAATCTGGATCCATGAAAAATGTTGATACTTTTTTTAACAAAACCATCAATTTCATTCCAACCTAAAACGATGCTATAAGAAAATTAGTATAAACTCAATTGAGGTAAATGTAGCACTTAATATAAAAGAAGTGGATGCGTGCTAGGAATAATGGTGGGCAGCAAGGGTATCGTGTCGCACAGAAACAGTAAGATCAACAGCCACAGCCGAGAACAACTATGGGAAGATATCCAAACAGTGAAATTATCTAAATATAGACAAAACCAAACAAGAAGTCAGCAGAACATGGCAAAATACCTAACTTCTATTTAAAATACTTAATGAAAGTACTTGAAAAAATGTAATGAGCACTGAAGAAGCTTGAAATGACAACGACTGGTTGACTAAAGGACATTCCTACGAATAAGAACACGGAAAACCATGACAACTACACGCCCATAACTTATCTACATATAACGAATAAGACTTTAACTGCAATACTATCTCAGAAACTGAACAAGCAGTTGAAAAGCACATGTTGCTAGAACAGCAGCAAGAACGCTGCAAAGGACCATATAGCTTTAGAGATTAATTACTAATCCACAAAGCCATAATATAAATATGAAGAAAAAGAAAAGCAAATATTTCAGAATGGTATCTATTAATTTTCAGAAAAATTTTAACAGTGTTCCCCATGTGTGGATAGTGAATATTCTACCCATAATCAACATAGCACCAACCATAAAGATATTCATCAAACATGCTGTGAGTAAATGGCAAAAAGCGCTGCAAATACAAACGAAAGATAGATTTATAAAAACAGTACCCTTCCCAATTAAAAGAGGAATATTTCAATGGTACTGTCATTTACAATTCCCCTTCTGAATAGCACTGAAACCATTATATGAGATACTAAACAGGCCTGGACTTGGCAATAAGTCGTACGCAAAGAAAATCAACCACCTCCTGTATATGGACAATCTAAAGCTGTATGCTACAGATGAGAGATAACCAGAAACAACTGCAGACAGAACATGGATTCAAAAAGAAGAAATAGACATGAAATGTAGACTAGAAATATGTACCAAGGTAACCCGAAAGACAAACATTAATGAAAAACTCTTATATTACGACAGATAAAGAAACTGAGATAAGAGAATTATATCAAACAGATATATAAATAATTAAGAGTCAATGGAATTGCCGGTTTTCAACACACAAAGATGAATGAAAATATTACAAAGGAATATTATCGAGGGATTAGATAACTACTTAAGGCTTTCTTTCCCATTAATTCTGTCCTAAATAACACTTTACTCTATCAATAGTATTCCTTTCTAATTCTCTCTTTTATCTTTGTGTGTTATTCTTTGTAATTCTAAGGTAATAGGCATAAATACTCCGACGACCTAAATAATGTGGTACAATTTTAACTTTTCACTAAAAGAACTAACAGGGCAAATCAGGCAACGCCCCCACCCCCACCCCCAGTAAAACCTGCATTTAGGACGCAACATCCAAATCAAGAAACATTATATCTACCATAAATACAGGGGAAGGGGGCTCATGCACTTAGAAAACTATTATAAAATAACCAAGTTATTCGTCTAAGAAAACATATCTAATGAATAATAATTGAAAGTTGATATATCAACAAAACAGAAATAATCAAGAGCGCTAGAAATTTTAAAACAGGAGCTGAATTGAGAGATAATTATGTGGAAAATGAAAACAGAAAAGACAGGAGCAGAAACTGCGAAATAGATGAAATCCAAATTAACAACATACCTCCAGAATGCTATGTTAAAAGGGTGGCCGGATAAATCCAATCAGAGTCAATATCCGAACAAACTGACTAAGGAAGATATGGAAAAGCAAATTACACAAAGCTCGATAAAAAGAAGTAAATTAAAGCTGAGACTGAAATATCTTTATTTGCTGCAATCAAAGTCTTCCCACAAGAAACTATCTAAAGACCATAAGGAAACAGGACACAGTATGTAACTGCAGAATATAGGGGTGGGAAATGTCACGTGTTCCTGTGTTAGAGTCTATTAAAACATGATTGTTTCTATTTTGGAATGTGCCGAGCAGTAAACCCACTGACATATCCGGGCTGGTGTCTGCTCCCGTCAATGTGTTGTATGTCTGGCTTTAAGCATTTTCGAATTAACTGCACATGGGAATGTGGGGCCATGCAGGTTAAAGTTTCTGTTTTTCTGTCGCTGCCAAAGCCTCTCGCGGGACACTTGTCTGAGCCAAATATGTGTCCCTCCTGGAACAATTTTACCAGCCGAAGCTGAGGAACGTACTATTGTTCTTGTACTTGTTGATATTGTTGTCGTTGTTTTTGCTGTAGCTGCTGTTGTTATTGCCATTGTTGCTGCTTGTTGCTGCTGCTGCATTTGTAGTTGCCGTCGTGGTTGCTGCTGCTGTTGTTGTTGTGGTGGTAATGATAGTAGTGGTATTATTCACTTAGGTTTTCTGGCTGTTATGGAGAATATGCAGCATGCTATTTTCGTGTAGCTTTCCACTTTCACTGATCTGCCCCATGGATGGGGAGAGGGTGTTAATCTCCATTTTATTTTAGAAATTTATGCACAAAGTGGCAAATGTAATTAGAATATTATGCGATCGCCTTTTCTGCGGATATGTGTTTACAGTTTATAATACTTAACAAAAATGGTATATAAACATGTTAAAATCAAGAAAGCCCACGTAGCAGATGTATGCGTGATGCCTGCATGAAAAACCAATAATAGTAATCATAATCATGTGCCTATTATTTTGTACCGCGAGAGAATTCTTAAATAGAATTTAAACAAGCTAGAAGAACTGGATAGAAAGAAAATGAAATTAATGATTACTTCCAATATGTCTCATAAGAGGTGTGATTTTGATATATTGTACTTAAAGAGATCTGAAAATGGAAGAGGTATTATCAGCGTGGAGGGAGAGCTGTGTTCAGATGGAGAGGAAAACTGTTTATACAAATATCTATCTAAAAGGAAATAAGGAAGGATATCGTGAAACTTGAGTCTTTATTAAACGGTTCATTACAAAACACATATACTAAGGATAATTGACAAGGAAATACAACACAAAGGAAAAGGGGCTAAATGTTATGACCGAGGAACTAAAGCAACGTGTCATAGTCAACAGTGCAAAAATGAAAAGAAAGAAGAGAAGAGTTAGCCAGTATAGACAAATCGTATGATCGAGAAAAACTGGGAGATGTTATTTAAATAGATTGAAGGGAAAGAGAGATGCAACAGGGCTATTCCTGGGGTGGAACATATCAACAGATTTTGGAGAGGATTGAGGAAGCAGAATGTTGAACATAATAGTGGAGCAAAGTGGATTGAAACAGTTAAAAAGGAATTTAATGAAGAAGCACAACAACAACTTGATTTGAGTATATCGGTTTAAACCCTTAAAAGCCAGGCCAATAAATTAACTAAATGGAAATCACCAAGCCCTGATGATGTGTAAGGGTAGTTGACTAAAATATAACTTCTCTCAACATGATACTGACAGCGATATTCAATGACATTTGGTGTCGTGTGAAGGGCCGCAGTGGTTTACAAAAGGTTCCACAGTTCAAATAATGAAAGACCAAGCCAACGGAAATAGCGTTACCAAATCTACGCCTATCATACATCTGTCCTTGATGTGGAAATTACTAACAAGTATGATGTCTGAGGAAATCTACCACAACCTCAACAAAAACAAATTATTTTCGGAGGTACAGAAAAGACGCCGAAAGAAGTCCCTAGTACAACAGACCAGTTACTTATTGACAATAAGATAATAATTGTTTCTACTTTTGACTCAAGGCCAACAATTACCCAGTGTATTACTGGTACTTTATTTTATCGACCCCGTAAGGATGAAAGGCAAAGTTAACTTTGGCGGGATCTGAACTCAGAATGGCAAGGTCCGTAACTCTATGCGTCAAAGCATGACGTTCGACTCTCTACCGATACTGCCAATCCACAATATGATAATAATGGACTGCACAAGGAGCTATACTGTTCTTGCCATGGGATGGATAAATTACAAGAAGGCATTCGACATGGTTCCTAATTCTAGGATAACCAAGTGACTTGAAATCTTCAATGGGGCAGACATCAAACTGCTATTAAATGATAATATGAAACCTGGGAAACAGAGATCACATCACAGAAAAAATCCTTGGGAAGAGGGAAAGTCAAAAGAGGTA
>OZ024742.1:98169303-98181803 GCA_964016885.1 Eledone cirrhosa | reverse complement strand
TTTGTGTACATGCGTGTAGGTAAGTGAGTCCTTCCCACTTATATCCAATCCATGACCTTTTCTTTCCGTGGGCGTTAACAACCAACAGCACTCTGTCCCGTTTCAACTACTACTCGTCACCCATTTAGATTATGTGTCTATAAGATGTTTCTGATTTAGGTACAAGACCAGTAATATTGGGGGAGGAAACATTCCATTCCATTGACTCCAGTGTGATACTGGTACTTTTTTTTATTGACGGCGTAAGAATGAAAGGCTAATTTCGGCGGAATTTGAACTCTGAGCTTAAAATGCAAGAACATTTATAATGCTATTTTTCTACGCTTAATATCTCTGCCAATCACTCGCCCTCATGTGTGTACTATAATGAAATCAATATTGTGTCTAAACTAAAACCGTTATAACTACTAATAAACAACTGTTTCCCATCAAGGCAATTCATTCTGTCTAGTAAATAGTTATTTATTTTAGGTGAAATTCACAACTGTTGAAATATTCTACTATGCAACAACTTTCCCTCACCGACCATCAAATGCAGTTTATAGTCAGAAATGACGAAGAACATCTTATCACATTAGATTCTTGATTCAGAATAATATATACCGCGGTAACTGTAATTAATAACTTGTATATGGCGCATGTTATATCTTGTTTTCGTAATGTATAGTTCGATTAATTCACACTTTTCCATTATTGGATAGAAGTAAGTATTTATTGTTCATGGCAAATTATGTATTGTCCATGAGATATACCTGTGAGACATGCAAATATCGAGACATGTTTCTGCCGAAGATGTGGAAAAGAAATAACATAGAATGGATTAATTGCAAACTATGTATTATATTACGGGTTAATACAGACGATGGGACAAATTATTCTCTTTAACGCATTATAATATACTAAACATCAGCTGTATTCAAATGTTCGCACCTTACTGTTTGGTAGCTACATTAACAAACTTACATGTATATTTAAATGCATAAAAGCAACATACGAATATATATATCAATATATATATAAACAAATATTTGTTTAAAATAACGTAATGTATAGAATGTTGAAACACTAACTGAATGAGTGTTTAAACTTAGTGGGTAGAGTGAAAAGGTATTTTCTAAATAGAGACGTGGCAATGACTCCGACGCTTTAGCATGTTTCGCACAAGAGAACCATCCACACATATTCTAGTTGTAAACATATACAGAAACAAGAAAATGTACCACAGAAAGATAAGGTGGAGTAAACAGAATAAGACCAGAAAAAAGAGGACACACAGAGAAGAACAAATAGTAATTGAGGAGGTTACATAATATGTGACGAAAGTGCTTTGAAAAATAACCAATAAACAAATCTAATAATAATAAAACTGAATTGAAATGAAATAGAGGGTGTGCTATTTTTGCAAAATTATCAAAATGACCATCAACAGCACTACATTTTTATCGACTTAGATGGATGGAAGGCAAAGTTGACCTACGTGGTATTTGACTTCAAATAGCAGAGAGCCAAGAGCCGAAACGATTATTGCAAGCAGGATGTCTGACGTTCTAGTGACTCTGCCAATTCACACCCACCCACACCTTTATAGTAACTTTGATTATCCTCTCTGTTAACTTCGATTAATTTCTATTAACTCGAAATGCTCATTTTAAGCTTATAAAACGTATATATTTTCTCGTATATATATTGAGTTAAGAACTCAGGGTAGTCCCTTACAATTAAATATTTCTAAGAAAAAAGCTTTTCCGAGCCGTACAATATAATTGAATAAACAAGAGAGATGAACACTTATATAAACATACATGTGTTCGAATCGTGTATGTTTATATTAGTGATTCGAACACATGTATGTTTATATTAATAAGAGAGTATTGAAGTTTGCTTGAAGCATTGTGGAATAATAAGATATATTTTCTTTAGGTGGTTTTGGAAGCCTCAACAATGCAGATGGGTAATTCTCATGATAACAAGATCCGGTGGTGAAGAGAAAGATGTAAGTGAATGTAGAATGAGATGTAGTGTGTAGAAGAACGTAGGAAAGAGCGTAAAACATAAAAATAATTGTTTCTACTTTTGGCACAGAAAGATAAGGTGGAGTAAACAGATGAAAGGCAAAGTTAACCTCGGCAGGATTTGAACTCAAACCATAAAGGGCCGTAACTCTATGCGTCAAAGCATGGCGTCCGGCCCTCTACCGATACTGCCAATCCACCAAATAATAACACGAGATAGAGGTACCCTGGGAGAGATTTAATTGTCCCTATATTTCGAATTCACATCCATCAACTGAAGGGTTTTCGGGGTGTGGGAAAGGTTATCTGTCGGATAGGAGCGATACGTGTTCTCTGCTGTTCGTTGTTTTGAATATCTGAGGTATTCAGCAGAGCACGCGCGTTCGTGCGCGAAATGAGTTCGGTCAAGCAGAGGCCGGCGGCCGAAATAGTTCTTTTAATTGTGGGACTGGGGTGGCGTTAGATGTCAATCTATTGTATTATCTGTCTGTTCTGGTTCCTGTATTCGCAGTATTGTATAGTCTGTGGTGGTGGTAGTATACCCTGCTTGCTTGGTGAATGCTATGTTGTGCGTGTGTTGTTGTCTCGCTTGTGTGTGTGTGTGCGTGTGTTGTTGTCTTGCTTGTGTGTGTGCGTGTGCGTGTGTTGCTGCCTCGTTTGTTTAAACCAACCACCTCATTTCGCTTCTCACGGATCGGTTATTTATTTGTGGCCCTAGGCGTTTGATCCAAAGTGTTTCCTTGATTCGTAATGTGCCGACGTTACCTTCCGTTGCTAGCACTATGACAATGGGCCTTCCGTCTTTGTTTCCGCATTTGGTTATGTGTTTCCGGAAAGACGAGGCCCTGGTGTTGATGTGCTCCTTGACCCGGATGTGTAGCGGCCGGATTGTGCTACCGATATAGTAGTGGTTGCACTTGTTACATTCTACCTTATACACAACGTATGTGCGTAGGCAACAGTTCGTATAGCGCATCGGGCAGTTTCTGAAGGAGTAAGCGTCAGTCGATTTCCTAGGTTTCCTGGAGAGGCATCTTCGCAGGGAGGGGCCCGAGGAGGGCCAGGTGCATGTCGAGCCCCTCCCTCCGTATAGCCCTGCGGATAGCGTTGGTGGTATTCTCGCCCAGGTGTGGTTTTTTAAGGAAGGATTTGCCTTGGGTCTTTCTCTGCCTCTTGCGTCTGGTGTCTCTTATACTGTTCATCTCTCTTGTTTATTCAATTATATATTTTCTCGTATATATTTCATCGTTGATTTTTCATTTTTAAAAATGATATCATATTTTGTTTTTGTATTTCTCTATGTATTTATTTTCCATTAATAATCTTTTATTAGTCATTTAATAATTTCATGCAATAGTCTATTCCGCGTGAGTCTGTACAAGTTAAAAATAATGTCTAGATTGTCAGTCACTTTATATCCTTATAAAGGAAAGAAAACACATGTATATGGGTGTACATATATTCAACCAAGTCGGTTTACACAGCTGACTACCCTGGACCTCTTTGTTCCATTTCCTTGAGATATGAAGTGAGATGTTGTATTGAATTCAATTGTTTTATATGGAATATACACGCAAAAAATGAATAAATCAGTTTCTTATATGATGATTGTCGATTTTGTGAACAGGAAATATGTGGATGGTATTTAAACCAATAATGGAGATATCAACAAGTGAATAATTACATGATTACTAATTGTCAGCTCCGTAAACAGGAAATGTATATATGATGTCCTTTGGTGGTTGGTTGGAGATTTCTTTGTGTCACTCAGTAGTACATGCTAATTTTTTTTCGTCTTGCACAGATAGAGTTTGTTCAATTCATAAATGTTTGTGTATTTGTACATATTTACATACATAAATATATACGTATAGCTATTCAGACGCACACATACACACAAGTTATATATATATATATATATATATATATATATATATATATATATATATATATATATATCCAGGCTCTCCTGTTGATTTCCTCCGAATCGAATATATATATATATATATATATATATATATATATATATAATAAAGAATTAGAATTAGAAGCCAGGACTATCCATCATCAGTGGTCTACTAGCCATCATAGGTATTTCTTCGCATTACATACCATATACCTCAGGTTAGGGCGATGCAATAACTAAAATAAGTTATTGGGATGAAAAAAGTTGGGTGGAAAAAGAGGGACAGGTAAACATACATGAATGGTGAGTGAAAGTAAGAGGGAGAACGAGAGAGAAGGGAGATAGAGAAAGAGGATAGCAGTAAGGGAAGAGAAAAAATTGAAGCAATTACTAACCAAGGCAAAGTTTCACCTTAACAACAAAGACCAATCATTCAGTTTATCTAAATGCAATGATAGTTGATGTGGCACATGTCAGTTCATACATACTGGTCAATATATGAACACAAAAACTGGAAAAATATTCCCAAATGCAAATATGAACGGCAAAAGCAGAAATCTAATTTACTGCATTAAATGCCCGAATTGTGAAGAACTATATGTCGGTCAAACTGGAAATTCACCATCGGAACGTACACGGGTGCACCGACAACAAACCAGAGACCCCTGAGTAACCATCTAGCAACATGTGGTCAGAAAATATTTATAATATTTCCATTCTACAAACTACACAGCCCAAGTGAAATCAAGAGAAAAATTAGAGAAAATAATTTTATTGATAAATTCCAACCCAAGCTAAATAAACAATAATAATGCTTAGGGGTATTACTTCTACTATGACTACGCCTACGACCATGTCGACTACCACCACTAACGACAACAACAACAACAATGATAATAAAAGTGATGTTGATGTTGATGATTACTGAAGATTTTTTATATAAACCCAAGAAAATGTTATTTTCATCATTTCTAAAAATAGCAAAAGAATTAATGCTTTGGATAGGGTCAAATAGAAGTCGTTAGACATGCTCAACCAACCATGACGCCTAAACCAATCAGCTTTAGTAATCTTGTGAAATTACACACCAATTAGTCGAAATACAGTTTTTCAATACATAGCATTCTGTAGCCCCCTTTTAATGTATATAAGGCACAGATTTTACCCATCTAATTACTGTTGAAAATTGCAAACTTAACTGTCACCACTGAATGTAAACCTGAAGATTGCGAAAGCATGAAAATACTTGTTCAATTAACATTTAACATTTAATATTCAACCGTAATATTTCATTATAATATCATTATAATGTTAAAGGATTGTAAATAAAACGAGTAAATCAGCCAAAGTTGGAATTCCTTTTTATTAATATATATATATATATATATATATATATATATATATATATATATATATATAGTATTGAAGTTTGCTTGAAGCATTGTGGAATAATATGTAAATATCTTTATGACGTTTGGAAGGTTCGACAATGCAAATGGGTAAATCTCCGGGTAACAAGTTCCGGTGGGTCGGTCGGGCAGAGGTCAGCGGCCGAATATGGGAGTGGGGTGGTGCTAGCTGTCAGTTCATTCTCTGCCTGTTTGTTAAATGTTACTCTGTGTGTGTGTGCGTGTGTTGTTGTCTCGCTTGAGTGTGTGTGTGTGTGTTGTTGGCTTGTTCCTCTGTATTGACAGTGTAGTATGTTCGTATGGTGGAATGCTACTGTGTGTGTGTGCGTGTGCGTGTGCGTGTGTAGTTGTCTCGTTTGTGTGTGTGTGTGCGTGTGTTGCTGTATCGTTTGTTAACTTAAACCAGAGAGGCATCCAAGGCAAGTGCTTCCTTAAAATGCCACACCTGGACGAGAATACAACCAACGCTATCCGCAAGGCTATACGGAGGGAGGGCCTCGACATCCACCTGGCCCACTCGGGCCCCTCCCTGCGAAGATGCCTCTCCAGGAAACCCGGGAAATCTACTGACGCGTGCTCCCTCAGAGACTGCCCGATACGCAATGCGAACTGTTGCCTACGCACATACGTCGTGTATAAGATAGAATGTGACAGGTGCAACCAATACTATATAGGTAGCACAATCTGACCTTTGCACATCCGGATCAAGGAGCACACTAAAACCAGGGCCTCGTCTTTCCGGAAACACATAGACAAATGCGGAAACAAAGACGGAAGGCCCATTGTCACAATTCTAGCGACTGAAAGGAAGCGCTTTTTATCAAACGCCTTGCACCGCAAATAAACAATCGATCCGAGAGAAGCGAAATAAGGTGGCTGGTTTAAGTTAACAAACGATGCAGCAACACACGCACACACACACACAAACGAGACAACTACAGACGCACACACACAGTAGCATACCACCATACGAACATACTACACTGCCAATACAGAGGAACAAGGCAACAACACACACACACACTCAAGCGAGACAACAACACACGCACACACACATACAGAGTAACATTTAACAAACAGGCAGAGAATGGACTGACAGCTAGCACCACCCCACTCCCACATTCGGCCGCTGACCTCTGCCCGACCGACCCCATTTCACGCGCACGCGCACTCTGCTGAATACCTCAGATATTCAAAACAACAAACAGCGGAGGACGCGTTTCGCACCTTTCCGACAGACAACCTTTCGCCCACCCCGGAAAAAAACCCCAGTTGATGGATGTGAATCCGAAATATATAGGGACAATTAAATCTCTCGCAAGGTAACTCTCTCTCGTGTTCGTATTTTTATTTTATCCTTTATACTCTTTCCTTCATTCTTCTACACGTCTTATACACACCACGCATCTCAACGTACACCCACTTACATCTCTCTCTCCACCACCGGATCTTGTTACCCGGAGATTTACCCATTTACATTGTCGAGGCTTCCAAACGACTTAAAGATATTTACCCATATATATATATATAAGGTAAATCCAAATCATAGTAGATTCAAATAAAACACAACGAGGATGTAGTTTATGGAACACCCAAATGATTTAGAAGTCGACCTAAAGTAGGAGCAAAAACATTAAGATAGGCATAAACGACAACAGAACACTTTATTTAGAAAATGTTGAAAGTAGGTTTATAAGTATGAATTTTCATAAGATTTTCGTTGTTGTCTCTGTTGTCTAGCGGTAGATGCTAGAGACGGTGGAGATCCTGACCTTGGGTTCAATCCTCTCAAGATGTGCATGTAACTGTTTTTAGTTTATAGCCCATAGAAAGAAAAAAAACATAGGGTTTCTGGGTAACCTACTCCCGACCAGTATCGAACTTCAGACCACCATCATCACCGTTTATAATTTCCCAACTAGGCCAGCGAGACAACTACGAAAAGATGTTGAAAACTGATAATTATAAACCTACTTTCAAAATAAAATTTTAAATGATGTGGTGTTGTTCATGGCTTTCTTAGAGCTATTATTAACATTTAGGGTGGACTTCCAGTTATTATTGAAAGTCTCTGGATTTCGCAAATTACATCATATTTTTTATTGGAGAAGGTAAAATATTTTTCCGCAAAAGTTTGATTGCACTGTTTTATTTCCACTTATGTATTTTTCTAAAATATTATTTATTCATTATAAAAATTAAATGATAGCATTCTATATGTAGGCGGGCCATCTTCATCTCCTTCAACGACCAATATTCTTAGACCCAGTCCGCCACTTTATATATATATATATATATAAAGGAACGAGTAGGACCCCGACGGCTGATCTCAAGCCGTTTCGACGGCTAATTCCGTCGAAACGGCTTGAGCTCAGCCGTCGGGTTCCTACTCGTTCCTATTACCCACTCTACTACCCTAAGTATTGAGTACTTTGGTGCGTTATGGTCCACCTGGTTCCTTACCACATTTCCTTCGTTATTTATATATATATATTAATACTCGTTCCTATTACCCACTCTACTACCCTAAGTATTGACTACTTTGGTGCGTTATGGTCCACCTGGTTCCTTACCACATTTCCTTCGTTATTTATATATATTTATTAATAATTATAGAAAGAGGAATATAGATTATGACCTGACCTGGAGTGTGCTCAAAAGGGCCACCCCTTATCAAAATAATAGATATGAATGTAGATTTTGTTCCCAAGAACTTTTTGAAATAATGAAATCCAAGGATATCCTATTAAATAAGCGACAGGAATTAATAATATCGTGTAATCATAAACTGAGAAAACCCTTTAAATATTATAAACCTAATTAATATACATTTTCGAAATTAATATAAAAACTATTTTTAATTTAGTTAACCTATAATTAATATTCTACTACTGATGAACTACATAATTTTACTTTCCTTCTTACAACTATCTTTTCCTAAAATTGATACCATTAAGTAAACATATATAATGTTTTAATTTCAGGTTATGATTCTATGTTCCTTGAAATCTCTATATATTTATTATTTCTCACTAATAAATTTACTGTTTAATTATATAATTATATATATATATATATATATATATATTCTTTTTATATTTTATTAATTTCCCCTCGTCTTTAACAGCACTCTTCAATTACATCTAACTCTTATTTATCATATCTATATGCATTAATACAATTTTATCAATATAAATATACCCATCAATTAAATTAATTTATATTCTTTTCATAGATGTAAATTCCATATATATTTTCTTCACTAACACTTTTATCGTAAAATTTGAGTCTCCTTAGATATTTACATTGGCATTATTATTTTATAACAGCAACTTTTCGTGTTACTTTTTACTGACCTGACCTATTTTCACCCCTAAAATAACCTTTTCATTCTTCATACTCCTTCCATTCAAAACTGAAATCTGCCTTCTTCTACCCTTAAAATAAACTTCAATTACTACTATTTTAGCATTTGGCCAATTATTACCTTTCTATTGGTTAATTCAAAACATGTTCCCAAACAGACCTACTATATTAAATCTTTGTTGGTTTTATTCAATGAACAAATATAATTATTTCTGAGGTCAGCATATGACCTATTCTCATCCCTAAAATAATCTTTCATTCATAATATTCTTTCCATCCAAAACTGAAATCTACCTTCCTCTACCCATAAACTAAGGTTCTTTTACTACTATATTACTATCTTGACCTTCACTATCTTTCTATTGGTCAATTCAAAACCTGTTCCCAAACAGACCTATTGTATTAAATCTTTGTTGGTTTTTTCAATAAACAAATATCATTATTTCTGAAGACAGCATATATATGTGTAGGTATGTATATTCCCTCTGATAGTTTGTAAAAATTGTACATAGATCTATAGGATATGCATACCAACACTAACATATATATCCTAGAAACGATCGTAAAATGATGAATTTTTTAATATAAGAAACTGTTTCTTTGTTTATTCATTATTTTATTAATTTATATATATATATATATATATATATATATATATATATATATATATATATATATATATATATATATATATATACTGTGTTTGTATACATTTGCTGGTATGTCTTTTTTATTGCACGCAAATAAGCTCTTCTTTAGAATAACCACACTTGATCGAATTCATAGTGTTATCCCAGCATAGTCTCAGACGTATGATTGAAGCCTGTAAAAAAGATATTTATAAAAGATATGAATTGATATTATGTTTAATAATATCACTTCATAAATCTTTTCTTTATAGATAGTAAAGAATATATGAATATAAATAAGAGCTATCTAGTTGATTAGATACAGTCACAATCTAACTAAATTCATGTTAAATATAATAAATAAATGAATAAAATTATTTAAAATTATCATGAATAATCTACGTATTACTATAATGCGTTGGTGTATCTTAAACTACATATTTATATACGTGGTGTTGTAGTCGTTGTAGTTATATTTTGTTAGTAGCAACGTGAGAAAATAATATAACAACATCATTATGCTCTTATAATATGTTTGATGTTAGTTTGATATCTCATCAATTTGTTACATTATAATTTTATGTTATATTATGTTTTTACATTGCTCTAAACCACATATAACTGCCAACCATCTTTAATATATTCTAATATACGTAAATAAATCTGTGAGATTATAAATATAGATAATAGTTGATGATTCCGATGTATATGTATACTTTCAAAATTAACGGAAGGCATACATTAGAAGAAATGCAACTGAAAACAGCAGAAAATTATAGAGTGACGGACCGAAAAAAATTAGAAAGAAGGCTGTTTAATTGAAATATCAATAAATAAGATCATAATTTAATTAACACCCATGTATATGCAACAAAGATTTTAGTATAATTAAAAACATCATATTAAATAGTAAAATCGTATATCTAATAATACTAATTTTCACAATGATCTATTCACGAACATCGATACTATATACATTTGAATTAATTGACCCGTGTATCGATATTTTCTTCTGAACCATCACAGAATATTAGGGGTTATAGAAATATTATATCAATAGGTGTAATAAAAATACGGAAATAAATGATTTCTCAAAATATGCAAAATAAGGATTTGGATAACATTTGTGTATTGTTGAAACACTATGTATCGTAATAGATAAATTATAGACAAATATTTAACATTTTATTAGGAATTTTTAAAAGCAACAATGAAAAATATAAAAGAAATAATAAAATAAAAGATTGAGATATTAAAAAGTTAAACAAGGAAGAGAAATAAAAATAAATTGAATATCAAAGGAAAAATAAATTGAATAAAGTCACTGAAAGATAAATTAAATTAATGAAATGAAATAACATACAATAAAATAGTTAAGTAAGGGTAAATTGAGAATTTAATGTTTTCTTTTCATTTTTTCCTATTAATATTATGTTTATGTGTATGTATATATGGAGTAACATTCGGAAACAGACTAAATTAGGATATTAGGTTTGTAGTAAAAGAATAAAATACAATATAATAAAATAAACCCAATAGAAACAATAATATAAAGTATATTATGGACGTATAGAAATTGAAAATAATTAATATAATGGAGAATTTAAAAGGGAATATATTTAAAATATAAAATAGTTACTCGGGAAAGTTGTGAATGCTGGTGCTAATGAAGGAGTGTAACGGATATTTTAAGGAACTAAAAGTGAAATGTTAATTCATTTGACGCATATTTAATGCGAAATATATTAAGAAATAGGTTAGAAGCATACATTTTTATAATTAACAGATATGAGTATGTAGATATAAGAAGAAAAGTTAGGTAGCAAAACGTGGGTAAGAGCACAATATAAAGGAATTATTCCAATCTCAAATTAATCGCTAAAATGTATGAAATAATACAATCCAATATAAGGTCAAAATACAATCGGGAAATAAGGGAAAATTAATTGTATTAAATTTAGATGCTCTAATGAGAAGAATTTACTATATAATCGATACAGTAATAAAGAAAATAAGCATAAATGGATACAATTTAAATATACAGTGATATTTATATAATAGCAATCCAAAGGACTGATAGAATCCTAGGAAAACAACTCTTTTTCAAAATCATTTGAATTCTATATTATCAAAGAAGCGAATGTAAAAGAAATCAAATTTTAGGTGTCAGAATTGACCGGTCTACATAATATTACAACTCATCAATCAACCCTATTAAATGCTTAAAGTATATCCATAAACAATATTTGCAGTAATTATGTAAACAGCATGTTTCGATTCATAGATTCTTTTTTTTAAAGAATGCCCGAACAGCTTGATGCACTTCTCTTCCAGTGTGCCCTGACACAAACCAGAAGGTTTCTGTGGTTACTGCACAGAGTTGGTTTGTCATAACTATGACAACAAAATGCCTTTTAGTCCGGTGTAAAAATCAGTTGCCCCTTTCCAAATAGCCTGCCACCCAAGACTGACGAGTTCTGTCTATTCAAAGCAACTGGTCTTAAGGTGCTAGTAATTCAGCATTGCACTTTCTCCTTGTCTGTTCAGAATATCTCCCACAAGAGAAGACCATGTGCTCAGCTTGAAGTGTCTGTATGTGACGCAATCTGATTGGGGCATATTTATGAGATTGCAGATTCTCAGGCTTACCCCTATCCCGGCAATGAAAACATGAGGAGACACACACAGATACGCATAAATATATATATATATAAATGTAATCTGAGTTTTTCGAATGTTAATAATAACATTCAATTCGTTTGCAATTTTGCAAACAAGCCTCAATTGTATAGCCATGTCAGTAGAATGAACACATCAGTCTTGCTCTTGTGTTGGCATGCGAACAGAACTGCAGACACTAATGTTTCTGGGTATCACCCTTCATCAGTACAGCTCACTGTTCCGCTTTATATATATATATATATATATATATAAGAGAGTATATAGAGAAAAGTACACAAAGAGGTAAGTGTTCAATGGTAAGTGATAGAATACCACCAGAGTTAAAACATATTGTCTACGAATGGAATGGAGAATACATATTAATTACAGGATTAAATCAAAATTTACAAGCGATCCGTATATAATTATAAAACCTGGACACGCTCAAATAGATTTCATATTGCAGAAGGCTTATCAAAAGGTGGACTTATCTATTCTTTTAATTGATATGTATTCT
>OZ024742.1:98156803-98161803 GCA_964016885.1 Eledone cirrhosa | reverse complement strand
TTATATATATATATATATGCTTGTGTGTCTGTATCTATAAATGTATGTTTGCATGCATAAATACACTAAGATTTTGATTAAGTAGAATATACAAGCACTGATTCCAACTATTTTTACTATTATATATTTTTGTTTCAAGTAATTCCCTGGGAAATTAGTTGACCAAATGCTTTGCTTAATTGTTTTATTTATTTTAAAATAAATGTTGTTTTTTCTCTTAGATTTCATGTATTTTTTGAAAGCAAAACATTGGCCCCTAAAATACTACAGTGTGCTCTGCAAAGCTACTGTGAGCTCTTGAAATGCTACCGTGGGCTCCCTGTGGCCTACTGCCATTGGGCAACCTGGGAAGCTGGCCAGTCCACCACTTTACATATATATATATATATATATGCATCCAGGGACTATAACCTGAAATCACTGTAGGTTCACCCAGGTAGTGTATGTTACCTTAGATTCATTCAATGTTTAGTTTCCCGTCACTGGCGAATATAGAGCTAGACAGAGTGTACTATAATAATATAAAAATACAAGGACAATTTGTTAAGCCTTCATTACATTTAATGATTGGTGACGCGCGTTTCACTATTGATCAGGTCAAGGTTCGTTCTGTATCAATCTGTCCCGAGTCTGGAATCAAAAGCATCGTAACTGGCTCTGCATGAACCCTGTGACCGTTGGGCGAGGGGGTAACTTCATGGGCTAATTTACTGTTTGTGGTAGTATTCGGTTAGCTAGTCTGCAACTTCCCCATTTGCGCTTGCGCAACCTGTGGTGGTGAATTGGCCTCACAGGGGAGTGGACACTCGCTTGAAGGACATCAGTTTTGTTCGTTCCCTTGTCGCTTCAATTTAGGATTACCTCTTGATTATAACTTTATTATGTAAGAAACTGTTGAATGAGATCATTGATAGGTGCTACGAAGAATCACGTGGCCACTGTCGTCATCAAAATACGTATCACTGCCTTATCAATGAAGGACTTTAACATATAAACTACTTTGCATTTCCTTACTCTCTCTCTCTCTCCCTCTCTCTCTCTCTCTCTCTTTCTCTCTCTCTGTCTCTCTCTTTCTATATATATATATAAATATTAAAACTATAAATATGGCATATAATTAGTAACGTTCGTCGTGCATACAGGATTGCGACTTAAATTTCCAAAATCGAAAAACCCAATTTCACATGGCAGAATGACAAAGAGTGTATTTAGATTCCGATCGTAGCTTGTAGCAAAATGGAAATGCTTGCCCAGTCAGCGCGGATACATCAAATTACTTCTATATCAAACCGGTAAGCCCCAACACACACACACACACACACACACACACACACACACACACACACACACACACACACACACACACACACACACACACACACACACACACACACACACACACACACACGCACGCACGCACGCACGCACACACACACACACACACACACACACACACACACACACACGCACACGCACGCACGCACACACACACACACACACACACACACACACACACACACACAAACCAATATACGCATTAACTTTGAACATTTTAAAATATATATTTGCCTGTGTTTTGGGGCATGCTAGTGTATGCGTTATTAAGTGTATGTATATAAACATAAATACACATGTGTACACATAATTACATACAAAAAAAATAATAATAATAACAATAGCCAACTTAAACATGCACCTGAACAATTGAAGAAATCTTAAAAGAAGCCAAGATTTTCAATGGCTAACGAATCGATTTTCCCTTTTATTTGATGACTTAAATATATTTGTATCTGTCTGTTTGTCAGCTTAAGGACAGAATTTCGAAACCTTATTAAAAGATTGAACAAGAATTACAAACACTTAATTATGTATATATTATATTTTTATAAGATGGAAATTCCACCATTTCTTTCACAGATTTATCTTAAAATAACATTCCGATTAGGACATATGATACAGAATAAATAATCTCATAATTCTTGCTTTGCTCAATAGATTATTTCTATTGTTGAATATTTAATGGTCACTTGTATACTTCTGGATATAAATTATTATTAACATTTTAAAAGTTATTTTTATGATTTTGTATGAATATGTATAAGTATGTGTGTGTGTATGTGTGTGTGTCTATATATATATGAAGATAGAGAGTGAGACAGAATATTTAGAAGAGGGAGAATGAGTGAGATACAGTGAGATACTAAAAGGAAGAAACAAAACTAAAAACTACAAGACAGGATACAGTTCGAATAGAGAACATTAGATTTATGCATTTGAGAAACGAGAAAGTATTAAATATAATGTCCCTTGTATAGATTTTATATGTATTTAATACTTGAAGAATCCACATATAAACTCTATCGTAAGTATATATATACATATGTATGTGTGTGTGTGTGAAATATATAATGAGATTATCATAGTTGCATTTGCACTGTTCTGCACGAAATTGATTCATTATCGAATAAGAAAGGAATGCGAATCTATACGTGTGCCAGTGGGGGAAAATCATTCATCAAACAACAACAAATGACCTATACATACATATATACACACATATACACACACACATACCCCCCCCCCCCACACACACACATATACGAGGTGTATCAGAAAAGTTCCAGGACTGATGTCACAAAAGATTTATTTCAAACCCAAACTTCACACTAAGAGTTTTCTCCTTCAAAGTATTCCCCTGGAGTATGTAACTGTAATCTTAGCTCGCTGCAGCGATCAAGCAATGAGCAAGGAGCAACGAACAAACTTGAAAACTCCGTCAGAAGCACTGGGATTGCTGCAGCAAATGTATGGAGATGAGATGATGTCACGCTCACGTATTTATGAATGGTGGAAGAGGTTTAAAGCAGGATGCGAGGACGTGGAAGATGACCCCCAGGAGCGGAAGGGCCTCAACAACCAGGACTGAGGTCAACGTTGAGTGCGTCAGGCAAATGGTGCGTAGCGATTGTCGGCTGACTGTTCGACTGAGCTGGGCATGAATCGGGACGACGTCTGGAAGATTTGGACATGCGGAAAGTCTGCGCGAAGATGGTGCCAAAACTGCTGAACGATGACCAGAAGGGTCGACACATGCAAGTGTGCTAGGACATCCTCGAGCGTCTTGAAACTGAACCAGACTTGCTAGGGACAGTCATCACCGGTGATGAGCCATGGATCTTCGAGTACGACCCGGAGGGGACCCGTTTTGAAGATGTGGACGATATCAAAAAGGCCGTGACGACGTAACTGCGGAGGATCCCGGAAGAATACTTCCAGCAGTGCATGCAAGCGTGGCAGAAAAGGATGGAAAGTGCATTAGACTCCAAGGGGATTACTTTGAAGGAGAAAACTCTTAGTGTGAAGTTTGGGTTTGAAATAAATCTTTTGTGTCCTGGAACTTTTCTGACCCACCTCGTATATATATATATATATATATATATATATATATATATAAGTAAAGAGATATTTAATTTGTTGGTAATTCAACAAATTTATTTATAACAGATTCGAAGCACTCAACAGTTTGCCTGGAGTATAATATAAATGATATTGATAAATGGAAACTATATTTATAAAACTATATTTATTTTATTATACATATTTCAAGGGTACCCAAAACTTTGGGACGCCCTCATCAGATAAAATACAAAATTTGTTTTATAAATAGTGACATACCTAAGGTTCGATAAAAAAACTTTCTACATCACTTTCATATCTAATTTCGTACTTATTTGGTACTTAAAAGACAATAATATTGACTATTCAATCACTTGGGGAACGATTTAGAAAGCACTCGCAGACCGAAATCTGGCTCTCTCAAGAATCTGTCATTTGTGAATTGAAGACATGTTTTATATACTTAACTGCCAAAATTCTATCAAGTTAAAGGAAGAAATATTCACTTTCTGCAGACATCGCCAAAAAAATGACTTTCCGAAGTATTTTTTATCTATAGTAAATATTTCACTTGTCTTCAATACGCTTCTGTCGATGTTTAGTGGTGATTTTTTAATTGATATTTTTCTTTTTATGTAATATTTTTACAAATTATTTTTACAAATGAGATTCTTTTCCAATTGATATTCTTCTTAATGTTTTTTCAATTGATATATTTTTTAATTAACATTTTGAAATATATCATTTTTAGTTATAATTTCTAAATACACTCGTGATGCCTGTAATAATATTTTCTTCCAAATCGAATGTATAGATAATATCTAAATAATGTCTAAATACATATATAAAAGAAATTCTCATCTTTGAAAACATGTAATATAAAATAACTTATATTCATACACAAAATAATATATAAAATTTTCTCGACATACAATCCGCTTTTTAAAGTATATTCTAATATAACTGACAAATCTAACGAAAATAGTGTAACTAAGAAACATTGGATTTATCTTTCCCTTTAAAATCTAGCACGCTTGAACAACCTATCTTCTTAACAACATAAATAATAATTTCGTTAATAATTTTTTATCTCGATGGAACTATTTGAAAGTAACCCTTAACTTATGAAATATTATTTGAATTATTTATCTACTTAAAATAACAACTATATAATCACCAATAATATTTATATTTATATTATTATTTATTCATATAAATATAAATATTTATATAAATGATCTGTTGTAATATAATAAGCTTAAGTGTACTTACAATTCTTCATAAAATCTAATTATAAGGATTAGCTATATAATATTATAACTCATGATTTGGGTACATATATTAAATTTTTAGTTTTTAAATTTACTTTCTTCTTTCTTCTTCCTTTATAAAGTATCCTAATAATCATTTAATTTACATAGCGTCTGAATATATATATATATATATGTACGTCAATACTCATCTTTTTCCATTTCTCTGAGGGTTCTAAACCCCACTATCAGGCTAAAATTTCTTTAATAAAAAAAATACGGTGAAGGCTTCTATTTTCTAATTTCAAACTTGCTCGCTGTTTCAAAACACACTTACTTAAATTATATATATAT
>OZ024742.1:98146803-98151803 GCA_964016885.1 Eledone cirrhosa | reverse complement strand
TACCTGGTCTTTCTACTATCTTAATATTGAGTTTATCTTTATTTAGGGCCAAAAACAAATCCTCCATTCCCATTATGCCAAACCCATGACTTCCAAACATCTGATCCACCGAAACTCGGCCATTTCGGACCATACCAAAATCAACATACTGATTGCGGATTTGGTACGGGTGATGAGAAATGTGTCCCGCATGTGCAACCCCGAAGAACTAGAGAGACACATACAACACTTCATCCACCGTATGCAGTTCTCTGGCTCCTTTATACACTCTGATTATATCTCAGAGAGATATAATCAGAGTGTATAAAGGAGCCAGAACCAAATGGGAAAAAATGGTAAATAATGACATAAATGGGACCTGCCCCTTGTATAGGAGCAAATTTTGGAATAGAATAGAAAGAACTAGGAACAAGGCCAATAGAATAAACTCATGGTATGATAGCAATAAATACCAGAGTGTAATGTTCATCAATACAACCCCTAGAGGCGAACTAGCCTACAAATTTAGAAGGGCCCTAAATAAAACATAAACTCAATATTAAGATAGTAGAAAGACCAGGTACCTCCGTAAAAACACTTATTAGCAAGACATACCCGTTCCAAAGACCCTCATGTATAGATAAGAAATGTATAACATGTAAAATAAGCCCCCATATTAACTGAAAAACTAGAAATGTAGTGTATAGCATAAGATGTACTGAAGGACAATGTAGAAACAAAAATATAGTGTACATAGGTGAGACAGCTCGTAGTATAGGGGAACGAATAAATGAACACTGGCGAGACCTTCAAGATAATAAAGAATCATCTGTGCTCTACCAACATTCTAAGATAGAACACAGGGGTAGATTAGAGAACATAGAAATAAAAATAGAATCCACACACAGAAAAGATGCAATGTTTAGGCAAATTACAGAGGCAGTAAGCATAGAAGAATTACAACCAAAATTAAATAGAAAATATGAGTGGGACAGCAACATCACAACTTACAATTAAGGACAAAATGAAAACACACACAGGACAAAATGAAAACACACACACACATAGAACAAACAACTTACAATTAAGGAAAAAATGAAAACACACACACACATAGAACAAACAACCAACCAACAATAAATAAATAAATAAATAAACAAATAGATAAATGAACACAAACACACACATACACCCGGATGTGGCGCATGCGCAAACTGAGCACACAACACACACACAGAAACAAAATGGCGTAGGATAGAAGAAAGGAAAGGCACAGAAACAAAGAAAGGAATCCCCAGTCACTGAAGAGGTCACAGAGTGTGTGACGAAAGGACTATGACTATAAATAAACAACTATCTGGTTGTGGAACCAACCAACCAACCAGAAATTCATAAGTTTGTAGATTTGTAAATTTATAAATTTATAAATATATAATAAATTGAAGTGAAAGCAACTGGTGCGTGTGTTTCTTATTGGCAACATGACCCTCCCAAAGTATAACAATATCGGTTTCAACACACGATTTCAGATAAAGAATCTTGCTAAACAAATTCAGAAACGAAATATATTAATCACTATATGTTATTAACTATGTTTAGTTAGAATTGTTAGTTATTGGTGGATTCAGGTTTGGAACTAAAATTGTCAACGAATATGTACCGCCGCAGACATACTCACCGAAATGACTACTGGCTTCGTGATGAAAACTAGAACCGACAAAATCGGCTCAAAGTGTCCACCATAAGTTACGGGTTTACATATACATATATTTATTACAATAGAAACATTGAAGGTAGCAGAGAAATAGAACATAGTTGACTCTGACAACTTTCCCACAACGACGCTAAGATGTCCATAAGGGAAGAAAATGTTTACTACATATAAATGAAACAGTGATATGAAGCGCCATTAAAGAACATTTACATCATTGCTTAACCTAGCAAATCTCTCTCATATGACACTCATCTATAAGAACTATCTTTCATCTCACTTTATTGAATTAAAAATCGCAGAATGATACATGGAATAACGAAGTCCATAGTACACTGTTCGAAAATAAGCTAAAGGTGATAACGGAAACCGAACTGTGTATTCTATGAACATTCCATGACAATTACATAGGAAGTCATTTGCGATCGTCCGTTCACCTAATGGGATACAATTAAAGTCAAATCCGAATTTCACAGGAATTCATAATTTCCCGGGGTAATTATTTAGCAGTATTTTCTCCAGCTCGTTTGTTCACTGCGTTCAAATCCCTCGATTTTTCAACTCCGGGTTAATTTAAACAACGTTTGTCTCCCTCTAAAAATGTATGGCCTTGTACCTAAATTAGTAATTACCATTACAATCCCAGTTTATAGTCTCTTATATCTCACAACAAAAGAATAAAACGAAGAGAAAATAGTTTTTGTCCAGACGATGTGTGTACTCGTGTTGATAAACCCACCAAATAAATACTTCCTCTGTGTTTTGGTGATTCTCAGGAAGTTGATAATACTTAGTGGATGAGCAGAAGGTGGGATGTTCTAACTTGACTTAAATAAGGTTTTCACATCCGTGTGTAGGTGGTTAATCTTAAATGTTTACTATGTTTATATCATACCGAGTGTTAATTATTGTGTCTTATAATACTTTTAAACTTATTTCATGTTTTATCAAATGTATCTGTCAATCATCCATACCTTCATTTTATATAACTTTGTGAAGCATCAAATATATTGTAATTCCTGTGTTTACGATGTTCATTGTATCCTATGGGTGAGCCGTTGTGGCTAATAAAGAAATCATTATTACAATAGGCCTTAGGGCGGTGGATTGGCAGTATAAACTTACGACCTTTTATGATCTGAGTTCAAATCCTGCCGTGGTTAATTTTGCCTTTCATCCTTACGGGGTCGATAAAATAAAGTACCAGTCACTCACTGGATCGATTTAATCGACTCTCCCCTTCCCCCAAAATTGCTGGCCTTGTGCCTATATAAGAAACCATTATTATAATAGGCCTTATTGTGGTGAATTGGCAGTATCGTAATAGCGACGGAAAAAAATACCTAGATTCATTTAGTTACTGCTCCTTAAGTTCTGAGTTCAACTCCTACCGAGGATGTCAGGTCGATAAAATAAAGCATTAGACAAGTAATGGCGTCGATACAATCGACGTTATCATCCTACAAAATTCCTGACCTTCTGCCTAAATTAGAAGCCATTAATACATTATGCATCTTTATTCTTTAGTAATAGCTGCTGATGAAACTCAAGAGAAAGGGTCAGACATTAGAAAATTAATCATACAGACTTCTAAATACAATGATTACAAAAACTACCAGAAATGTGTGTAGTATTCATTTGCATAACTATTTACCATTAACATGACTAAAGATAGACATTTTCTCACTCTGGGAGTCAAAAATAATTACTGTTATTTAGTAACGTTCATTAATTAACTTAACTTAGTACAGAAATTGCACAACAATAACAACAACTACTGCAACAAATGCTGTTGAAATGTAACTGCATTGGTACTTCCTTCATAGTTTTACGCTATGCTGTTATTAAATGAAACTAATTGAATATTTAAATTTATCCTTTATTTATAATGCTCTATAATGGCTTCACAGCGCAAATGGGTTGATAGAAGGAAAACGGTAAGTAAGAATACCAGAAAAGTAAAATGGAAAATAAGGAAGACTGATCATTCAATAAATGTTTGAATGAATGTGTGAAAATTGAGGAAAAGGAAAAATGAGAGGTGAAGGAAAAATGACGATAAAATCCATTTATGCAAATGAGAAGATACACTTAGTTTTATAACTAATGATGGTGCTATATCATATTGGATTATATTCATTTAACATCATTTAGAGTCCACTGTCCTCCTTGCAAAGCGTTTGTTAAATTTTATTAGTGCGAATCAGCGATAAATCTCTATCTTGGCTCTAAGTGGCCATATATTATGTTTCAATATTTTCTCTAATTTTTCTCTCCCCACTCTCTCGCCACTACCGCCGCCTTAGGCTGTGGAAAAACACAGTTGCTGCGGTTGAAGAATGAGATATAGAGGGTGTGCTAAAATAATTCTTAGCTTCTCTATTTAACCATTAGTGGTGTTATCGTGTTTTAATCATGACCAATGGATTGAACTCCTCCTCTGCTTTATTAAATTATATCCTAACATAGTTGGTGCTGTAACTCGTGATGAATGTGTAGTAATGTGAATGAATGGGCTGCATCCTTCCCTCTTTTACATTTACTCTAGTTATTGTAATTGCTGTTCTTATAGCCAGTGTTGTTGCTGTTAATATTATTGTTGTTGTCATTTTATCTTTAGTATTATCGTTCTTGTTCTTAGCGTCAGTGTTGATGTTCTTTACGGTTATTATCTGTGTTATTGTTGTTGTTGTTGTTATAGTTTTTACTGCTTTTGCTGTTGTAACTATTGTCTTATGTTGTTAATGCCATTCTTGTTGTATATTGATTTTGATGATGTTTTTAAAGCCATTGTTACTGTTTGTGCTGTTGTAGGTGTTGTTGCTGCTGCTGTTTTTCTTCTTTTGCTGGACGTCAGCTGTAGTAGTAGATGCCGTGACCGTGGTTATTATTGTAGCTTGTATTGCTGTTGATCGTATTGCTGCTATTACAGCTGCTGTTGTAAGAAAGGCTAATGCTATTGTTGTTGGTAGTTCTGGTGTTGCAAATGTTGCAGTTACAGATTTTAAAGTATTTTACTTAGTCTGACTCTTTTACATTATTCCTTTGCCTCATTTCTATAAGTCTAGTATCTAACTCACAGTCACCAAGTACAACTTCGTAAACAACTGTCATCATTATTACTATTCTCATGATATGTTCAATACACCACCATTTCAATTTTCTGCAAGCTTCACACATGAGTTTGCCGTAGTCCTGATTTCGTGCAAACAAGTATCCTAAATCCACGCAACCACAAACTACAAATATTTAACGATGGAGCTTACCACCCTTTTTTTAATATTTTTTATATGCATACACAGTAAACAAA
>OZ024742.1:98131803-98141803 GCA_964016885.1 Eledone cirrhosa | reverse complement strand
CACCAAGTTAAATTATGGTGTGCTTTGATCAGATAAAATATAATATAGAGCAGTTTTATAAATAAATATTGACAAACCCTTAAAGAATGCGACCATTACTGTTGGAAGCTCCTGGATAGTGGGGTTATAAATTTATTCATACTTTTATGTAAATTAGTATTGGATATTTTTAAATAAGAGAAGATTTAAATAAGCCGTTGGGTTACGGAGAAAGAGAGAGAGAGAGAGAAAAACAAGAGAGAGAAAATAGAGAGAGATATAAAAAAAGAGAAAAAAGAGAAATATTGCCTTCAGCCCGCTAGTGCAGGATCGAATGGGGCCGTAAACGTGACCTACACATGAACTGGTCGTTTTTAGAAGCGGTAGTAGCATAGATGTGGTGTCTGCCACGCCACTAAAAATAGCAGCTAGGTAAACAACGGATTTTTTCTCTACCCATGGAAGATTTACATAAAATGAGATTAATATCCCCATAAGTACTAAGTACCCACGGAAATATAAATGGTCTCTATGATACAGTTGTTCAATGGTATTAATTTGACATACCAGAACTATAAAATTGAGATAAGCGGAACAAGTGGAGTTCAAACAATCTTTCAAAATAAATTCAAAAAATATAATTTAAATATTTACACATGGGAGAATTTACAGAAAATGAGATTAATATCCCCACAGGCACTAAGTACCCTCGTAAATATATATTTCCGAGGGTACTTAGTGCTTAGTGCCTGTTTGGGATATTAATGTCATTTTATGTATATATATATGAGATTGAGTGTGTATATCTATATGCATGCCGTTGTTTCTCCCAATGTGCATTAGTATATATGAATAAATGAGTGACAGCGGAAGCTACTGTGGTCTTCTCTCAGATTATGTGCACGTATCTATATGTATGTAATAATGTGCGTGTATCAATGTGAAGCAATATATATGAGTGAGCATATGATGCAGAAAGCTACTTCCACGTAAAAAACGTTATGCAATATAACATTTGTATTATTTCAGCTAGAAAAAGAAGATATTGATCAATCTGCCCAACATGCTGAACAAATTATGTGTGTTTCTCTTGAATCATATTCATTACCAATGAAACCATGTGCCGTGTCACTTGATCAGCTCAATGTTCATGTATATATAGTGGTTTATTGGCATCAACTATCATTTCTACTGTAGGCAAAACAATTTTGTACTGTGTGGGGTGGTTGGAGGTCGATTTAAATTAATACCAGTAATTGAACGACATTTCTTTTATCCACCGCTAACCTGTTGGATGGTAAAATGTTTTGTCTTACGCTCTAATGATTCTGCCAATAAAAGTAATATAATTAATTTAGAATATCATGTTTCAATTGTATGGGTTCCTTTCAATATTTCGTTGTGAATTTTATTCTGATTTCAAGACACACAATTACACACGTATCCAAAAGTATGCATTTATATATATATTCGAAAATATTCTTACATGTATATATATATATATATATAATATATATATATATATATATATATATATATATATATATATATATATATATAATATATATATATATATATATATATATATATATATATATATATATAACATTTCAGGTTATCTATAATGTAGTGATAATATATCGTTACGTTGGAGATGAACAGCGTACGTGTAGGTTTGCTCAACGAGTATAAATTATATTCCGGAGAAAATGTAGAAAAGATGAATATAAAATGAAAGTGCTTTTTTTAAAAAGGAATTTATTAGGTATTGACATATGTTTCTGTAACAGACGGAATACCTATGTATCGCTGCTTGCGTAATCATATAATGTTAGCAAGTATTCGATAGCAAATGTATAATCAGTTGTCACTTCTTCAGAGATTTTGGATAAACTGGATAAAATCAGAAAAATTGAAGTATTTATATGTATATATATATATATATATATGTATATTTATATATATATATGTGTGTGTGTGTGTGTATTTGTGTGTGTATGTGGGGGGGGGGGTACGTGTGTGTGTTTGTATTATAAAAATGAATTACAATAAAATTCACTTCAATAATATATATACCATATATCACCTCAAATATTCTCTATAGAATATAAAATCTCTATTTTGCAGAGCAATATTTAATCAAAATTTTATTTAGGTACAATACTAAAATATATTATTATTAAGAATTTTGCAAAAATAAACACCCGAGGCTTGGTTGAGGATCATATTGAACCATCGCATCAGAAATGGTTAACTGCTTGCTAGATATGTGTACTGTACAAATCCAGAAACGGATAAACGTTTTTAGATCTTATGAGAGATGGGAGTTTGCTTTGTCATATCCTCAGTTACAAAATGATAATTATTCAAATAATGAACAGTTTAATAGATGGTCTCTCACTTGTCCTCAGTATCCTAGCAGCTGCTTTTCCATGTATCATGCATAAGAAATTAGCCACAAGACGTGGAATGTGTGATGAAGTGGGTATTGATAATTATTCTCTGCGCTAAAACTTTCACCATCTTGCTCCTAAACTGCTATTTTCCTCCGCAAAATCGTAATGAGTGTATTATGCCTGAAGAGAGAGCCCCATAAGGTTTGAAGCCTGGTGTAACGAATGTCTAAGGCTCTGCCCTCCGCTACTAATATTTCGCGAAATTGTCTGCGTTTGGCATCTGAGGAGATATATCCGTCCATCCAAGAATGTAGAAGTTGTTCCATCCACAGGTCTGTCTATCATTTTTTCTGTATACCATTGTCTTTCTTTTTTATCTTATTTTATAAATGTATTATAAAATAAAACTTGAGAAATTTTAAACAAAACGTTAAAATGTTAACAACAGTATACTAATGCTGTCATATGTAATCTAACTGGCGCGATGTAACAGCTACGTTTTCTGCAACATAAATCCTGCCATCAAAAAAGAAAAAAAAATGGCCTGTATGTATTAATACCCTAAAATCAATTACAGATTGTAACAAAAATATACACACACGATATCAATGTTTCCATTTTGTATTTCTTCATGATTTCTTTCAGAATTAGATTCCGCCAAAATATTTTTTATATAGTCTAACATTAATATTTAATTCGTGGTACACTGTTTGAAACCTGTCATGGTTTTATGGAAGTGCTTTAATGGTATCTCTTGTAACATAACTTACAGTAAAGACTTTATTGATCCGCACGAAAAGCAAACAATATATATTTACTTGATAAACATGGATGAATTCTACTAGCATTTACCAAAAACATGACACATTGTCTAACAGATACATTACTTGCGATACAACGTTTGGGCCTGTAATTTAATCTTCACAAAAGAAATGCACTCTTCTGTATTTGGAGGATATTGTTACGGTAGCCACTAAAACAGGCAAATTGACAGAATCATTACAGCGTCGTATTGACTGCCTTGTGTTATTTGCTCTGTATATCTCGCGAGGTCAAATAGTCTGTTCAAATGTTGTAGTCCTTAAGTAATGAACTAGTTTTTTAAAGGAGTAGATTTCTTCCAATTTCTTTCTCCAGGGGAAACACACACACACACACACACACGCACACACACACACACACACACACACACACACACACACACACACACGAACACACACACGCACGAACACACACAACCAAACAAACACACATACATGCACACACGCGCACGCACACATACACACACATACTCCCACGTATATATATATATATATATATATATTGGTTCTTAGACATATTACTTTTTGTTGATACCACGAATAAATTTGTTCTATATTGCTACTACACCACTGATGTGAAGCACGCTGATGTTTGATTCAATTTAATTAGCGTTGAGTAAGATGGTGCGTGGTAGAATGTTACAATACTATATATGTGCAAAATACCTGATGGTAATATGATTTCGGGAATTTATGTATATATTTACCTCTAATAGTAATTCCTGTGGAGTGCTTAAGTTGAAGACGAGAGTGAATTACTTCTCTTCATACCTGCCTACTTTGGACAGCTCAACAGGGGTACAGCTATTTGTTTTCAAGTTCATGTTGAACACACGAAAGTGTGCAGGGCTTGTGAATTCCAGCTTGGTGAATACCTGAAAAATGTCTAATATTTTTCCTGTGTTGTTTACTGAACAATGTCCATAGACGATCTTTATGCCGATTCCAAGTTGCTGACGCAAATGAGAGTTGGAGCATGCATTTATTTACGTAACTAATACCAGCGGTTCGGCTTTTGGTGAAACTGGCGTGGGTTTGTGTATACATCAATATATTTTCATATTTTTCTTGATTGATTCGATTGCCAAGTGTATGATATTAGTTGTATCAATTTGGTTAATGACTGTTTTTGTATGTGTAATTCCTACAATTATTACCAAATCTTGAAAGCGGGTAGGATTACTGCAAATAAATGAAAAATTCACGTTCATATTTGACAGAATTTTATTCTTTTCTCTCCCTTCCTTTCACAGATACGTACACAAACATACATAAACATACATATATATATATATATATATATATATATATATATATATATATATATATATACAGCTATATATATATATATATATATATATATATATATATATATATATATATATATATATATATATATATATATATATATACACAAATATATATATATAACAAAGAAGGTGCCGTAAGATACCAGGTGGACCATAACGCACCAGAGTACTCGATACTTAGGGTAGTAGAGTGGGTAATAGGAACAGAGTCAGGACCCCGACGACTAAGCTCCGGCCGTTTCGGCAGCTAGATGAAGCTGTCGAAACGGCCGGAGCTCAGCCGTCGTGGTCCTGACTCTTTTCCTATATACATATATATATATAATTAGTAAATTTGTATTCCAATGTTACTAAGTAGTTGCATTGGATGGAGTCAACCGACGTCGGAGATTGCTCAACGTATAATAAAGTGTGTTTTAAAATCCGGAGAAAATATGGAGAAGTTTATGAAACGGAAATGCGGGTATAAAGAATTTATTAGGTAACAATTGTTTCTATAGTGTATGGGTTACCTATACCTCGCTATTTGAATAATATAAAAATATTATCATAAACCGAAGGTACACTGCAAGCAAACACACCATGTCGTCAGACCTTTGTATTGGAATGATATGAACATATTTTATACACTAGATAAAAGAGAAAGAAGGAGGTAGGAAGAGAAGGGGAAGAGGGAAGTGAGTAAGGGGGAGGGAGTCCTAGGATTTAAGACTGTCAGACTAGTAGAGATTGTAAGGAGAGAATGTTTTGGCAGGAGTTAGCTTAATGAGGCGTGTTAGGGCTGGCGGGGGAGGTAAATTCTTCTAGTGGTGTTGTTCGGACAAAATTTAGTTAAAGGGGTCAAAGTGGTACAGAGTTACAGACAAGTTATTGGGGCTATTATAGTAGCAAGTTATTTCTAAAGGGGTCCAGAAAACAGTGTTTAGTACTATTATTATAGAAAGCCATATCTTGTGTATAAACATTTAAAACAGAAATTTGCAAACGGTGGTGTAAAAAGGTAACATTATATGCATTTAAAAAAAGAAAAAGTCGTTTTCAAACGATGGTTACAGTAAAGTGAACGTTCAATTTTACTGTTCAAAAGTTTGTTTACCGACGTTAAAATGCAGTATATCTCCAAATTGCATAATTTACAGAATCGATGATTTTGCTAATATGCAGGCGCAGCTGTAATAAGTTGCCAATCAAGGGAGAATGCTTGATTGTTCCTCCGGAGCTGCCAGGCTTTATCGGCGAGGGTTGTTACGGAGCGCATTTTCTCGTGCCTGATCGAAGATCGATGTTGGTATAGGCGAGCTTTGAAAGAAGTTGCGGTACATCCGACGTAATACCATTTGTTGATTCCGGAATTTATTGTACATCGGTAGACAATATTGCGTGCTAGGCACTGGTTATTCAGTGGGCACGTACCTGGTTTGGTCCAGTTACAATTATATTTATGTTTTGCAGTAGAATCCTGGATAGTTTGGTAGGGTTGTAGTTGCGTGTTAGTGCGTTGTATGTTGCTATGCTGGTGCGCTGAGTCATTAGGGATGTACTTATTTAGTATTACTGAGTTGAGTTTTTTAATTAGTTGTTCTATGTTAGGTGCAGTGGAGTATGAGAGTCTAATGGTGCGCGAGTTAAAGATTGTATAGTATGTATGTGAAGTTGTAAAGTGTTTATTGATTAGTGTATAGAATTGTGAGATAATCTTAGTGCTAATAGAAATATTGTACACGGGGGTTATACCATATGTACTCTCTACGTCTGATTCTATTTGCTGGTTTGCACCTATTAGTATGCCTATTGATGTGTGTGTGTGGTGCAATACTAGTTCGACTTAGATGTGTTTTGTTCATAGTACTTATGTGGTTATCGTCTAGATATTCTATTTTCTCGCAGTAACCAGCTTTTCTAAGTGCGTCATTATAATATTCAGCATGCTCGTTGAAGGTCAGCAAATTAGACGACACTCGGGAGAGCCTTATGGATATATTTTTAGGGATAGATTTAATAATGGAATGGGGATGGTTCGATTTTACATTAACGTACTTGAGATTTTCATTAAGTTTGTGAAATTACCGTTATTAAGGTTGAAGGTGACATCCAAGAAGTTGACCACCTTAAGATTTATATAAATAGCTATTATTTATTATATATATATATATATATATATATATATATATATATATATATATATATATATATATATATATATATATAATAAATAATAGTATGTAATACATACTAGTTAGAATAATATAACTACCATTATTGGGACCTATACAGAGATATCATATATTACCTTATATTTGCATTTAAATTGTTTTATATTTTAATCTATGCCGACTTTAATATTCATTTCAGTGTATTCTTTTATTTGTGTGTTGTTTTGTGCTTCCTAAGTATATGTATGCCATAGTTTGATCTGGTTCTCTTATTTTTATTTCTTTATTTATCACAATATTAAATTATTCAATTTTCAGGTTGGGTTTGACTTGACACCTTTCACTTCTCCCAGTCTCGTATTAATTCCTCTACTTAATGCGTATAATGTCTGTAGGATTGATTGTGTCTATCATCTAGAAACGGCAATTCAAGTTTAACTACATACAATAGTCGGGTGATTTTATGTGCCGATTAATAGTTTTAGTGCAAAGGAAAAAATAAATGGAGAAAGGGAGTTCCTTAGGGATATTCCTGTGACGATCATATTAAGATCCCTATATTCTCAAAGAAGCTAGGCATCTAGCTAGGAAAGAGCTAAGATGAGGCGATGATATGGAGAGCAGTCACGACCAGACATAAGCTAATAGGAATCTATCTCTAGATATTCAGGTAATGCATATATTGCTCCCCCATCTCTTGATCTCATGTCATGCCGTCTCACTATCAGTTGTAGCCTCAATAGGCTGATAATGCGATGCGCTATGCAGAGGTTCCAGTAAGATTCATATAAGAAACTATAGTCACTAATATGCTTCGAGTTTAATCTGAGGCGTAACAAACGACAGACGCCCACAGGCATACGTATGAAGAGAGGTAAAATGTATTCATCATTTCATGCTTGTTAATAATTATTGGGCTTCAAACGTGTTTCCTTATGGGCTCTGAGAATCTTTGCAAAGTTATTGTGTTCATTACTATTGTGTATCATCTTAAGAAAGACTTTACTCAAGTATCCTCTCAAAAAATTATTGTAACGGGAATTTGATAGACCACAACTTTATTGAAGCCTGTTGCAGGGAATCGGTGTTCTTAATCCTTGCCATGTTTTAAACCCACCATTGAATCTTGGACATCTTCAGAGAAGCCCAGACTTTAACAAATATTCGAGACTAGATTCCGGTTTGAGAATAATTTCTTTCTTTTCTCTTAACAATCTTAAAATACTTACAAGATGTAGTGGAAGCTTCCCTTCATCCCTGACTAAATCATAAAATAAAACAATAAAAATATAACCAGACCCCAATCGATAACAAATTAATATATTGAAACCACAATAAATCCTAAAACTAATCTCTACCATATTTCCCCAATATGACCTATAGAAAATATGTAATTAACGTTCTCATGTTACTTTGCCCAGCAGAAAGAAACTATTCTCTCCCATTCACCGTAATCATTAAGTTATCCCATACAATGTTCTGATTCATTTGTAATAAATACTTCAATTCTCATTTCTCTATTCAAATATACAAAGGTTTCTCTCTCACTTTTCATTGCTCTCTCTCTTTATCTCTCTCTCTCTATGTATATATATATATGTATATATATATGTTTATGTATGTATATATATATATATATATGTATATATATACATGTATATATATATACATATATATATATATATATATATATATATATATATATATATATATATATATATATATATATATATATATATATATATGTATATATATATATATATATATATATATATATATATATATATATATATATATATATATATATATATATATATATAACGATATTAACATATGGAAACTATATTTATAAAACCATATTTATTTCATTATACATATTTCAAGGACACCAAGTTAAATTATGGTGTGCTATCATCAGACAAAATATAATATAAATCAGTTTTATAAATAAATATTGACATATCCTTAAAAAATGCAACCATTACTGTTGGAAGCTCCGGATATTTATTAATAAAACTGATCTATATTATATTTTGTCTGATGAAAGCACACCATAATTTAACATGGAGTCCTTGAAATATGTATAATGAAATAAATATGGTTTTGTAAATAGAGTTTCCATTTGTTAATATCGTATGTTTACTCGAAATACTTATTGAGTCCTTTATATCAGTTATAAAGATATTTGCTTGTTTTATCCCAACAATTTAAATAGAACTTTTGCATATATATATATATATATATATATATATATATATATATATAACAAAGGAATATAACAGATAAAATCCGAGACAAGAGGACGACCGACTATTTAAAAGCTTCTACCTCAGTCGGCCGCCCTCTGATTTTCAGCCCCATGGATTTTATCTGTTATATTCCTTTGTTATATTTGAATACCTGATTATATCACCGGATTCATACTGAACCCGGTCATTGAAATGATCATAGTATAATAAACCTTTCAAACCTTTATTTTATAATAATTAACTCCGTACTCGCACCACCAACTACACAAACGAAGACGGGTGAGCTGCATTACGTTAAGTGCTCACCATAATGTTACATCGAGATTGACCATACAGAATGACCCGTTCTATCCAGTGGTGAACGAACAAACCTAAATAAATATATATATATATATATATATATATATATATATATATATATATATATATATATATTTATATATATATATTTGCTTCTTCTACATCACCTTTAGGGTGTCATGCTGAAGCTCTTCTAGCTCTTTCTATCTAATATTGCATTATGGAGTTGCCTTACCTGCAGCCCTGTGTCATCTTCAGAGTCTTTCATTTGTATGACATTTGGTCACCGTACTCTTGTTTTCATCTGATGCATTCATTTAGACATCTGATTTTGCATTCACATGCATGAACTTTTTTTATCACCCTTCAGACAGATTCCAATGGATTGTGCTGCAACATATGTTTAATACGTCCTTATCTTGTTTGATGAGCTTTTCCCAGCGAGCTATGTCATCTGAATAAGCCAGTTCTGGTAGATATTCCTCCAAGAATGGATTACTTCGTCGACGTTTCAGTTTCATCTCATCTGATACTACAATGAAATTACGCAATGGATAATCAAGGCAGACTGCAACATGAAATGGAACCAACGGATCTCTCTGAAAATCTCCAGCATGGATGGTAAATAAGTATCTGCTTTCTTTTGGTGTCGTTACAATTACTGAGGAATTCTCATTAACTTCATTGCACTCAAAATCTGATAAACAATCGCATACGCTAAACTAATTTAATGCCAATACCGACGAAAATGAATTCACCATCTGCGCTAGTCCTTCATCAGAAGAATGTATG
>OZ024742.1:98041803-98126803 GCA_964016885.1 Eledone cirrhosa | reverse complement strand
AGCAATTACCCAGTGCATTATTTTATCGACCCCTCAGGATGAAAGGCAAAGTTAAACTCGGCGGGATTTGAACTCAGAAGTGCAAAGGCCGTAAATCTATGCGTCAAAACATGGCGTCCGAACCTCTACCGATACTGCCACGGTAATAATGCAAACTGTTTTCTTTTTTCTTTTGTTTCACTTATTTATTTGCTTCTTTGGCTTTCTGGGTTCTCCCTTTCTTCGCCACAAGAAGAAGTATCTGCGCCTGATTCATTTGATTGAGGTGAATGTTGTGGTGTGAGTGTGTTAGTGAATGTATGTATTTGGAAGAGGGGTAGTGGGAGAAATTAGTTGCAAGTCGTGTTGTTACTGTTGTTCGCTGTTGGTATTGTTGTAATGTATGGACTACTGGCGTTAGCAGAAAAGGGACCCTGTTATTCCCGTCATCTGTTGAGGGCAAAGAGCTCTCAGATGGTTCCTTTCTTTGCAGGAATGACAACGTGGCTTTTTGTCCTTAATTTTGTTTTGGTTTTTGTTGTTGTTGAGGTTGATGTTGTAGTTGACGTTACTAATGATGTTGTTCTTGTTGGTGTTGTTGGTACAGTAGTTACAGTAGTTACAGCTGCTGCTGTTTTTGTTGTTGCTGCTGCCGTTGGCGGTGTCTGTAGTGGTGTCGGTGACAGTGATGAGGTTGGAGGACAGCCAGCTCTTTAAAACAGCAGATGAAACTTTGTCATCCGCCATCATATTTTGGAAAAACAAAATTGACGGACGTGTTTGGAAGACAAACGCGAGTTTAAAACCTAAGGGTTATAGGTAGAGAAACACGAAGCTTCTCACGAAGATACTGATTTTGTTAACTATAAATCAATATCAAATATTCAAGAAAATAGTGAAATAACAACAAAATTACGAGAGCGATGGGCAATGCATGTTGACAAAAGAACGAACAAAATAACAATAATAATAATAATGCGACTAATACAATCATCACAAGAACAGCAACAACAACCACTTCAGCAGCCGCTGCGGTAAGAAACACCACTACTGCTATTGCATACACAACAACAACAAGAACAGCAGCAGCGGTTAATGCTACTTGAACCACCGTCGATACTACCTACATCACAACACTAGCAACAACAACAAAAACAACCGTAAAGCCAATAACACAAATTACAATAATACCAAGAACAACAACTACACTTAACAACCTAATCCATGTATACACAAAGAGAAGGAGAGAGAGAGGGGGCGGGGGGGGGACGTCTTTTCTTTGATATTTCTACAGCAAATAAAATATATTGGAGTGTTTGACTCCATTGAAGCATATGAAATGCTTGACAATCTTACATCTTTGATCATCAATGCACTCTGATTATACGGAAGCTGGTAGTTTGTCTTTGTTGCAGAAGCATAAATAATGTGTTCAAATCCATCATAAGGAAAATGAAAATAAGTTTTCTTTCCATTTAAAGAATTTATTGATCCTTGGATTGCATGTAGAGACTTGATGGCGTTATGGTGCTATGTGGCTATGTAGAAAAGGTAAGTATATTGTTAGTTGTTCATATATCGTGTATTCACATGCTCTGTATTCATTCAAATTGGTATTTGTCATTACATAATCAAATGAACCTCCGAGATGGATGGGAGATCAGTATAGCAAGTTATCCTCCAACTGAAGCCCAGGTATAAAGCGTGTAACAAAGTGAACTCTCCTGAAGGCAGTCAAAATCAGTTGGTAATGTTAAACTCGACGACAGATTGATGTTCAACTCTGCAAATGGTCACAGTTAGATTTCATCTTAGAATACAAAGAACCGGATCATGTACCGCTGATTTAACACTTTACAGTCTCTATATTTATCAACACCAAAGGGGTGTAATGTAAAATTAACCACGGTGAGATATTAACAAATAATAACATTAATTGGAATAAAAACTGCAACATATTTGTTTTGATGCCCTTACAATTCTGCCAATTAACCATTTAACAATTCCTATTTGTTGTAAATAATCATTTCTGTTTATCTTACGTTGCCTCGGGCACCATTAGCTATTTATAAGCATAGCTATTCTAGATCCCATATGGATATTATTTGCTACAGAGTAGGATCCTATGTAAGATGATATTTATTAACTGTCCACTTTAACTGTTACCTATCAGTGACTGTGCGAAGGAAAACGATAGGGAAGAGATGTTCTATGCACTCATCATTCAGGAAAGAGAATACTAAGTACATGATTAGTGTGGACCTTTAAGGCTGAATACAATACATTATATCATATCAGTAGAAACAATTATATCAAATCAGTAGTACAGTAACTAAGTTAAATACTATGTTTCAGTCACCCTAGGTTGTAATATTTACTACAACACAGGAATAATATATAATTTACGAGATCAGAACATCGTTATGTCGATTTCAAATAGTCTTTGGTACAGACACGTGCCAATGTCAGACACATGTTTCGGAAATTGTATCCATTATGAGTGACATTTACTCACACGGCACTAAGTCAAAATATACTTATTGCTCATATGGTATTTTTGCGCAGAGATCATCGGCTGAAGATTCTTATTTTCATATAGTGCGAACGTTACTAGCTTGGATTAATTAGCCTTAGCACTAACAGAGCGTGGCATTCTCACCATTTCCTGTAATATTATCACCATCTCCTGTCATAAATCATTCGTTGCGTGACACCTGCATGCTTATAGTACATAAATATATCGCATATGACTTCATATACAAACCTATTATGAAACAAGCCATATCAGAGCTACTGCTAATTAATTATTGTCAGCCAATTTTATCCTATATGTTTCATACACAATGTGAATATACCCTATAAGCCTATATCAGTGTCTGGCATTTTCATCGACAACTGAGATGGCTGTGACATGATCACTGCTTAAACATGCTTAGTGAGACTCGTGTGTGTATAGTGTACATACACATAACGTATATGCCTTCATATACACTCCTATTAATGTCAAGTTCATCCTGAAAACCTTTGGAAAATGAAAGAGAGCTGATTATTATGTGTTTATCCAAACTCATCGCTGTTACATGCTATTTCACCACAATTTTATCGAAGTTCGAATGGAAGAAAAATGAATAATTTGAACTCAGAAAATCTGGGACCAGAGAAGACCGAATTTAAATATAATGTATTTAGATAAACACTCACATGTTTTGTGCTAACTCACTGCAGCTGCATTCTATAAGAATATTGAAATGTAAAGAAATTGAAATGTCTAGCACAATAAACTGGACACTAGCTGGCCATAAAAGATTATTAGTGCTCTTTGTTAGTCAATATAGAAAAGCAACTGAACATAATTGTTAGGTCACTATATCTAATGGAAATATAGATTAGTATGCAAATTATCGAGTTTTATTTAGCAGAAGATCTCGGTTAATATATGCTAGGTTCATTATATTTTGGCGCTGGAAACAGCTTTTTAGAGAGGTACTTGGTTCCTAGCTGCATTCCTCTGCAATTTAAAAGGTTTGAATATCGGAATATCTTTCTAGTTTAAAGGGCGGAGAGTGTTACAATATGTAATTGGATAAAGCATGAAAACATTGGCTTCTATGAACTACCATGCTTCATTGATTAAATTGCTTCCCTGACTACTGAAAGGTCATGAAATCGAACGCTGTTCAAACTGGCATGTTATGTCATATAATGGTCAATGCTATTTAATTTCTCACTTCTAACCATTGCATCCTTATTCATTCAGTCGGTCATTTTTTTTACATTATACCAATTTAATCAACTGGAAAAGATACATTAAAGGTCCTGGCGATTTGGTAGGTGAGGGGTTATTTTACCAGTGAGAATTTTGATTAATCTAATTTCCAGCTGGTGGTTTCATTAGAGATACATGTCTAAGTTGCATTGCTATTGCTTCCGAGGAGTTGTACACTATATCAAGTGGGGTACTTATCTAAATTTAAGACTATTAGACATTTATGAGCATTGGAATTGGAAACATGTTGCCTCAACTCCAGGAATATTCTAAAACCCGGTAAATAATTCCAGTTTAATATTAAGCTTAAATTTATTTCTAGTTATGACAGGATGCTGGATTATCTCGAGTAAGGTTCTCAGGTGATCTGGTACATATTCCCGACAGCTACATAAACTGAGATACAGTAAACGTAAATATCCTGGTGGAATAAATAAGATAATGACTACAATAGACGTAAATTAATCACCTTTGAGTTAGCACAATTTTGTATCCACTTAACCAGTTTAATTTCAACGGTTGCGACATACCTCTCTCTGTTTCGACTTTTTAAAACTTTTGCCTGTTGAATTTTTATAATGTTTATTTCCAAGCTAATTATACGTTATGTGTCTTGCGTTTATTTACACCTAATTAAATTACACTATTTAGATTTTAGTGATTTTATACCCAATGATAGTTACATTACATTTAATTAAAGCTGTGTGGTTAAGGAGTTCGCTGCGGAAATATGTTGTTTCTGATTCACTCCCGCCGTGTTTCAGCATGAGAAATTATGAAATTATCTTGTGGCATACATTAGTGATGAGTGAGGCCTTGAAAGTGGAATTTATTAGACGTAAAATATAGAATCCTGACACGACACACACACGCAGCCATATATATAAATATAAGTATATATATATGTATATATATGTATATATATATATATATATATATATATATATACGTATATATATATATACATATATATATATATATATATATACATATATATATATATATATATATACGTATATATATATATATATATATATATATATATATATATATATATATATATATATATATGTGTGTGTGTGTGTGTGTGTGTGTGTGTGTGTGTGTGTGTGTGTGTGTGTGTGTGTGTGTGTGTGTGTGTGTGTCTGTGTGTGTATAAAAATAACAAAATAAGATGCTCAGGTTACATATATAGTTTAATCATAATTATTTCCACGGTTCTCCATGCAATTGAGATGTCCTTCATGCATTTGCTGTTGATTATGAGAACGGTTTCCTCAGATGAAAATCCATATGTTTGATATGTCACTGGCAGGAAAACACACGTCCTAATACCTGTGTTCCCAGCATACATATGAGTTCCTTGAAGGGTTTGCCAGCCGTCGTGTTTGCTAGAAAAAGATATCAACGAGAACAGACGAAAAGAAAGAAGAACTGTGTGCATCCAAAACCAGTAGACAGTGGAAGCAATAAATGTAGCTCTGAGGGGGGGGGGTATATATGTTGTTGACAACCACCTATAGACAACAACTACAACAACAACAACTACAACAACAACAACAACGACAACGACAACAACAATAACGACAATGACCGCAGACCACCAACCAATGCTGTCCAAACTGGCCGCAATAGTCGTGGTGATACCACCACCCTATTGACAACAACAACTAAAGCAACAGCTACAGTAAACACTTACAACGACAACCTCAGCAAAAACACAGACCAGCGTCTTGAATACAGATCGTAGTCGTCGCAATGACGGTACCACCCTGCCGACAGTAAACAGCGATAAGGCCAAAGCAATAAATATATATATGTACTGTTTTATGTATAGACGGCAATAATGTGGTACTTCACTACATCATATTTTTTATGAAATATCAATTATGCATATTTCTGCTGTATCAGTTTCATAAATTGAAACGATCAGATAAGATTTTATCATAAAGTAGACACCTGTATACAGTTTAGTGATGCAATTTGTTGAAACAGCGGTCGATACATCGCATTTGAAGTCTTAAGATTTCGTATCGGATAATAAGGAAGTGCATATAACAACTATTAAGTAATCAATAGTAAGTAGTGTACTACAACTTATTGATTTCTACTTCATCTAAACTATAGTAAAGTAAGGAGTACGGGTCTGCGTCTAGAATGTATTATTTTATCCTGTTTGTAAAATAAGTTGGATTAATTTGAATAAATAATAAAGGAATATTACATAATTTATCTACTAAATTTTGTTATTCTTGATTAAATATAAATAATTGTGTTGCTTATTTTAAGATTCTCTTCTTTAAACTTTTGAAATGTCGACATTTCCGGTTAAATAAACATTCATATATTCCGTTACTAATTTTCTCCTAATGCAGTTTATATATAATATCGTCTTTTTTTAATGTATCATGGATTACGTTAATGGTTACATAAGAGAGTGTAACACAGTCTTCGTTCAATTTCTGTGTATATTGTCAATTACGATTTTATTTGATGTATCATATCTACATGCATATATACTTGCGTATAATATCAATATGCACACTACACATGCTAGCAGAACGGCATGATCCCATATCATACTAAGAATTATATACTGACGTCAGGAGCTTACTCCTATTCACACCAATATTTATTGATATATGTTTATGACCGCATAACTATCCCCTAATTAATTATAATGACGTATATATATATATATATATATATATATATATATATATATTCATTAGTTAAGCAAAACAAGACCACAAACTTCACAAGGAAGACATTATTAAAAGATTGTCAACATATTTTAATTTGATGTAAGGAATGTAGACAATAAAAATAATAATATTAATAATAATAATGTCCGGTGATGACTGTCCCTAACAAGTCTGGTTCGGCTTCAAGACGCCCGAGGATGTCCTGGCAAACTTGCATGCGTCGACCCTTCTGGTCATCGTTCAGCAGTGTTGGTACCATCTTCGCGCAGACTTTCCTCATGTCCAAATCTCCAGTGAGAATCTTCCAGCTCATTTGCCATCAGTCAAACAGTCAGCCGACGATCGTTACGCATCATCTGCCTGACGCGCTCAACATTGTTGAGGGCCTTCTGCTCCTGGGGTCATCTTCCACGTCCTCGCGTCCTTCTTTATAACTCTTGCATCACTCAAAAACACGTGAGCGTGACATCGTCTCATCTCCATACACTTGCTGTAGCAATTCCAGTGCTTCTGCGGAGTTTTCAAGTGTGTTCGTTGTTCCGTGTTCATTGCTTGACGACCTGAAACAGAGGACATGTATATAAAATTATGAAGAAAAAAGATTGATAGCTGCAGAGAGCTAAGATTACAATTACATACTCCAGGGGGATTACTTTGAAGGAGAAAACTCTTAGTGTGAAGTTTGGTTTGAAATAAATCTTTTGTGACATCAGTCCTGGAACTTTTCTGACCCACCTCGTATATATATATATATGGGTATGCATATATATATATATATATATATGCATAACCACATACATAGAGGTGTTTGTGCGTGTGTGTGATAATGTGTGTGTGTGAATTCGTATACGTGTGTGTCTGCGTGGGCATGTGCGTGAGTGTGTGCGTGTGTTTTGTTTCTGTGGATATGCTTACGTTCGTGTCCGTGTCTATGTCTTGTAATTCAGTGTTTCAACAAAAAATATTCTATAAGATAAATGGTAGACAAGAAAGAAAAGGGTGTTTGTTATGACCGACTAAATCAATATTCCTTTCCTTCTTTTCTCTGAGGCTGCGCGGCCTAAAGTTTCAAATGTTGGGTTATTGATCATAAATTTGTGGGTTCCATTTCTGAACCAGGCAGCGGTTTTTTACGTGAAATATTTCATTTTGCAATGATCTTTCTGCCAGATTGAATTACCGATTAGAAGACCAATGGAAACATGCTTAACTCTGTTTGCTTTGACGACTAGCGCCTTTCACGTTTTTAGGATGTTCCACTCACATTAATAAGACTAGCAGAAAAAAACCAGCCTGCGGGTGATTTTCTGCTAGCATGTGTGGTGTGCATGTTGATTTTATACGCAAGTATATATACATGTAGATACGATACATCAAATAAAATCGCAATTGACAATATACACAGAAATTAAACGAAGTCTGCAATACACTGTCTTATGTAATCAGTAACGTAATCCATGATACATTAAGAAGAGACGATATTATATATAAACTGCATTAGTAGAAGACGGACACATATGAATCTTTATTTAAACGATCGCTAACCGGAAGTGTTGACATTTGCAAACTTTAAAGGAGTGAATCTTTAAATCAGTAATAGAATATATGTAATCAACAGCTACGACATTTAGTAGATAAATTATGTAATATTTATTCATTACTTATTCAAAAAATCCAACTTATTTTACTAACTGGATTAAAAGAAATAAACCGTACGCAGTGCCGCACTCCTTACTTTATTATATTTTAGATTGTAGCATCAATTCCTGTAGAGTGTAGCATGATGATTCTACGTTGTGCATTCTCTCGGGAGTTGTGACCGGCATTTAACGTTAACAATGAAAATACTCATCATAACATAACATACTCTATCTGATTTGATGATTGCACCATTTTCGTTTCCTTTCGTATTTTTAGAACAATGAGTATTTGCATATTACTGGTTAAACCTCTTTTGACATTTTACCAGACCGGCAAAGTTTGTGCAACAAAAGGAGGATAGAACATTGAAAGTATTGACGGTTTCCTTCTTGTACTTATTATAATATTTGCCATCATGACCCCTGGGATCCTCGGTCCCCTGATTGCAATATCGTTTCCTGTAAAATCTGGACAATGTCTTAGCCTCTGAGGAATCAGTCCCGTGAGGGGAATCGCTGACTCATCGTAGAAGCAATGATTTCATTATTATATCCTTGGGACGCAGTGTTTATGCACTCTCCTCAGCCTTTGACTGACCAGTATATATTTGCTAATCCTTCATCACCCCCTTTATTTAAAAAAAAAAAATTATTTATCTTCCATCGTAAATATATACAGCTAAATATGAAATTTCTTTAAACTAAACTAGAAATCGATGCGAATCTTTGTGGTCTCTATTTCTGGGATCTGTTGTAACCCCAAAATATTCCCCAAAATAAGATGATCACTCAGATACTGCTTTTGTTTAGTCACCAAATTAGGTTCTCAATAGTGATTACATTGAATTATTAGTTTAGTGTGAGTTCACATGATTGAAAAGTTTTGTTGTTTATAGTGGTGTTGTTGTTATTGATGGTGGCAATGGTTGCGTTGGTGCAGTTGATGAGAATAGAGATGGTGATGGTGTTGTTACTATTGATGTTGGCTGTGGTGGGAGTAATGGGTCTCTGCGGTGATAAGTGCTATTATTTTCGTGGAATCTAAGTTGTTTATAAACCACATTCCATTTATGGGGAATGAGAGAAATAAACTGTAAAAAAAATAAAAAAATAAAGGATACAAAACAACGAAAGTAAAAGAACGAAAGGGAGAGAAAGAAATTGAGAAAGAAAGAAAGATGGAAACATAGAAAATTGAGAAAAGAGAAAAAGGACAGAAAAAAAGAAAGAAAAAAAGAAATAGATAAAGAAATGAAGATATTTAGAGAGTGAGTGAGAAAAAAATGAAAAAAAGACAGAACAGAGGTGAAATTAAAAATCCATAAATTAAACTAAACAGGTGCTGACCTTTTTCTGTTGACATGACCCCAAGAAACAGACAGAATGGAATTTAGATTTACAATGACATAAATCAATACGACACCCAAATCATGTCATAGTTTGTCTCCTCTTATTCTGTAGAATCTGCTTTGCATTGAGATAAATTACACCCCACCCTCACATAGATTAACTTAATTTCACTCCGACTAAAATACCCTTTTATTTTGTAATTTTGTAATTGTTTTTCAAGAGACGCTATTTTTACAATTAACATTCCTTAGTATAGTTCGTTTTTATTGTTATTCTTCTTTTTGTTATATAAGCATGGTTGTTTGTATAAGGAGTTCGCTTCACAAACATGCTCTATTGGGTTCAGTCACATTGCATGGTACCGTATGCAAGTATATACCACTGGTTTGTGGATTAACAGAATTCTTGAAGCGCCAGAAGAACGGCTTTCAGATATTTCCTCCAGCTCTTTACGTTTTAATTTCAAATCTCAGCAAGGTCAAATTTAATTTTCATTTTCCAGGTTTGATAAAATAGAGTATCCCCAAAAAGCTGGTGCTGATTAAATTGACATGCCTCTTACCTTAAATTGTTTGATTATATCTAAAATAGAAATCCACGAAAAACTGGTGGATTGGCAGAAATATTAGACCGTTAACAAAATGCTTTATACTTTTTGTTTACGGCTCTGTATATTCTCATTTCAAATCCCGCACAGGTTAACTTTGAATTTTATCCATCCTGGATTGGTACAATAAATTAGTAGTGATTAATTGCGGACGATATTATCGACGTTTTCCGCCTCACAAATTGATGGCCTAGTGTTCAAAATTACAAATCATTATTTTTATTGTCATGGCGGATTGGTAGTAGCGATATATTCGGACAAAATGATTTGTGGCATTTAAATATGGCCCTTTACGTTATCAATTTAAATCCTGCCGTGGTCAACTTTTTTCTTTCATCCTTACTGGATCGATAAAATAAAGTTCTATTCAAGAACTGGGTTCGATATAATCAATTTTCACGATCCCAAATAAAAGTTGCTGATCTTGTGCCTGAATTATAAAACATTATTGTTGTTTTTAAGGCAGCAGATTGTCAGAATTGGTAGACATTTATTATGTTTGTTCCGACTCATTACATGTTCAAATCTCGCAGAGGGCATCTTTAAATTCGACTTACTGTAGTCGATAAAATAAAGTAGTAGCAAAGTATGGAGTCGCTTAAACATTCTTGATATAAAACACCTATTTTGGTTGTACGATGGGAGAAATATTTATATCTATCTAAAACCCTTCAAAGATAATTTATGTAAGTACATTCCTGACGTTAAGTGTCAAGCCCCACCTTAATAATGAGAAATGTTGTTATGTTATTAAATCCCTTAATATGTTTGAATATTTTCAAAGTTAAGGAAAGACTTAAGCCCAGTTGTTCATCAAGTTGAGGCTTATATTGATTTAAATGTTGTTGGGCAACTGTGTAACAAAGGCCACTTTCGGTTATGATTGACCATGGGTTTGCAACCTGGAATGTTCCTCTCCAAAAGTCAATCCTGTACAAAATGTTTTGTGGAAGAACATTAGTCGCCCATATTTACACGTCTCCTCTTTCTACGACGCACACTTTCTTGAAAGGAACGGCAAAGCCCGATGGAGTTTAGCATCGACGACATCGCAATTCATATTTACTAGCTGAATGGACTTCAGCAACCTGAAATGAAGATTGTTGTTCAAGGAGAAAACGTACCTCTTGATCCAGGTATCGAACCGAAGAGCTTCCGATGGTTATAACAGAATCCTCTGCAGTTGGTCACGAGCCTTCATCCAAACTGTGTAGATTGAATTAATACATCCACCATCTTCTATAGCTACTCTTAGTCACTTTCCTGTCCCAGCAACATCCCTTACACACACATACCAGTTTTACAAGAAGCTCAGAATACCACTACCACCTAAACATTATCATCAACATCACTTCAATCAGAGGCCTGTCGTATATATATATATATATACGTGTGAGTGGGTGGGTGAGTGATTGTGTGTGGCTGGGCTTTGTGCGTGTGTCTTCGCAAATGTGTCTGTGTCTGTGTTTATGTCCAGTTAACTAGCAGTTCGAAAGAGATAGATAAAAGAAGTAACAGGCTTACAAAAAGACGAGTACCGGCGTTGCTATAATCAACTAAATCATAGCGTTGCTCCAGCATGATCGCTCTCTAGTATCTGAAACCAATATATATATATTTATATATATATATATATGCACTGACACACACATGAATGTATCTATGCATGTGTTTATGTATGTATCTATGTATGAATGTATGTACGTTCTTGTAATTGTATTGTTTATCACATATATAAATATATGTTTGTGTGTATGTGTGCATATGTGTATCATAAAACTCATAAATAACGTTTATATGTAAATAAGATAGCAGTCATAAATGGTCTCTATTTACATACATTGATCACTCAATCTTGTCTATTTTTGTTGATGGTTAGTAGAGCTATCTCTTGTATCTTAGAAAACTTCTTCTCATTGTCTCAATACAGGTCTCTATATATTTCTCTTTTAATTTTCCTTGCACTCCCTTTCAATCTCTCTCTCTCTCTCTCTCTCTGTCACTCTTGCTCTCTCTCTCTCTCTCTCTCTATATATATATATATATATATATATATATATATATATATATATATATATATATATATATATATATATATATATATATATATATATATATATATAAACATATATATATATATATACACATATATATATATATACATATATATATATATATATATGTGTGTGTGTTTGTGCGTGTTGTGTGTGTGTTTGTGTCTTGTGTGTGTGTGTGTGTGCGTGTTTGTGTGTGTGTAAATATATAAATAAATATACATATAACACTAAGATAAATTAATACATAGAGAGATGAAAACGAAAGTGTGGAGCGTGAAGACATAGACATGAAGAATGCAGACACGAAAGTTGTGAGATAACAGCGTCTTTTGTTCTTGAACGCTGAAACAATTATAGAGTTAGCTGTGTGTGATTGGATGAGGCAAATCAATTGATAGATATGGATGACTACTAAAATGAATAGATGAATAAATTGATAAATATGAAAATAAATAAGAGGGAAGAGAAAATAATCGTTGGTGGCTGACTAGATAAAATGACCATTGTTGTCTAGCTAGTAGAGAATATTTGTGATGGATCTAGAAAAATAGGGGGTGAGATAATGATAATGATGATGGCGACGTTGGGGTTGCTGATGCTGATGCTAATGATGATAATGTTGAAGAGCAAACCAGTGGTGCTGGTGGTGATGCTGATGCTGATGATGATAACGTTGAAGAGCAAATCAGTTCAGTGGTGGTGGTGGTGGTGGTGGTGGTGATGTTGATGATGATGATGATAATCATCATTATGATGATGATAATGGTGATGATGATGGTGGTGTTGAGGATGATGATGATGACGACAAATTTAATGAAGACGGTAGTAGTGCTCTCGTGTTGTTAGTGGTGATGGCATTGGTGTTGTGCGGTTTCGTGGAGTAACTACGATGATGATGATGATGATGAGGATAGTGATGACAATGGCGGTAAATATTATGGCGATGGTGATAACGATGATGACGGTGATAATAATGTAGATGATGACGATGACGATGAAGATGATGATGATTAATGATCATGACGTGATGAGGATGCTGTTCATAGTGTGTGTATGCGTTTGTGTGTGTACCTGTGTGTTTGGAGATGGATGAAAATTGTACTTGAGAGTTCAAGAAAATTTAGTTTTGGTCCGTGAAACACCAGTTCAATAAACTTTCCTTTTCAAACAATGTATAATGTTAGTGTCCTGATTTATGGTGGGGATGAGGCAATAAGTTTACATCAATTATTTAGACAGGTTTGGGTTGTTGTTTTTGTGGAGAGATGTATATTAGAGAAGAAAGTAAGAAGAGAATATAATTAAATGGTGGAGGAACATGGAGAGAATAGAGGTAAGTACTGGGAAAGTAAAAAAAAAGGAATGACAGAAGAGGAAGTCGAATGAAGATGAGAACTGAGAGGAATACTGGAAATGGAGGCGTGATTGTGGAGGGAATGTTGGAAGAAAAGATGGAAGTGGAAGAATCTGCCAAAATTAGAAACCATTATTAAAAAGTAAAAGTAGAGACTAGTAGATTGCCGGAATCGATAAATCGTCGGAGAAAATTCATTGTAGCATCTAGCGTTCTGTGTTCTAATACTGCTGAGGTCAGTTTTGGCTTTCATTCTTCTGGGATCGATAAAATAATGACCTTGCGCTAAAATTAGAAACAATACTTAAAGATAAATAAACCAGTTTCGGAGGAGGTGTCGGTGACATCGTTAGGTTGTTAGACAAAATGATTTAAGGTATGTTTTTCGGCTTTTTACAATTTGGGATTAATTTTGGCCGGTGTCAACTTCAGTTTTCATCCCTCTAGATTAGACAAAATAAAGTACCAGTCATTCTCTATAATTGGCTTACTTCTTCACCTTACTTTTGCATAAATTCAAAACCCTTATTGTCGTTCTTCACAGTTTTATTTATTTATAAAGGCACTGGATTAGGAGAATCTTTTGTTTGTCGGGCAGAATACATTGCAATATGCAGTTGCAGCTTTCTAGGTTCTAGTTTCAAATTTTGTCAATGTCAAACTTGCCTTTTATCCTTCTGGAGTGGATAAAATAATGTACCAGACAGGTAATGGGCCGGCTTAATCGACAACCTCTTCTAAATTGAGCGTCGGACAAAATGCTTAGCGGCATAGAGTTATGGTTATTTACGTTCTGAGTTCAAATCCCCTTTGCTTTTTATCGTTGCGGGGTCGATAAAATAAAGTACAAGTAATGCACTAGGGTAGATTTAATTGACTTTCCATTTCCCCCAAATTTGCTGGCCTTGTGGCTAAATCAGAAACCATTACGATTAAATAAGAGATAATTAAGGACGGTGGATTGATAGAGTTGTCAGAGTGTCTGACATCTGCTCAACACTATTTGTTTAAGTTATAATCTCATATGCAGTGGAAGTCAACATGTTCTCTTGTTTCCTACATTGCTAGCCTTGTTCCTGTATCAGAAAATCTTCTCATTTATTATTGTAGTTACCAACGTTGTTGCCGTTGTTTTTAATGTTGTTGATGTTGCTGCTGTTTTGATTATTAATATTTTTCTAATTTCGGGTAGTGAATTGTTAATATAAGTAGAGCGTTGAGAACAATATTTTGTAGTGTTTAGCTACGACTCATATATTCTGAGTTCAAATCCAGCGAGAGTCAACTTTGACTTTCATCTTTGGGGTCTATAAAATAAAGTACCACTCAATACTGGGATGGATATAATTGACTTTCCCCTCCAACCAACATTACAGGACATTTTTTTCTGTTTTTGTTGTTGACGCTGTTGTTTTTGTTGTTGATATTGTTCTCGTAAACGTTCAATATTTATTCATTCAAATTAATTCTTAAAGCTCATGCAACAGCAATAGCAAACACAACAACAACAACTGCACATACCGCTGCAATAACGACAACATTAAATGACGCTGCAACAACAACATCAGCAAAACCAAGAAGTGTAGCAAAAACAATAACAGGAATAACAGCCATATCACAATCCAACAACAGCAGTGATGACCACAATAAGACTACAGTAAGAGCAAAAGCAAGGAGTGTAATAGCAGAAACAGCGAAAACATAAACACCAACAACCAAAACAGTAGCAGCAGCAATAATACGTTCAACAACAGCAGCAACAATACATACAACAACAGCAGCAACAATACGTACAGCAACAGCAGCAGATATACGTACAACAACAGCAGCAACAATACATACAACAACAGCAGCAACAATATGTACAGCAACAGCTGCAGATATACGTACAACAACTGCAGCAATAATACGTGAACAACAGCAGCAACTATACGTATAACAACAGCAGCAACAATACGTATAACAACAGCAGCAGATATACGTACAACAACTGCAGCAATAATACGTATAACAACAGCAGCAACTATACGTATAACAACAGCAGCAACAATACGTATAACAACAGCAGTAATGATACATGCAACAACAGCAGCAATACTTTCAACACCAGCAACAATACGTACTAAAACAGCAGCAACAACAGTAACAAGAAAATAATAGTAGGAACAACAACAAAAAGAACATCATCAATACTAACAATAATAAGAACAACAGCAAACAAATAACAATAACAACAATGAAACTAGCAGCAGTAAAATCAACCACAACAACAATATTAAGAAGTATAGCAGGCATAACAACTGAAATAGCAACGACAACAACAACATCATCAACATCAACAAGATAATCAGCAATAAAAACAACAACAGAAATAGCAGCAGTAAAATCAACAACAGCAAGAAAATGTTCAACCACACAATTAGCAACAGGGGCAACAACAACAACAGCAGTATCAAGAACAAAACAGTACAGTAACTTCAACAACAAAACAATACTACCAGGAATAATAACTGGAGCAACAGAAATAACAATAACAGTAACTACAATCACAATAGCTGCAGTAAAAATAACCACAACACTAACAGCAATAACAACAATAATAACAGAAGCCACAACAAAAATAACAACAAAAATAACAACAAAAATAACAACAACAATAGCAGGTAAATAAGGACAGGGAAACAATACAAAAAGGAAACCAAACAAAATAAATTGCATCCAGTAAACGTGTCTATTTTAAGAAGTTAATTAACATTTTATTGCAGGAATCATTAAAACTAGATAGATCTTGTACAAGTTATTAATATATTTATCTCGTATTTACTAATTCATTTTCCCGTTGTCTCTCCTCTTCATCTACCTCTTTCTCTTCTGTCTTCTGCATCTTTTCCGATTTTAATAAAAAAAAAAATCCATACCTTCAGTACCAAAATGAAAAGACAGCTGCACCCCGTGTATAAGATCGTGGAATAGTTGCCGCTCTGAACTGCCAGCGATAGTCACTGCCTCAGCCACTCCGTCTGAGATGTGATGCAATCATTTCAATTTGGGGATCAAAACCTCCAGTCGTGCTCGATAGCATATTTCAGCTGCGCTCCACGGATGGCATTGCATTAGACTAACTGAGGAGAAGAGCGAGGAATAGCATTGCATCTTTCAGCCCATCTCAGGTATGACGACACCATTTAATTTGGAGAGTAAACACTTCACAGTGCTGAATGCTGTCGAGAAGATAACAAAGACGTTGCCACTGAGAACAACTAGTGACACCCACTTTATCAGCCATTCCTCCTCACGTTATTTCTTAATGAGACATGATTCTATCCTCTCAATTTGTCGGAGAGCGACAGTCCCGGAACACACGATATCGACCTGCACTAAATGGAAAAAATGAAATATCTTATATTTCTGTATTCCTCACTTCTTTTTATTTTGTTTTCTTTTCCTGTCTTTCGGTGTTGTTGATTTTTTTTCAGTTTTGTTTTTTCCTTATCATTTATCTTGTTGTTGTCATCATCATCATCATCCTCATTTATCTCTATTATCATTCTTTTTAAAACTCGGTCACGCCCACGTATCTTTCTTATCTGCGACAGACAAGAAATCTCTTCTCATATCATCAGTTTCACCGGCATCGTCATCATTATCATTCGCATCATCATCATCATCAACATCGTCATTATTGTCACCACAGACACCACAAACGCCTTTATATTCATCATTACAACCATCCTTGTAATTTTCATCGATGTTACCATTATTTTAATTTAAATTTGCAAACTTCAATAGCTTGAACTGGTTTACTAAACAACATCCGCCTTTCCTTGTAGTGTAGTACTTTGTCATAAGTCATTCTACTACAATTATTTTTCTGAATGATGACCAGATTGAATAACGTGGTACTCAGTCTAAGGACGTCTGGCCGACAAATGCTGAGTACATTGGCTTACTCTTATGTAAGAACTAGTTAATCAGGCAGCTTGTAGGAACAATCTTATTTAACTAGCCTTTTGTTTCACTAGCTATTCGTAATTATGATACACATTAAAAAACCACTGTTAGTGTTCGTTGCCAATAATAATTCTAAGTTTCATTATTCTGTTACATACTCTAACTGAATTACATTATTTATTCGGGGTCGATAAAATAAAGTACCAGTAATGTACTGGATAATTGCTGGCCTTGTGCCAAAAAGTAGAAACAATTATTTATTCGGTGGATTGGCAGTATTGGTATAGGGTCGGACGTCATGCTTTGAGTTACGGCCCTTTCTATTCTGAGTTCATATCCCGCCGAGGTCAACTTTGCCTTTCATCCTTACGGGTTCGATAAAATAAAGTACCAGTGATGTACTGGGTAATTGCTGGCCTTGTACCAAAAGTAGAAACAATTATTTATTACGGTCTGAGGTCAAATCCCGCCGAGGTTAAGTTTGCGATTCATCCTTACGAGGTCAATACAATAAAGTAGCACTAATGTATTGGGTAATTGTTGGCCTTGTGCCAAAAGTAGAAACAATTATTTATTAATTTTCCAGTAATGTACTGGGTAATTACATTATTTATTAAAGTACCAGTAATGTAGTGGATATTTGCTGGCCTTGTGCCAAAAGTAGAAACAATTATTTATTCATTTTCCCGTGGATTTGCAGTATAGAGTTACGTCCGTTTACGCTCTGAGTTCAATTTCCGCCGAGGTTAACTTTGCCTTTCATCCTTACAGGATCGATAAAATAAAGCACCAGGAATGCACGGGGATAATTACTGCCCTTGTGCTAAAAATAGAAATAATTATTTATTAATTTTCCTGCAAGCAATACTGCTACAGCATACACCTTAGGGACAGTAACCAGCCATAAGTATTTCAACATATTTTCTTTGTTCCCAAATCACACCTTACTGTCCTCCCCCACTCACTCCTTGTACCCACCACTACCTTTCACTCATGCTAAAGTTGATGGTGACTAAGATGAAATGTCTTTTACTTAAATGTCTTTCTTTTACTATTATGTTTGTTTTCTGCATCTATGTATAAAAACATGTATAAATAAATATATAACTGCTTATATATGTATGTATATATATATATATATATATATATATATATATATATATATATATATATATATATATTTAACATTCATGACTTAAAAATAAAAAATCTAGTCATTCTACCGCAGTTCATCCTCTTAAGGGACGTAAATCGCCGAGAAAGTCTTATGTAACTCAAAGAACATTAACTTTCTAAAACTATTTGTAAAGAAATATACCAAAATATCCAATAAATATAGAATATTGTGAAATGAAATGTTTAAAATTGTTTACTTTCTTATATGTGCATTATGAACATATGTCTGAAGAAGACAACAAGAATTTAAGACCGTTGATTGAATAGGACTTTGCGTATATATATATATATATATACATATTTATATACACACACATGTACACACACAGACACACACACAGACACACACATACACTCACACACACACATGTATATCTATATGTACATATCTCTCTCTCTCTCTATATATATATATATATACACACACAGACACACACACACACACACATATATATATATATATATATATATATATATATATATATCCTGATAAAGACCGCATTGTTTATAAAGGCGGTGCCCAGCATGGCCTCAGCCGGATGGCTGGTACGGATAAAAACTCAGTTTACATTCATATATATATATTAGGAATGATTTTTTTAATTTGTTGATTCTTCAACAAATTTAGTTTATAGCAGATTAGAAGCACTCAACATATTTTTCTTGACTATAATATCAATAATATTAACAAATGGAAGCTATGTTTATAAAACCATATTTATTTTATTATATTTATTTCAAAGGAACAAACATTTTGGTACGTCTCATCAGATAAAATACAATTTAATTTGGTCCTCAAAAAACAATAATATTGACTATTCGATCTCTTGGGGAACGTTTTCGAAAGCGCCCGCATTCCAGAATATGGCTCTCTCTCAAGAATTTGTCATCTATGTATTGAAAACATTTTTCACATAATTACCAATCGAAAGAATGCTATAAACAAAACAAAAAAAAGAATTATTTAATTCTTGTTTGCATCGACAGTCCAAGACATTTAGAAGTTTCTATAATCTATAGAAAATATTATATATAGCCTCTATATCTTGCCCAATTACATTTGATATGTCTTCGCTGTTTTTTTTGTGTTGTTTTTAATGATATCATTAAATTTTAAAGTTATTTTTGATGTTTGTTGAACTTTTTTCTAGTAGGCGTTATAGGTATTTTAAATCCATACATACAAATACGTAATATCATCAAATTTATGCATAGGTATAAGTAATGTTATCAAAATATTTACATAAAATGTTTATCCTAGAACGTATGTACTCTAGAATCATATATAAAATAATTTTTCCATATAATACAATTAGAATATAATTTGAAAATAAATTTGAGACTAAACGTTAAATATAACTATAACTTAACTCTGTAAACTAAGAAAAATGATGTTACCTTTTCCTTTGAAAAGAAACATGTATGCATCTAATATTTACGTAACATTTAAACTTTACATAAATATTACATTTCGTAAATTTATTTCTATCTTGATGCAACTATAGAATATACAAAATAATATACATTTTCTATACTAAAATAGAACTACTTCCATATTCTTAAGCCATATATTGAACACACCAATACTATAGACCCAGTCGTATACAAGATACCTCTCATATTTAAAATTAATATTCTCTCACTTTAACTAATTTATTTATAATTCACAAATTATGTTATAAAAACTTCCAAAATATATAATCAAATAATAAAATAAATAAAAATAAATATAATTATTTCATTCTCTCTTACCCCTTACATATATGTTCCGGACAATTATATACGTACATTCCTATAAATATTCTGTCAATAACTTTAATATATTTTTTTCTTAAAATCTTACCTTAAATTTTCTTCCACCATAATAATAACCTCTATTTCCTTTTCTTATAAAAATAATTGTTTCTACGTTTGGCACAAGGCCAGCAATTAACCAGTACATTACTGATACTTTATTTTATCGACCTCGTAAGGATGAAAGGCAAAGTTAAACTCGGCGGTATTTGAAATCAGAATGGCAAGGGCCGTAACTCTATACGTCAAAGCATGGCGTCCGACCCTCTACCGATTCTGCCAATCCACCGCCCTCTTGTAAAAATCCATCTTTTCATAAGGATAATCGGCTGTATTATTTTATATGAGATATATTAAAATCTTATACATATATAAATTATGCAGACAACCCTCTTTTTAAGTTTTAAGCCATGTCAGTAGAATGAGCCATATCAGTAGAATGAGTCCCTCATTCTTGCTCTTGTGTTGGCATGTCAACAGAACTGCAGACACTAATGTTTCTGGCTGATTACTCTTCACCTGTCAGTGCTATGATATTTTCTAAAATATGCAGTGACTGATCGGCCTGATTTGCATATTAGCAGACTGGCTGATCAGTCAGATCTGCATATTAGCAGACCCACTGATCAACAGATATTAGCAGACCCACTGATCAACAGATAGGACAGTCAGTTTTACGTACACGAGTGGTTAATGGCCGGCTTTGCCATATTCAAATAACAAAAAAAAAGAATTATCGCTCTAAATGGCTGAATACATAAATGTAATTTGAGTTTTTCGAACATTCGATTTATTTGCAATTATGCAAAGAAGCCTCTTTTTAAGCCATGTCAATAGAATGAGCCCTTCATTCTTGCTCTTGTGTTGGCATGGGAAAAGAACTGCAGACACTAATGTTTGTGGGTGATTACCCTTCATCAGTGCAGTTCAGTGTTCACCTGCCAACTGTCAGAGCTAGTGAAAATATATATTTTCTAAAATATAAAGTGACTTGTGTGCATAATTGCAAATCAATCGAATATTATTACTAATATTCGAAAAACTCAGATTACATTTATTGTATTCAGCCATGTAGAGCGATAATTTTTTTTTTAGTTATTTCAATATGGCAGAGCCAGCCATTACTCGCTCGTATACTTGAAACTGACTGTCCTATCTGCTGATATGCAAATCTGACTGATCAGTGGATCTGCTAATATGCAGGTGTGACTGATCAGCCAGTCTGCTAATATGCAAATCAGGTCGATCAATCATTGTACATTTTAGAATATATCATATATTTTCTCTAGCTTTTACAGTTGGCAGGTGAACAGTGAACTGCACTGAAGAAGGGTAATCACTCAGAAATTCACTGGGCTGTGAGAGTTTTCTTGGTAGTTACATGTGTCACCTATTGCTCCTCTCTCCTAGTAGTTTACCGCTGTTGGTCCGGGGGGGATTGTTCGTTCGGCATCTGCCACTTATATCACAATTAACCATCATATCTGGAGGCCGTAACACTATCTGCTACCCGTGACCCTGTTCTCTAGCAGAACAGCTCTTTCTTCAAAAAATTATTAATGATATATCATCTGGTGGTTTGGGTGAGGAGTAATCAGTTATTCATTCAACTGAAAGATCAACTCAGAAATTAACGCGAAAGTGATTGAGCATTCCATAGATATGAGCGATATCAATGTAAATGCTAAACCGAATCAGTATAACAACATATGACAAATTTACCTTTGAATTGGGGGTACAATCTATCTATGTGTCTACCACGCAGTTTACTTCAGCCCAATTTTATCTATAGTTCTTGTGTTTGACCGACTCCTATAGTAAATGTTTAACCATAATGAAATTCTTAACTATGATATTTTTAGTTTATTCATTTAAGAAAAATACCTTCTGTCTTAAATATATGTGAACGCAACATGACCAGAGGGTTAGGAGTTTTGCTTCGAAATAATACGATCGCAGCATAGCTGTCGCTTCGTGGCATCTTGGACAAGTGTCAATAGAAGTTGGTCAAGTTGACCTTTTTAGCATTACTATACAAGACAAAGTAGACGTATGGAAGAAGGTTAGCTTTTCATTTATTGGATGTCACGGATTCTCCTTGAGAATTAAATTTCACTCAGAAACAAAAGCTCTCCGATTGATAGGGGTGCTCATGCTTATGAAATACTCAGTCACTCGCATGTTGATTTCATGAAAAAAGCCGTTTGGTTAATCGAAATTCTGGTACACTAAACACCGAAACTAACAAAACTTCATTTCATATTCCAGTCTACCTAGAAAGTACAGCTCCATGGTTTATGAAAGGTACACGTGTTTGTTTAATTCTCAATCATTTACAAGTTAATTTCACGACAAGCTGTTCCGTTAATCGAACAACTGGAACACTCATCGTCTAAACAGACAGAGGTCCATTCAATATTCCACTTATAGCATATAGCTTCCACGGCATGTTGGCAGAAGCTAATTTCATCACCTGAAGCTATGAAATATAGACCAGAGTTGGAAATCTTCTCAATTAGAATAGCATGAAAGTGAAATATATGCTAGAGTCTACTCAAGCAAACTTCACATCAATTTAATCAAGCTGTAGGAAATAATTACTACGCTTGTGTTGTACCTAATTGATAAAATTAACTTAGATTTTCAATAGAATGTTACAACTAATTTGTTTGTGTTGTTTTGAGTGGAGGTGGTGGTGAGCCTGGAGAACTGATTAAGTAGTGCTGGCTGTTACGGTTGATTGGTGGTGGTGGTGCTGGAGGTCATCGTCGTTGTGGTGAAGTTGAAGTAGAGTAGCAATAGTCATGTTGGCGGTGGGACTGTGACGATGGGGATAGTGGTGTAGCCTTAGTGCTGGTGGTCGTGGTGATTGTGGTGTTGGTGATGATGATGGTGGTGGTCGTGGTGGTGATATTGGTGCTGATGACAGCCGTCTAAGTAAATGGTGGTGATGAGGACGCTGTCACTGTGGTAGTGAAATTGTAGTAGTCTAGAAATGGTCATGATGGGGATGGTATGATGAAGGACATAGTGATGTACTGTATGTGGTGGTTTGTTGTGAAATGATAGTAGATTTATCATTGCAGGGAGAGAGCTTGTGGCGTGATGATAGAATAAATACTACAGTAGGGGTCGAGAGCTGGTGCTCTGTAGGTAGGGGCTTGGATTGAAATGATGGGGTTACCATTGTATGTAGGGCTAGTGGTACGGTGGTTGACTGAGTGATCTGATGGTTACTATTTTAACATCTCAGTGGTTGTAAGTGTGTAGCAATAAACTGTTTATAACTCCTATTACCCCTACACCAAGCAGTCGACCAATATACCACTGTAGTCACAATTACACTACCTCTGTCACATATGTAACTATTATAACAATATTAGTTCACTGGTATATGTGTTGGTGTAGTGGTAACTGTTATAGTATAATAAGGGGGTGTAGTGGAGTGGCGGCTGTTGCAGAGGAATAGAAGTAGTTATAGTGTAGTTGGGGCTGATGTAACGGAGTGGTGACTGTTGTTGTGCTGTGGTGTATGTTGTAGTAGAGTGGTGTTGATTTAGTGGCATATTGCTGGATAGTGGGGCGTAAGGAACTTCATAGCAGATCGTTTGATATATTGGTAGCGGTAGCAGCGTAATAGAAGTTATAGTGACGTGATGACTGCAATATGGGTTGATGTGGCTGTTGCAGTATGTTGTAGCTGCTGAAGTGGTGGAATAGTTATTATTGTGGTATATCTGTTTATATTGTAGATTATAGACATTTAATTGAGGCGCAAGGCTAGCCAATTTTAGGGTACGGTAAAGTTGATTAAACCAAGACTCGCGCTAGATCGGTACTTTATTTTATCGACGCCAGAAGAATGAAAGCGAAAGTAAACCTCAACGAGTATCGAATTCAGAATGTAAAAGCCGGAACAAATACGCCATTGGCATTTCATCCCGCCAATAAAATATTATTCCAGAATAAATTTGATTAAACAGTTTCACATTAAATTCTTCTGCACCAAGGAAGTAGCAGTCGGACCGATTTTTAACCAAATAGATTGAAGTAAAAAATATGAGATGCCTCGCTCATGAGTAAAAAAAGAATGATTGCAGTGAATGTTGATATGTCTACAACATACCCATCAATAACATTCATTCAGATAGTTAGGCTTTTTATATACCACTCTATTTATACCTGGTTATAAAATATCGTTTTATATATATATATATATATATATATATATATATATGTGTATATACATACATTATACATGTATGTGTGAGTGTATGCATATACATATATATAAATACTCACACACACACACACACACATATATATATATATATATATATATATATATATGTATATATATATATACATATATATATATATGTGCGTGTGAGTATGTGTGTGTGTGGGGGGGGGGTTATGTATGTGTATGGGTCTGTGTACACCTTGTTATTGAAGTATAAAACAAAATTTCTCTTTGCTAGAAATTAACAATAGCAGTTAATGAAACAATTATTGTAGTAGTAGTAGTAGTAGTAGTAGTAGTAGTAGTAGTAGTAGTAGTAGCAGTAGTAGTAGTAGTAGTAATATCAGTAGTACTAGTAGTAGTAGCAGCAGCAGTAGTAGTAGTAGTAGTAGTAGTAGTAGTAGTAGTAGTAGTAGTAGTAGTAGTAGTAGTAGTAGCAGCAGCAGAAGTAGCAGTAGTAGTAGTAGTAGTAGTAGTAGTAGTAGTAGCAGTAGTAGCAGCAGCAGCAGTAGTAGTAGTAGTAGTAGTAGTAGTAGTAGTAGTAGTAGTAGTAGTAGTAGTAGTAGAGGTAGTGGTGTTGTTGGTGGGCATGGTGGTGGTGATGTTTCTATTACGTCAGTTATCTTTTTTATTACGGCATGGGTTTAACCGAATAGACAAGCACATATTCAAGTTTTTCATAATGTTCATATTTCATATTATTGTTATTTCCGTTATGTCCAACATCACCATCACCATCCTAAACATCACCATCATCACCATCATCATCATCATCATCATTACCATCATCACCATCATCACCATCATCATCATCATCACCATCATCACCATCAGTATCATCATCATCCTCGTTATCATCATCGTCATCATCATCATCATCATCGTCTTCATCATTATTATTAATATTACTAGTACGTTTGTTGTTAATATTATTATTACTAGTACGCTTATCATTAAAATGACTGTCTGTGTTAGTCATTGATTTTCTTTTTAACTCTTACCTCATGACCTTATGTTCACCAATATGTTTTCATTCTTGTTTATTACCCAGCAACAAAAGGCCGACACAAACATCAAAACATTTCATTTGCTCTGACATATATATATATATATATATATATATATATATATATATATATATATATATATAAAGAAAATATAAATATACACATTCATTTCGAAATGAAGCATTTAAGCAAACCAGTTCCTGGGTAAAATATTTCCTGCTACTAGTAATGTTATTGATCATTTGTTGGCTGAGAAGAAACACCTTGGTCATCTCTGGCTACGTCTGTCCTAGAAGTATGTTTAACCAATCATACTTCCATTTAATTCATAGCTGGTCTCACACAATCATATTCGCAATTCTACAGCCACGCAAACGGGGCAGCATTCATGTGGTTACTCTCTTTGCTAGAAACAGCAGCGTGATATCATTCAAATAGCGCTTGACTTACCGAATCTAGGGATGGTCATATTTGATATTTTAGCCCTACACACCCATAAGATGTCAGATGTTTCCATTTGGGTAAAAATATATACAGTATATTTAGTTAAGTTGTTTAGATTTGTGTGTATATACTGAGGTACCGAAAAATCTAGATATATTCTCTCATATCTATATATATAAAACTGTGGTTGTCTGTCTGTCTATCGATTTTTGGCACACATCTCCTCTTAGAATCTCTCACGGAATTGCACCGAAATTGCTATTCTTGTACATTGAGCCCTAGCGAAGACATCGGAAAAAAAAATTTCAAATTGAGCCACCCTATGTGACGAAATCGAATATAATGTATCGATTTTTGAGCGTAAGTTATCAGTTATTTACCTTTGTTCTGTTTACATTGAGCGTCTTACGTAAAAAATTACGCTGGCTTTCTCAGCGTTTAAAATGACATTAACACAATACACGAACAGTTGTGACCTGCGAAATTCATCAGTTCGAACACTAAGCTTCCGTTTTGCTTCATTTCCATTTAAAAGCATTTTAAAACAATATTTTTACTTGAAAACAAGTCTATTTAAAGACTACGTAAAACAAGCAAATATTTCGTCGTTAGGCGTGCAGACAGACAGTCGTGCAGACAGACAGTCGTGCAGACAGACAGTCGTGCAGAGAGGTGATATACGCGTGCAGACAGACAGTCGTGCAGAGAGGTGATATAGGCGTGCAGACAGATAGTCTTGCAGAGAGGTGATATAGGCGTGCAGACAGACAGTCGTGCAGAGAGGTGATATAGGCGTGCAGACAGACAGTCGTGCAGAGAGGTGATATAGGCGTGCAGACAGACATAACTGATAATTTGGTTACGCTAATGTTTTTCTCTGCGTTGCAGTGTTTACATTTTCGATCTTTGTTAATAAATAACCAGTGCAGTTTCTATCCCCAGCATCCTCTTTTGTTATAACATTCGGGTTATCGTTATGTTTTCTTAACTTCATAAGGCATATTGTTGGTTGATGGAATATTAATCAAAAACACCACATGCAAGTCTGCACAGTAGACACTACAGTTTTTAAGCCAAGAAAGAAACTTAACATTGTAACTTTAACACAGCTACTGAGCGACCCCGAGCAACGCCGGGCTTTACTGCTAGTACTATATATAAAAATATGTTTACGTATGTCTATAGATAGAGTGGTGACATATAATCATTAATTCAGTATATAGAGACACCTTAATTTATCCTAGCTTTAAGAAAAAAGCAGAGAAATCGTATATTATTTCTCTTGGACCTCATAATGCCGCTGAATTATGTGATTTTATTCAATTTTATAAGCATAACATAAGCTGAAAGATGGTGGCTAATTGGCTTTGATATATATGTGTAATTCGTTGAGATATAACATGCGTTTTATCATGTTATATTTTAGTGGGAAGGAACTGAATTACGCAGCAGCATGTCTCCGCATTTCTCAATGGACACGGTCACGAGAGCCGATATTTTTGCAGCTATAAGAACCACAAGCGATAGTATGCAGCTGCACTACACCCGATGCTGCGGACAGAAGGCCATTAATTTGGGTAAGCAAGAAATATAGAAGCCGTAGAAGAGAGCGGTAGAGCGGCAATACTAGATACTGAAATTCTACTTGCCTAAAATCTGTTGGGAAAAATGTTGACGAAATAATTCACGTTTTGACAGAAGAAAGGTAGAAAACAACATCCTTTAACAATGCGTGTTGTATGACATGTTCTAAACATCTAGTGTCGTTTTGTAAAAAGACTGTTTATCAGAACTTCGCATCTGCATATTCCCTTGTGTAAAATGATGGTCAAATGAAACCCTATATTCCAGTCATTAAAGAACCCCATACGCTCATGAATATACAATTACATTTTAAAAAAGAGTAGAGAATAGGATTAGAAAAATTAAAACATATAGTGATAAAGTCTACGTCAATTTGTTAATGTATTACGTTGCAAAGCTCTAAGGTGAAATAAAAGATATGCTAGAGTAGAAATTAGCATCAGGTCTTGGTTTACAGACTTGTTTATATAGCAATAATGGTAAAAACTTTGAATTTTTCTGTATTTTAAATGACCACTAACTTGTATATATTTCCATGGGGTCCTCCCTCTGGAACGCATAAAGTGTTGGGTCATTCAATAAATTATTAATGAAAATAAGATGAAATTTATTAGAATCTGAAGACATGTCTATGGCTATTGTGTACAAATAATGATGTCTGAAGTCATACTTTTACAAACTTTACGTGAAGAAATTCTTAACTGCAATTTATGGAAATATGAAATATATTTGGAAATGATAAAATAAGATTTATGGAAAATAGATTAATGTTATAAATACACACTATATTACGAATAATATTGTTTATGTCGGAAAATATACAGAAACAGGCATTTTCAGTTACTTTTTTTTGCCAAAGTAGTAGTTAGCCTAATGGTAGGCATAACACGTGTCTCCATTTTCCCTGCTTCCATCATCCTTAGTCATGTCTTTCTAATCTTCCTCTTCCTCTAATTCTTTCCACAAATATTTCCATCACACTTCTCAGACAGCCATTGTCCTTCTTCTTCAAAACACTAAAGATATTCAATTTCTATTCACAATATTCAGCACTGGGTCTATTACCCGTTCTGCAAATAATTGTTCGTCATCCTTAGAGGAAAAGTTAATTATATGACTTAGTTTTGGCTATGAATTGTAACAGTAACCTATGAAAATATAACTTCTCAATGGTCCGTTTAGGGCTATTTTAGTGAGAAATTAGAATAGCTAATTGTTAACCTTCAGTATAATGATATGTATCTACGAAACAAAATATAGATAGCTTCCCGTTGATAACCGTCAAAGCACTTTATATCCGTCTACATACAGGTTTGGCAAAACTTTAGATGTATTCTGCTGTACAATATGGCATTGAAACTAAACATTGTTAATGTGACCTTAGCCTGTTAATATTTAATTTGACTTACACGTCAATATGGTATGTATGGACCAGTAACTGCTGATAGGTTGTAGTGACGTAGAGCGTCAGTTGGGTATTTTAAACCTAGAGGAGATCACGTCTTTCCATATCTGAACATATCCAATTTCTTTCAGAGTAATAGAGTAATTGATTGAGAGGAATAGAGGGAAAATATATTCCTTTATTGGACTGGTACAATTTTATCGACCTTGAAGAGATGAAAGGCTAAGTTAACCACCGTTGGTTTTGAACAAAGGACAAAGACGAGTGAAACGAATCATTTTAAGACATATAAACACCAAGCTATAAAAGACTAAGAAATATTTCATAGTTTTTATTTTTATTTAATTTATTCATTGGACTGGTGCCATAGAAGAGCGCCACCACTATTTATTCAATCATACTAAGTAATGGACAGACAAACAGACACAGATACATGCACATGTATACAAACGATCGACTTCCGTCGGTTCCGCTGACCAAATTAATTTTCAAAAGTTTCGATCCACTTTTTTCCATATAAAACAAGTAACATTCAAAGACCAACCAGATGGGAGAAAAACCACAGACCCTCCATCTCAACTCTACTTTTGAAAAGCAGAAGAACTGCGAAACCGGTAAAGGAACCAAAATATATATATATATATATTTTAAAATAAAACTCCAGTTAAATTTTCGATTTCATCTTTTTTTCTTTATACTTTTCCTCGCTTATTTTTCATTTTGTCAAAAAACCTCACTTTCTAATATATATATATATATATATATATATATATATATATATATATATATATATATAAAAGAAACTACATCCGATTAATTTCCTATTACCCACCCTGCTACCCTAAGTATCGTGTACTCTGCTGCGATATGGTGCATCTGGTTTCTTACCACATTATATATAAAAATATATATAACAAGTTATGGTCCTGTAGCTCCTCTCGGACTCATAGGGGTGTCGAATGGACCAACAGCGTATCTAGGGCATTTTAAGTCTGGTGGTGCCCATCCCTCTCCAGGCCAAAGAAAAGCATATCTCTACCAGAGAAAGATAGAAAGCAAGGGAGAGGAAGTGAGAAGGAGATATATAAGAAGTACACTACAGGTACTTGTTATCGATATTGAAACGATGAAAATCAAATTTGCACTAGGCGGGATTTGAATTCAGAGACCTGAAAAAAATACTGCAACGCATTCTAACCAACATTCTAATTACCTTTACACTTCCCCGTTTTACATACATACACACACACGCATATATATATATATATATATATATATATATATATATATATTTATGTGTGCCTGTATGTATATATATATACATGCTACTGTACGTCTGTATGCATATATGTATGTACGTATACATACATACTTACATATATATATATATATATATATATATGAAAACAGGGAGAAAGAGACGATTATTAGGATGAAAAATATATTTCTTTTCACTTTTTATTTCTCTTTCTATTTGATATATTATATCAAAGGTATATATTGAGTTAGAAACTCAAAATAGTCTCTTACAATAAAATACCTCTAGGAAAGAGATTTTTCCGAGCCGTATATTATAATTGATTATAAAAGAAAAACGAACACAGATATATACATATATGTGTTGAAATCGTAAGGGACCAGATTTGCTAAGGTGAAAAGAATACTAACTATAGACAATAGGGTTTGCCTGACTCAATTTAAGAATAAATCAAGAAAATAAATACAAACCGGAATTGTGGTAACTACCAATCACCCTGACAGCTTTTGGTACTGCTGTTTCGCAAAATTAATTGCGAATAGGAATGCCAATTCTTTCTTGCTCATCAGTGAGTGAAGAATTAGTATCCTAGACACTTCTAAGTATATTAAAAAACTGAACAGTGTGCGTATATATAATAACGCACATGGTATCTAAACTTAGCGTGTCTCACAAAATTACATCACTAAAACTAGCAGCCAGCTTTATTCGACATTTAAATTAGTTCAACAAATCAACGAAGCCGAATATATCAAAGGTATATATTGTGTTAGAAACTCAAAATAGTCTCTTACAAAAAAATAGTTCTAGGAAAGAGATTTTTCAGAGCCGTATATTATAATTACGATTTGAACACATATATGTATATATCTGTGTTCGTTTTTCTTTTATATTCAATTATAATATACGGCTCGGAAAAATTACTTTCCTAGAGCTATTTTATTGTAAGAATATTACTGTTTTGCGCATGTTAAATTCCAACGTCAAATCTTTTTTATGCACGATGCTTTCAGCTGACCTTTTGATCTGCGTCGTAAGCCTATCCCAAATATAATATATATATATATATATATATATATATATATATATATATATATATATATATATATATATATATATATATATATATATATATATATATATATATATATATATATATATATATATACATTGATGCATCCCTACCTATCTCTCTCGTTTCGCTTTCATTTTTTACTATATCTCTGTGTATATATATATATATATATATATATATATATATATATATATATATATATATATATATATATATACAGATACATATATATATATTTACGGGAGATATGCCGCATGTCTACCTGACATGACACCCTTAATTTAAATTAATTTTGGATATATATATATATATATATATATATATATATATATATATATATATATATATATGTATGTATGTATATATATGTATGTATATGTGTGTGTGTGTGACTATGTATATAACGCCTTCATGTGTTGCAGCCGATAGGCTGAGGCCATTTTGGGGCACCGCCATATATATATACATAACACATATATATATATATATATATTTACAAATAAAAATATGTCCAGACGTACATACATACATACATATATACATATATACCTACATACATATATACATACCAACATACATACATCATTTTATAAATATATGTTGTAGGAGAATAACAGAATCAGCAAGATGCTGTCTGAGACAAGAAGCAAGAAACAAAAACTGTTCTACAGATGTTACATTTCCAGCATAGGATGAAATACAAAAATTACAGAAATAAATATGAGAATCGTTATAAATTTAAAGATTATCCTATAAAAATTACATTTGAAATTTATTATATTTTTAACATGTTCCCTTTAACATAATTCTATTTTCAAACATTTTACCAAAACATAAAAATAAAATATTTTCCTAATATAACATTTACAATTAATTTTTTTTAAATAATTTTCTTTTCAAAAATATCTAAACAAAAAAGCGCATTCTTTTCTTCATCAACATATTTAAAACATTAGACTGCAGCCACGCTGGAGCACCGCAATGATATAGTCGAGCGTATCAATCATGATACATATATTATAGTCTGAATCTCATTTTACCGATCTCAATTTCGTTTGAATACTACATTATATGACATAAGAATAGAAATAGACACACACGCATATATATATATATATATATATATATATATATATATATATATATATATATATATATTAGAAAGTGAGGTTTTTTTTACAAAATGAAAAATAACCGAGGTGTCCTACACGAGTGAAAGTATAAAGAAAAAGAGATGAAATCGAAAATGCAACTGGAGTCTTATTTTTTTTAAAAATATATATATTATTAAAAAAAATAAGACTCCAGTTGCATTTTCGATTTCATCTCTTTTTCTTTATATATATATATATATATATATATATATATATATATATATATATATATATATATATATATATATATATATATATAATAAATACATTATACAATTATCAAAGTTGTGTTCAAATCATTTAATAGCTGACAATCGTTTCTTCCAAACTTTATTATTACACATGTACCATTATTACACATACCTATCTACTATGACATATTAACAGCTGTATAAACCTTCATAACATATACCTTGTCCAGTAATGAATAGAAAACAATCTAAAGAGACATTTAATGTATGATAATAGAATACACTGTATTTAAAATCAGACATACATATACAGCGTTATGTAACAGAGATCCAATGGTATCACATTATATTGTGTATTAGAACAAAGAAGTTTAATAACTGAATTGAACATAATTAGCTAGTTACCTCCCCTTACGCATTAGCTTCCCTTATTCACTTACGGAAATTAACGATTGAAAATTTAACGGTTGATCAAATATAGTCTATGAATATGAATTCATTAAGACTAATTTACAATCCATTGCTCTAACTAACTTAAAACATTCAATGTAAACAATAACTAAAATTTAATTAAAAATGTCATGGAAAAGTCTGCAAAAACTGTATGTTTCTCAACACACATTAATTCGAACACCACCAACATTCAACATCCACCATAGATTCTAATACATTAACATATTTACTTAAAGTGCAGTATTTATTCATCTATATATGCATAAGAGCTTTGATTGTCTCCTCCTCATGTATATGACTTACGCTGTTACACTATCCATACGCCTGCATATGAATTGTTATTGCACTCTTCCTTTGTCAAAACTATCTCCTCAATGCCTCTTTAATATTTGGGATATTCCCTTGTTTAACTGTTGCATGTATTCCACTCTGTTCTTTAGATTTTAATTTAATTTGAATTTGAATTTGAACTTGAATTAGTGTACAATTCTCGTAGAATATATGTCACATCAATTACACCCTGTAAATACGAAACTGTTGCTCACAACATCAATTTATATGTATCTATATTATTGTTCAGTTGAATAGGAAGTTAATTATATGTGCAAACATTCATAATGCTCCGATGATTCCAAACGAGAGTTTGGAAGAAACCATTGTCAGCTATTAAATGATTTGAACACAACTTTGATAATTGTATAATGTATTTATTTTCCTGCTCCGTAAAACAACTGATGTTCATACATTGAGCTATTTCTCTTACTGGTAATAAGGTAATTAAGAAATTACTGGCCTTCCTTTTTATAGTTGTTTATACTATATACATAATTATAAATAGTATTATTATTATTATATATATATATATATATATATATATAGCAATAATAATAATAATAATAATAATAATAATAATAATAATAATAATAATACGTGTGTCCGTATACAGCGTGGTGATAATGCCACACAAGGGCCAAGTGGAATGGCGGATCCACAGATGGCTATGTAAACATACATTCGCCAATCCTCGATAAGAGTGTTTAAATATCGAACATAAACAGTTCGAATAACGGTGAAATGGAGACTAGAACGTCATGTGACAGACTCTCACCCAACAGGTGCCCCCTGGCTCAGCAGCAGGAACCTGACTGTCAACCAAATACTGCTGATGTTGGGGGAAGAAGAAGAAGGAAAGGGGCCAGAACCAACTGGACGAAAGAATTGAATAGAACTGTTATGCAATGCTACCTGAAAAGTAACCCCAAGGAGAGGGGCTACAGGAGACGGATGCATAACATCTGGAACGAGATTGGTTTATTTAAATTAGATGAACAAAAATTGGCCGGGCAGGCTCGGGTAATAAGAACTAATGGGTGGATAAGCGAGCTGGAACTGGAGGAACTGAGCAGAGAGAATGGCTTGGAGATGGCGGGTGTAGTATGCCAGACAAGCGAGCCGGCGGGAAATGAAGGTGAGGAGGTCCTGAGAACGGAGGAACCACCCGAAGCAGACAATGATCTGAATACTGAGATAAATAATACCTGGAACAGAGATACGGCCACTGAGGAGATGAATGCTGACGGGCTAGGACAAGATTCGGTTGACATCCTAAATTTAGTGGTAGATGAGTTGAACAATGATAGTGGGAGACCTATGAACCTAAGATTTGTAGACAGGAAAAAGTTAAAAGAAACAACAGCTAAGGTAAACAAAGTCATCCCATACCTTGAGGCGAGGAGTCTTCACCAGTGCAACAATATCCTCAAAGCAACAGCAAATACGGTGAGGAAACTACTTGGTATAAAAGCGAGAGGAAACAACAGACAAGAAAGAGCAGAGCCGTGGTGGAAGAAGCGACTGAGTGGGCAAATCGGGGAAATGAGAAATGACATAGGAAAGCTTGAGGCACTACTGAATGGGACACTAAAAAACATAGGCACTAAAAATAGACTGGAAATAAAATACAAAACTAGGAGTAAAAAGCTAAATATTATCATAGAGGAATTGAAGCAACGCATTGTAGCAAAGAGTGCCAAAATCAGGCGATACGAGAACAGAGTCAGTCAGTATAAACAGAACCGCATGTTCGACAACAACCAGAAGATGCTGTTTGGACAGCTTGAGGGGAAAGAAAGAGGCAACGACTTGATCCCTGGGGCGGAACAAGCTAAAACATTCTGGAGAGGAATATGGGAGCAGGATGTTAGACACAATGCCCAGGCAGGGTGGATTGAGACAGTACAGAGGGAGATCGGTGAGCAGGCACAACAACAGACTGATTTGAGTATCACAGTTGAAACTCTTAAGGGGCAAGCCAAAAAATAACCAACTGGAAATCACCAGGCCCAGATGGTGTGCAGGGGTATTGGATTAAACATTTAACATCCCTCCACCCGAAGCTGACGGCCATGTTCAATGACTGCTTGGTGTCGGGTGAGGTGCCAGAGTGGTTGACAAAAGGTACCACAGTTCTGATAATGAAAGACCGAATCAAGGGTAATGATGTTACCAACTATAGACCTATCACTTGTCTGCCCGTCATGTGGAAACTGTTGACGAGCATTGTGTCTGAGGAAATCTACCATCACCTCCACACAAACAACTTGTTACCGGACGAACAGAAAGGATGCCGAATGAAGTCACGTGGTACAAAGGACCAGTTGCTTATTGATAAGATGGTAATGGGGAATTGCAGGAGGAGACACACTGATCTTGCCATGGGATGGATAGACTACAGAAAGGCATTTGACATGGTCCCTCATTCCTGGATCACCAAAAGCCTGGAGATCTTCAGGGTGGCAGATAACATCAGACAGTTGCTAGGCAGGAGTATGGGGTCCTGGGAGACAGAGTTGACATCAACTGGAGTATCCTTGGGAAGCGTGAAGATCAAGAGAGGTATCTTCCAGGGAGATAGCCTGTCCCCTCTGTTGTTTGTCCTTGCCCTGATGCCCTTGACCATTATGCTGCGAAAAGTGAGAGCAGGATACAAGTTGGGAAGGGGAGAGCTTACCATCAATCACCTCCTCTTCATGGACGATCTTAAGCTCTTCGGGAAAAGTGAGAAGGAGTTGGATGTGCTTGTTGACACTGTCCGTATTTTCAGCAGTGATATATGTATGCAGTTTGGTATTGGTAAATGTGGAGTCATTGTGATGAGGAGGGATAGGTTGAGCAGAAGTAACGGGATCCAGATACCAACAGGTGAGATGATAAAGGAAATTGACTCTGAGGAAGGATACAAGTATTTGCGCGTTCTGGAGGCTGATGGCATAAAGAACAAAAAAATGAAGGAATTGTTAAGAACTGAATACATTCGGAGAGTAAGGAGCGTATTGAAGTCACATCTGAACAGCAGAAATGCCATAAGCGCAGTAAATTCCCGAGCTGTGTCTATTATTAGGTACAGTGCGGGAATTCTGAGATGGAATGTTGCTGAACAAAAAGAAATGGATAGGAAGACTAGGAAGCTATTGACTATCTACAACATGTTCCACAAGAGGAGTGATGTCGATAGACTCTACCTAAGGAGATCTGAGGGTGGAAGAGGTCTTATCAGCATAGAGGACTGTGTTCAGATGGAGAAAAACAACCTATACAAATACGTGACCTATAGTAAGGAGCCAATGCTCAGAGCTGTACTGAAGGAGGGGACAGTAGGCCAGGGGATATCCAAGGAGGAAATAACATCAAGGAGGAAGAGCAGCCTTAAGGGAAAATCCCTTCATAGTACCTTCTTTGAGAAAACTGAATTTAGAGATCCACAGACATGGAACTGGTTGAGAAGAGGAGACCTCAAAAAGGCTACAGAAGGAATGCTAATGGCTGCGCAGGAGCAGGCCCTCAAAACGAAGTGGTTGAAGCACCATATCTACAAGGAGGAGGCTAGCCCACTGTGCAGGATCTGTGGAGAGAGAGAGGAGACTGTGGCTCACATTGTGTCCGAGTGTAAACACCTAGCCCAGACCCACTATAAGGGCTGGAGACACGATGTGATGGGCAGGGTGATCCACTGGCACCTGTGCAAAGTAAACAATCTACCACATTCTGAGAAATGGTATGAGCATAGGCCAGAGGCGGTGATGGAGAACAGTCAGGTGAAGGTGCTGTGGGATTTTAGGATACAGACGGACAAAAAACTGGAACACAATAGACCTGACCTGGTGGTTGTGGACAAAGAAAAAAGATCGTGCCTGATTGTGGATGTGGCCTGCCCGTTCGGCACGATAGTGCAAGAGAAGGAGAGGGAGAAAATTAACCGATACCAGGACCTAAAGTGGGAGGTGAAAAGGATTTGGAACTGCCATGAAGTCAAAGTGATCCCGATTGTCATAGGCGCACTGGGGACTATCTCCAAAGGTTTCCAGGGATGGTTAAAGAAAATCGGCCCCTTCACGCTTTTTGGAACGCTTCAAAAGGCATGCTTGCTTGGAACGGCAAGAACCCTCCGATACGTCCTGAATATCTGAGGCTGCAGGTAATGGCTTGATATTCAATCCAACGGACTTTCCAGTTAACCAACATCAATGACTGAGATTCAAGGAATAACAATAACAATAATAATAATAATAATAATAATAATAATCTGTTATTTTAATAAATATATATATATATATATATATATATATATATATATATATATATATATATATATATATATATATATATATATATGTAAACGTTTGTATATGTATAATAAAGCCAACACAATGCAGGTATGGACATAGAATAAAGAATGCAAAATCAAAAGATATTGTTGACAATTAGTCTTTTACCTAAGATTTATTTAAATGTCCTTAATTTTCGAGATAATATCTCTTCTTCAGAGGGAAGTAAAGTTCTCAAACCACTGTTCTAAATAGCTTGCCAAGTCATGCTGACAGGAAATGGTATGGAGTATCTGTTCTATCTCTAATGTCAAAGAGTTAAAATTAGGTGGATAAAGAGTAGTCTCCCTTTAAAAGGGGTTTGCTTTTGTTTTTTTGTTTTTTTTTACATGCCTGTTTAAGTGTGTGGGAGAATGTATGAAGGTGTAAGTATGTGAGTGTGTGTGTGTGAGTGTTAGAAGATATGTATATTCGTAAATGTGGGGGATAGGTGTTATCTGGTGTTAGAAATTGGTTTTGTGTGTGTATGTGTGAGAAAGAATAAGTGGTGTAAGCGTGTGTGTGTGTGTGCGTGCGTGCGTGTGGGTGTGGGGGTGGGTGTAAATATGGGGCTAGAAGCTCTATCAGGTTATACATTGGGTGTTGAGTTCTAGTCTATTATTGATTGGTGGATGTGTTTTATCTATAATTAGTGCTTCCTTAATTCTAAGATTGCCGAGGTTTCTTTCCTTAATTTCTATCCTAACTGTTATGGTTTTGTCGGTGTTTTTGCATTTAACTAGGTGTTTCTTAAATGAGGAAGCGTTAGTATTGAGGTGTTCTTTTATTATTATGTAGAGTGGTCTGGTGGTGCTACCTACGTAGAAGTTGTTGCGTTTGTCACACTCTAGTCTGTATACGACGTAAGCCTGGTGGCATGGGTCTGTGTCGTTGATGGGGCAGTTGGCTAGTCTGCAGCAGTTGTCATGTCTGGTGGAGTGTCTTTTGGTTAGGTGTCCGCGTTGAGAAGGACCTGGGTGGGCCAGTTGGATATCTAGTCCCTTTCGTCTGATAGCTCTGCGGATGGCTGTTGTTGTTTCTTCACTGAAGTGTGGGAGCTTCAGGAAGCAAGTGTTAGTGCCTCGGGTGTGGTGTCCTCTGTTCTTTCTGGCACGGTTTGTGGTGGATGTCGTGTATCCGTTCAGTTTGAGTACTTCCAGGAAATGTGTGGTGTGTGTGTCTCGGTCTCTAGCATCAGTGCATTTGTTCCGGATACGTGCCAGTTCGTTCCTTATGTATCCGAACTTGGCACCGAGTGGGAGGGCCGATCTTAAATGTACGAACAGGTCCCTGCTGGCGGCTTTTTTTATAGAAGCGGGTGTGGATGTTGCCTTCCTCTGTTACCCTGAGTTGGAAGTCCAGTAGGGATAGGGATCCGCGGTCATCGGGGTGTTCCATGCTGAACTTTATACTGGCGTCCATGCTGGAGAATGTTGTGTATATTTTATCTACCTCCTCACGGGATGATGTAAGGATGAGTATGTCATCTACGTATCGGATGAAGAAGGTATGGGAATGGCAGGTGTTGAGAGCTCGGCATTCTAGCTGGTTATTGTAGGTGATGGCCAGCAGGCCCGATAGGCTGGATCCCATGGGTAATCATGTTATCTGTCTGTATGTGTGGTGGTGGAAGGTGAAGTACGTGTTGTCTACTGTGAAGGACAAAAGCTGGTGTATGTCCGTCGGGTGGAGGCCGTAGCAGTGGATGTCCTCTGCGTCCACGGAGTCCGTCAATAAATCGACAGCTGGATGAGCGGGGACTGTAGTGTAGAGGGAGACAACGTCGAGGCTAAAGGCGTATTTATTTAGTTTAAGTTGTTCTGGCTGGAGTTGATGTAGTCTACGTATAACTTCGTCGGAGCTACTGACATGCTCGGGAAAGCTGGAGAGTAGAGGCTTGAGGACCTGGGAGAGGAGCCAGGAAATTGTGTATAGGGTCCTTCTATGCTAGAGACGATGGGTCTTATTTGCGTCTTAGTACTATTCTTGTGGGTCTTGATGAGGTGGTAGAAAGTGGGCAGTCTGCTATTTCTAGTGGTGTAGTTGAGCTTAACTTTATTTGGGAGTTGTCTTCTCCTACAGATATCGAACCAGATGGAGTTGGTCTGCTTTTCGATCTGGGCTGCAGTCATGTCCGGGATCTCTGTGTATAATTCATTGTCGCTTAGGTGTTCAAAGACTAGGTTGTTGTATGTGGCTTGAGAGATGACGCAAACTCTTTACCTTTGTCGGATGGTAAGTATATAAGTTCCCTATTCCGTAGGTTCTTCAGGGCGAGTTGTTGTGTCCTGGAGAGGTTTGGGGCTATCTTCTTCTGTTTCCGTAAGATGTTAAATACGGAATGTTTTAGCCTCAAGAGTTTTTTTTTTCAAGCTCGCGGTTGGCAGGCGATGGATAGAGTGGGCGATCCAGTTGGTATATCGGGAATCTGGGTTTGATAGATTCCGTGGTGTTGTGGCCGAGAGTCGATATCCATTTTAGTTGGTAGGCAGCCCGACAGAAATTCGTTTCTATGTCGAGCCATAATTTGTCGTTCAGTCTCTGTTTCAATATAAACTTGGGACCCAGGCTGAGGAGGTCTAATTCCTCTCGGGAGTGGGATCCTGTCAAGTGTGTGACGAGGTGTTTTGCGTCAGGTGTGTTGTTGGTCGGGGCGCCGCTAGGTTCGGTGTTGGTACCGTCTTGTTCGCCTCTGTTGGTGTTTAGAGTTGGGATGTTGTTAAGACAGTTGGCCGTCCTGAGTTTGAGAAATGTTTGCGTTAGACGTATTTTCTCGTAGTCTCGGCGATGGTGGTATGACCTGTCTATAGTGGCGGAGATGACTCTGGACAGAGGTTCTGGGGTTTCAGCGAGTTGTGGTACAAGGCTGGAAATAGTCCGTATGTGTTGTTGTAGCGTGAGGTTTAGGTGTTGTATGAGTTTTCTTAGGCAAAATTTTTGTATGTAACTAAGTGATCGTTTGAGGCCTGGTGATTTGAGGCATGTTGGTAGGTGCAAATTGTTGATAGTTTTGGGGATGATGTTGTTATTCAGGCATCGTTTTAGGAAGTTTATTTGGCAGTCGGCTTTGGCGCGCTTTTCAGATAGCTGGATGAGTTTCTTTACAGTTGTGAACTGGGCCTGGCTCAGGCGTAAGGAAAGGAGGAGGTTATTATTCACTTGAAGCACTTTGTAATGAGGTATAAACGTTTGTATATGTATAATAAAGCCAAAACAATGCAGGTATGGACATAGAATAAAGAATGCAAATGCAAAAGATATTGTTGACAATTAGTCTTTTACCTTAGAGTTATATATATATATATATATATGAAGGACTTCTCCAATTTCCATCGAACATATTCCATTCAGGTGACATTGGTCCATCCGAGACTATATAAGGAATGACTTGCCAAAAAAGCCTAGCAGTTTGACTGAACCTGAAACCACGTGGTTGCGAAATGTACTACTTACCAGAGAGCTATGCCTGCGAGTATTAATACTAACGGAAAAAAAAAAAACATGATTTGGAAAATAGTAAATATAGAAATTCTGAAATGAAAACGAATTAATTTCCTTAAAAAATGGAGAAAACATTTCACAATTTATATATTAAACTTCATATCGATTAAACAACCTTTTTGTTCTTTTTAATGCTGAGTTAATGATTGATGTTCCTGAGACTAAAATTTATGTAAAAATCTGTTAGTTTTTCGTATCCTTGAGTGTACATCTATTTTCCATTGACAAAACACAATTATATAACTACAAAATCAAACAGCAGCAACAATCACTTCAACATAAATAATTATAATGTGAAGAGGAAATATAAAAGGCCTCCCGATAAAATGTGTTTATACCTCCATTTGTCTTTTCGCAAGAAATATGGGTTTGCAGACACTGAGAAATGGGATCAGCATAAACCAGAGAAGGTCCTAGAAAATCAGACTATGAAGCACTTCTGGGATTTTACAATCCAGAAATTTAGTTCTGGAAAATACAAGGCCGGACAGAACTTTGGTGGAGAAAGGTAGTGAAATGAAATGTTTGTTGATCGATGTAACTCGCCCAGAAGACCATTACCTGAATGGCAAAGAAAATGAGAAAGTCGTAAAGTACATAGACTTGAGAATATATGTCGTGATGATGTGGAATATCACAGCAAGTGTGGTATCAATTGTGATTGTCACTTGAATCGGTGGCAGAAAACATCTAGAAAAATCTCGATAGAATTGAGATCGGCCCCAGCATTGCGACATTGCAGAAATCAACTTTTGTAAACAGAAAATCTCTTGTGGAATGTGCTCTCTATCTGAAGTTACATAATTTGATAGGGAGTCAATTAAATCACCCAGAGTAAATTAGATCATCACTGTGCAAATAAGTAGGAATAATAATAATAATTATTTATTTATTGACCACAAGGGCCGAAACACGAAGGACAATACAAAAACGGAGACAGTAGTTGTTTACATAAAACCAAGAGAGAAATATAATAAAATACATAACAATACAATATCCCAATGATGGGGAGTACAAACCAAGGGGACTTAGGAACCACAGCGAACTAAACCCACTACCCTACATGAGCACCCTAAGAGGGCACGTTTCTCCCCTCTGAACTCCTACACATGGTAACGTGCTTCATTCAGACTATTCTCGCTACTTTCACCCACCAGACAGATGAAAACTGGCTGTCATTCCTTTCCAAAAGAAGATGTTGAGACATGATATTCTTCTTCTTCTTCTTCTTCTTCTTCATAATAATAATAATAATAACAAGAATAATAATAAAAACAATAATGATAATAATAACAACCTTATCCGAGCTATTGCCCTGATGAAGACAAAGGGGGTAAGATAAAAGAACCATGGTGGATACGCTGCATTGGAAATGACATAATGCGGTTAAGGCAAAATCTAAATAAAATTGAGCAACACTTTACAGGAAAATGGAAAATGCAAAATGGGGAAAAACACCGATCGAGAACAATTAGACAAGAAATATAAAATACGGAAGAATGGATCTTCTACAGTAATAGAACAATTAAAACGGGATTTTATCGAAAGGCCAGATGATAAGAAGATACGTGAAGAGAACTAAGCAGTTAGAGGGGAATACATTTTTCCAAAATAATCCAAAACAATTATTTCGTAATTTAAAAGTAGACAATAGGATAGATGCTGTTCTTAATGCTGACTAATCCCAGGAGTTTGGGAATGGGAAAGGAGAAACACTGTGAGGCGTGGAAGGGATATCGTGTGGATAGAAACCATCAAGACAATGTTCCGATGAGTAAATAAACAGAGAATATTACCAAGTGATGTGAAATATCAAGTGGCCAAGGTACCAAACTGTAAAGCTCCTGGTCTAGATAGGAACCATTGCTTTTGTTTAAAGATATGCAATTCGGTTTATGAAAGACTGCCAACTCAATTGAATGAATATCTCCAGAGAAATACAACTATCTATTGGCTGGTAATGGGAAAAACTACGCTTATAATAGCTGATGTGAGGGTAATGCCTGACTTAATATGGAAGGTTATTACTGGGATATTAGCATAGACATTACCTTTACAACAAGTAACATTACCAAATGAACAAAAAGTGTGTAGTGGAAGATCTCGGGTTACAAAAGGCATTGTAGAAGACATCATACGAATATGTTTATGGCTTGTGTTGCAAATGATGAAATGGTGAAAGCAAATGATGAAATGGTGAAAGCAAATGATATGGTGCGAAATTTTTGGATTGTCGAATGCCTGCAGATGTTTGGTATTGCTGACTATATCACACATTTTCTTGTGAATAGTGTGCTTGAGTGGAAGAATGACCAAGTTGTACTTGAGCAATCTATGCCTTGGAGAAGTAGATACTAAAAGTGGTATCTTCTGGGGTGACTCATTTTCCCCATTACAATTTGTTATTGAGCTTATATCTATAACACTGACAATTAGGACAGGTAAAATGGATTACCAATATTGGGAAAGAAAGGACCATTCATTTTCAATCGCCTACTTATGGATGACTTTAAACTATTTGCGGAAACCGAAAGCCAGATGGATTATTTGGTCAAAGCCTTCCAGATATGTAGCCGTGACATCATTATGGATTCTAAGATCTCCAGATGTGCTGTGCTCAATATGAAAAGTGGAAAAAAGCAGCCTGAAATTGATTAAGGTTGCCATCGGGAAAAACCTTAGGGGAACCGAGAGATAGTGGATACACATATTTGTAGTATCTAGAACTAGATGACATTTTACATGCAGAAATGAAAGAAAAAGTTAGGTCATATTTAAAAAGTAATGAAAATGATGTAAACATTAAACCTAAATGTGAGAAATCTAGTCACTGCAATGGATATCGAGGCAGTCGCAGTTTCTAGATATAGTGCGTCTATTTTCAGGTGGACTGAGGAAATAGCAAATGTGGATAGAATGACAAAAACTTTAAGGACATTGTACGGTATTTACAGCCTAAATCAAATAGAAATAGATTGTACATGATGAGAAAGAATGAGCGTAGTCTCGTGAATGTGGATTATTGTATAAGGCGTAAAAGGAGAATATTTGCAGAATATTACGTAAACAGTAACGAAGAATTGTTGCAATATGCAGCAGAGGATATGAGTGTGAATGCAGACACAATGGTTGGTGAAGAAGTGTTTAAACAAAATGTTGAAGACAAGAGAAAAGAACTTCTGGAAATGAGAATGCGAGGGCCATTTAAAGGAAAGACGAAGAATATCAAGGGTGAAATAACATGATGGTCATATCTTAAGAAAGGTAATTTGAAGCATTCCACTGAAAGCCTTTTAGTCGCACCACAAAATCAAGCTCCTGCTACCAATTCCGTAAGTAGAAAATTTCTGATACCCAGAAATGTAAACTCTATCAAGCGACAGTGAAAAATGTAACCCACTTGGTTAGAGGATATGAGTGTCTTGCGCAAAAATAATACATGCGTCGCCATGATAAAGTCTGTTTGTATCTTCATTGGTAGTTATATCTGAAATACTAATACAGAGTAATAGAGAATTCTACATAATGTAGGGGCATGGATAGGCAACGGTATGCTAGGGATATGATTTTTAGACTGATAGTGTAGTGAAACATGGCTGAGCAGACATTGAAGTGGGAAAGCACATATTTTCAGATGATAGACGGAGCCATACCAAATGACATGAATATTGCGCCTTATGAGGTTTAAAAAATCACCAATCATTCAAAATAAAATGTGGAGATGGCAAGACTATTTCAAATGCTAGAGGTTAATGTGAAAAATTAAGTATGGGAACATTACCCGGACCCTACATGATCAGCCAATCAGAAGGGTGATGCATATACTACCAGGACTTAATAAGAAAAGCGATTCGTATGTCTGCTGGCATCAAAACAGGATGGAAATATATGATCAACTGCATATCCTAATGATTGCATACCTACACTTATGATTACACAAGCGTTTCATGACGGCACATGCCTAACCAAGTAACAGTAATATATACCATGCAATAAAACAATTATGGTGAAATAACCCAGTCTTAACTACTCTTATTATATATATATATATATATATATATATATATATATATATATATATATATATATATATATATATATATTATATATATATATACATGTATAAGTTTGATAGGTTTTGGCCAGTATTGGGCCCAGGCATGTCTAACTTAATAGCACCACCAGGCAATATATATATATATATATATATATATATATATATATATGTCCATGATTTCACTAAGCTTAAGCTTATAGATATCATGTGCTTGTCTCTTCTTATCTTTGCGTTCCAATACCATCTTTGTTTGTTTACACGTCTCGCTCGCTTCACGCTAATTTACTTGTCCCAATAACTTTATTTAGTTACTAGCAGTAAAGCCCGGCGTTGCTCGGGGTCGCTCAGTAGCTGTGTTAAAGTTACAATGTTAAGTTTCTTTCTTGGCTTAAAAACTGTAGTGTCTATTGTGCAGACTTGCATGTGGTGTTTTTGATTAATATTCCCTCAACCAACAATATGCCTTATGAAGTTAAGAAAGCATAACGATAACCCGAATGTTATAACAAAAGAGGATGCTGGGGATAGAAACTGCACTGGTTATTTATTAACAAAGATCGAAAATGTAAACACTGCAACGCAGAGAAAAACATTAGCGTAACCAAATTATCAGTTATGTCTGTCTGCACGCCTATATCACCTCTCTGCACGACTGTCTGTCTGCACGCCTATATCACCTCTCTGCACGACTGTCTGTCTGCACGCCTATATCACCTCTCTGCACGACTGTCTGTCTGCACGCCTAACGACGAAATATTTGCTTGTTTTACGTAGTCTTTAAATAGACTTGTTTTCAAGTAAAAATATTGTTTTAAAATGCTTTTAAATGGAAATGATGCAAAACGGAAGCTTAGTGTTCGAACTGATGAATTTTGCAGGTCAATATTTAGCTGGCTCGTAATTTGTTTACGTAAGACGCTCAATGTAAACAGAACAAAGGGAAATAACTGATAACTTACGCTCAAAAATCGATACATTATATTTGATTTCGTCACATAGGGTGGATCAATTTGAAATTTTTTTTTTCCGATGTCTTCGCTAGGGCTCAATGTATAGCAATTTCGGTGCAATTCCGTCAGAGATTCTAAGAGGAGATGTGTGCCAAAAATCGATAGACAGACAGACAACCACAGTTTTATATATATAGATTGCTCGCACCAACCAGAAGTATATGATTTTTAAAGCGATGAAATACCAATGAAGGTTGGAAGATCACTGATGAAGGACTAATTTTATTCATTTGTAACCCATGTGATCCACGCAGCACTCCATTTTTCTTATATTTATATGTATATATATATATATATATAACGAAGGAAATGTGGTAAGGAACCAGGTGGACCATAACGCACTAAAGTACTCAATACTTAGGGTAGTAGAGTGGGTAATAGGAACAAGTAAGACCCTGACGGCTGAGCTCAACCGTCGAAACGGCTTGAGCTCAGCCGTCAGGGTCTTACTTGTTCCTATATATATATAACAAAGAGGGTGTGGTAAGATAGCAGGTGGACCATGACACGCCAGAGTACTCAATACTTGAGGTAGTAGAGTAGGTAATATGAAAAGATCCGAACTGTTTAGAATCTAGCTGTCAAAACGGCCGGAGTATAGCCATCGGAATCCTGAATTTTTCCGTACAGATATATTGTGTTATCCTTGACTAATCATTTCTGAAAATAAAAAAAAATAAATGAGATGGCTGGAATACTTTTGATCATATATATACTCGATCAGTGTTGATATGTGCAACAACCTAAAATAAAATATGAAAATCAGATTTATTTATTTTACGTGGAGCTTGATATAGAGTAAATATTATTAAAGGTTAATCTTATCGCAGAATCGTAATGAATGTGCAAAAACGTAAACTAGTGACCATGTTAAAGAGAGAATATTAGGAAAGTTTTTTTGTTTATCATACTATGGTAATGCTAAGAATGTTATCAAAACCAATTTTACGTAAGTTCACAGGAATTATGTTTAACATTTCTTATACACCAGGAACTAGCGTCTTTAAAACTACCTGCCTCTGTATTACCCTATTTAGTTATTAAGAGAGAAAAGCAAAATCACTATAGCAATAAAAGGGTCAATCACTGAGCTTGCCAAAGCTTACCATGAATGTGCCAAGAAAAGTGATCTTTGTTTGGCAGAGAAATACCATATTTTGACACAATTTATCAGCTATTCAACTAAATATAATATAGTTAATGCTGAAATCAAGCACATAAACAAATATTGTCTCAAGTAATTTAACACGTTACTCTCCATACTATAAGGCACTGGTAGCTGATATACACTACACAATCTACTAGAACAAAAGAAAAAACATATTCATTAAAGATTCCTTTGCATTGATAGAATAGCCGAGTTTACCTGAACACTTATATTAACAGGTAACAGCGAAGGAGCTTTACATTATCTCCTCTAGACATAGCATCACATCACACTATTTTAAATATAAAACACAAATAATATTATCTAGGCAAAATACAGATGTTCACTGCTAGGACGTCATAAAAGATCACCATGTCTTTCTTCTAGATTATATAGCCTTCCGTATCTATTCACTTCTAAGTGATCACTAAATCAGGTTGTTGTATATGCATATTTGCATTCTGGCGTAGGTTTTGTTTTACATTATCCTAAGATAATGAGTTCAAATCCCGCCGAGGTTAACTTTGCCTTTTATCCTTATGGGGTTGATAAAATAAAGTACTATTAATACACTGGGTAATTGCTGGCCTTGTGCCAAAACTAGAAACAATTATCCTAAGATAACGCTGGCCTACAATGTGACCCGAACAGTTCATCTTTACTAATTTAGCGGCGTTGAATTCGAAAATAAAACTCATTTTTAAAGTGTTCCTCCTATATTCGAAATTGAGTTCAAAGACTGCTTTTCCGTTTTTAATGAAATTAAAAGAACTTGGGTCACTGTCAACAGAGTAGGAACAAATATAGGTCAAATATTTTCTTACCAATAACAATGGTTGTAAACATTTTTGTTTCACTGAACATATATTGATCAAAAGCAACTAAATAAACGTTAACTAAAACCAAAACTCGTCTTTCCATGTAATATCACTATATATGGTAAAATGCAGGTGTATGATTCAATCATTGTTTATGATTTATCAACTAGGAATTGCCAAATGCTTTAAAGAAATATAATTGTTTCTACATTTGGCACAAGGCCAGCAATTAGCCAGTACATTACTGGTACTTTATTTTATCGACCCCGTAAGGATGAAAGGCAAAGTTAACCTCTGCGAGATTAGAACTCAGAATGGCAAGGGGCGTAACTCAATGCGTCAGAGCATGGTGTCCGAATCTGTACCGATACTGCCAATCCACAGAAATATAATGCAATAATGTTTTCATATTGCCTCTTCCTAATCATTCACTTTTCCTGAACAATTTGATAGAAATTCTATATGAAACAAGACAGTATCTGAGAAGGAAGTTGCCAAAACTAAGTTAAGCGAAATTTAACGTGGGCAATTTGTCGGACTCCAAATTCGTGAACTCACAAAAAACGAAGAATTTGGCCGAATTCTTTTGGAAAAAGTTTTAAGTGTGGAAAATTTTCGACCAATATTACAGTATTTTCTAGGAAATTACAGAGCGGAAACTACTTAAAGCCTGCGCCAAATCTACTGATTTCTCACTAGATGCTGGTCTGTAATATGCCCTTGCATATCCACGTTCTTCATTTATTCTTGGATTTCTTCCCATCAAATTCTAGTGAGTGACGAATACTGAGAGCGTTCTCACCAAGTTATTGCAACAATGGAAAAAATACATCTGGCTAAATGAAGCCCAAATATATGAAGTCAGTTATAGTAGTAGATGCATGAGAATTAGGATACAAGTGATAGTCTAAGAAACGCTTTTTAAACAAGAAGAAGTTAATGCCATTTTTGTGTCATTATCACTTATTTGTGCCATACAGTGTCTACAAGAATTGCCTCACTCTGACGAACAGGCTTTTTATCACTCTTAGAAAAGCTTGTGGATTGCTGTGCTAGAGCAGAAGGCTCTGTCTTCCCCATTTGCAAAATTCCCCAACACCTGACACGTTTACGCCATTTTTTCTACGGAAATTATATGAAAAAATATTCCTCGGGATTATTGCCAGATGACTGATAATATTTCTGTTGGATAATGTCTACATCAGCGGTACGGTGTAAAAGGCTGGTATCTCAAAAAGCTGGTGTCTCTGTGAATATGCATGCATAGAAAAGGTGAACATGATCAGGGATCACATACAGACAAGGAAGAGAGTGAAAAGTGACATGGCAATTGTGTGACTTGACCTGGCAAATGGTTTAGGGTGAGTCTTACACAAACAGCTCTTCTGGATGCCTCCGGAGGACGGGATACTTATGAAGAACTATTACAGCATGTTTTACTGACGTTTATAGGAACTGTACAACACCGAGGCACAAGCTGGTAGTAGGGATTGCAGCTGAGTACGCAATATTAGTCAAATGGTTCGTGCTTGAAATGGAATTCATCAGATGAGGTACAAACTTTCAGGAATGTGAAATGAAGATTCGCTCCCCAGTGAAAGAGTTCATGGGTAACATAACATTGTTAACAAAATACAAGAAGTTAATGGTGGAAATCCTGCACCAACTACATGAGCTAATACGCTGGGTGGTGACGAACTTCAAACCAAATATTCCTGTAGTGTGGAGGCCAACATAAAATGAAGTATACATCTGTAGACGAGATCATGCCGCGATTGCAGAAAAGTCTTTGAAGCCTCTAGGGACACTTTACTATGAGTTACTCAATGATAGAAGTGAGGGGTTAGGCATCCATAAGATGGCCGAGGATGAACTTTCAGCAATAGAGGAGACATTATATCCAGTTAAGTTCAAGAACTGGAGCATGCAGATTCCATTGTGCCACCGACTGCAGTGGCAACTAATGGTGTATGAAGCTGCTTTAATGCCTGTTGAGATCATTGAGTGGAAATACAACATCTATTTCCTAAAGTGGCTGCGTTTGGCAATTTGCTCAGGTGGCTGCATGTGCCAATTTGCACAAAAATGGTGGTCCATTAGAATTACTTATCGTATCGGTGGTCAAGCAATACAAGTGGGTAACGTTTAGACCGTGCTGATGCTGCACCATTCAAGTAACCAAAACATCTGCTGCTCCCAACCTGGTCTCATGAGAGATAAAAAATGGATGGCATCGGAGGAAATGGAGTAATTCATGGCCTTTCTTCATGGCCTACAATTTTATAGTAAGTCCTTCACTTGGCAGTTCCTAATTCAGACCATATTACGGTATGTATCAGAGGGAGAGAAGCGTTACGGTAGTTGACTAGAGAAAAAGGGAGGAAATATGAAGTCGTTATGTGGCCAACAAGAACAATGTGTGTCCTTAGAGGAGTTTGTGGTTGAGCGGAAGATCGGTTGGAAGTAATTGTGGTCATTGGAGCCAGTCAGACCTAGTTTTCTGTTTCGCTTTGTCTATGAGATGCTTCCTTGTTCCACAAACCCCAAACGTTCGAAAGTAAAGAGAGAGGCTTGTACAAATGAGGAAAGACGGAAAGGGTGAGACACATACTATCCAGCTACCTACTGGGCTTAAGGAACATAGCGGCATAACCAGGTGCTTAGAGCACTGGCTGATTGAGTGGAGGAGATGGTAAAGAGGATGAACAACACAGAGATACTACGGCTAGAGCGGAAAAACAAGATGAGGTTTTATATAGAAGAACACCTCAAGCCAGCCACAATTTGAAAGGGACTGACTCAAAATAGAAGGAGATCTAGGAGGTCTCATTTGAACAGGACGGCAAATACTACTTTCTCCTTATTATCACAGAAAGACCCACCTCGTGTTCTGGTGCAAGCAAAGGGAGATCGCGAAGATGGTAGAGCTTACTATCCCTTGGGAGGCTAATATGGATGATACATTCAAAAGGAAAGTTAGGAATTACAGTGAGTTTGTTGAACTCTATGAAGCCTGTGGATAGGAGACATCCTGTTTCATGTAAATGAAGTACTCAGAGGATTTATCGAAACCAGTGTTAATTCGTTCATTAGGTGCATTGAACGGGCGGGAAAGGAAAGGAAATCCTTTTTCAGAGCATTATCGGCAAGATTTTAGAAAGTGGGTTACTACACATGACACAAAAGAGAAGATCAATGTTGATATTAACAAAATGAGGTGGATGGTAACGCTCGACCGGAGGTGTTATGACTCCGATTTGCTGAGGCGTTGAGCTGGACCTAATCACAACACCAAGCTCATCAGAGATTGTGCTGTGGCGCAGGATTTTCATTGCCTACACCGGTGGGAGACCCCGAGTAGTTCTAGTGTCGCGGTGAAAGGGGCCGACACACCTGCAGAGATACTTCACCAACTGATGAGGCGTTATCTCCTGCATTCGTAGACTGCGTACAGTAACACCCTCAGCAGAGATCTATGTTTACCAAGCACACACACACTCACACACACACAGACACACACACACACCACACACACATACACACGCGTATATATATATATATATATATATATATATATATATATATATATATATATATATATATATATATATATATATATACATATTTATACATATTTATATATATACTCATATATATATATATATATACATACGTATATATATACATACATAAAGTCTTACGTACATACACACATACATACATACATACATACATACATACATACATACATACATACATACATACATACATACATACATACATACATGATGGCTGCCCCCTCATTATCGAGTATGGCCATTGCACGAGGAGAAAAAAAAATTAATAAATATATAAAAAATAAAAAAAAATATATATATATATATATATATATATATATATATATATATATATATATATATATTTATTTATATATATATATATATATATACATATATATATATATATACACACACACACACACACACACACACATACATTAATAACAATAATAATAATAATAATAATAACAACAATAATAATAACGACAACAACAATAATAATATACATATACATATATATATACACATACACGCACACACATAAGCATATCTATACACACACACACGATAGCAATTAACAGCGCTGCGATCGAATGTGGCTTTTTAGCCCAGCCAATGATCTAAAATGTCTTGCACAGAGTCGGCAACCAAAACATTCACTGGGAATAGTCGGCTGTGGTTGGAGTTCGTGTACTTTTGCATGTCGCTTGAGCCCTCCTGCTGATTTACATTCTCTACCACATGTTTGGCCAGCATGAAGAGTAGCATCTCCAACAGCAGCCTGGTAGTCAACCACTGGTCTTGCTTTATGACTGCGAAGATGACTTTCGAGTCCAGCTTTGCTTAGGCAGAGTTTCGCACAGACGCTGCATGTCAGCACCATAGGAGGACCCTCGCCGTCTGGAAGTGCAACAGCAATGCCCTTCCTCACATCCCGCTTTACTTTCTCGTATGCGATTCGAGATGCCTCAAAGGCAACTTTTCCCTCATATACAGTCTTTCTCCATTTATTACGATCAGTAGCAACGTTTTCCCATGTATCAGCAGATTTTAGCGTCTTTCAGAGAATCCTTAAACCTCTTTTTTGGTTTATGTGACTGTCGTTTTCCTTTAACCAACTCTCCATATAAGAGTTGTTTTGGTATTCTGGAATCCTTCACCCTGGCAAGGTAACCACTCCAACGGAGTCGTTGCTTAAGCACAAGAGCTTCTATACTGTCACACATAGAGCTTTCCAAAATCTCGACATCACCGGTGTGGTCCCTCCAGTGAGCACCATGGATCCGTCTGAGATACATCTGATGGAAACGCTCCAATTGATTAAGGTGGTGTCGATATGTGACCCAGGTCTTTCAGGCATAAAGAAGACAAGAGAGCACACATGCCCTGTACACCTTTATCTTTGTCCTCCTGCATATGTCTCGCCGACACCAGAGTGGCCTTTCTAGCTTTCCTAAAGCATCACTTGCTTTCCTAATCCTAAGTGAGATTTCACTGTCAAGGTTGCTGTATCGATCGACAGTGCTTCCCAGGTAGACAAACTGATCAACCACTCCAAGTCGTTTGCCATACACATAGATGTTTGGTTCAGTGTACTGCTTACCAGGGGCAGGTTGGTACATGACGACGGTTTTCTTGAGACTGACAGTCAATCATAGGGCAGTGCAAGCGTCAGAAAATGCATTCATAATGTGCTGCATATCACTCTCTGTGTGCGCTACAAGATCGCAATCATCTGCATACAAGAGGTCTCTTATGATTGATGTAAATACTTTTGTCTTAGCAGCAAAGCGCCTGATGTTAAATATGCTGCCTGAGGTTCGATATCGAATGTAAACACCATGCTCTCAATTCCTGAATGCAATACAGAAAACCATTGCAAAGTATATGGCAAACAGGGTCGGTGCTGGAATATCCCCCTGTTTCACTCTATTTTTTACTGAGATAGGCTCCGACATGTTACCTCCGACATTAACCCAAGCCTTCATGTCGTCATGGAATGACCTAACTAAAGCAAGGAACTTATTAGGGCAACCAAGTTTCTGGAGAACCTTCCATAATGCATCTCTGTTAACAGTATCGAAAGCTTTTGTCAGATCGACAAAAACCTGATACAGATCCAAGCCTTGTTCCATGCACTTCTCCTGGAGCTGTCTAGCTGAGAAGATCATATCAGTATTGCCGCGTCCAGCACGAAAAACAGATTGACTTTCAGGAAGAACATAATCTGCAATGTGTGTCAGCAGACGGTCCAGAAGCACCCTACATAAAACTTTCCCTACGGCAGAAAGCAATGATATACCTCTGTAGTTCCCACAATCATTCCTGTTACCCTTTCCCTTGTACAAGACCACCATTACTGCATCTCTCCAGTCCTCAGGTACGGATTCATTAGCCCATATCCTGCCAAACAAAGAGTGAAGATATTGCAGGAGTCTCTCACCACCATATTGTAGGGGCTCAGCATGTATGCCATCCATACCTGGAGATCTTCCACTGTTCAGCTTCTAAATAGCCACTGCAATCTCCACAAGCGTCAGAGGTGCTGCGAGAGCTACTTTCACAGGATTTTCTGGAATGAGATTGAGGAAATCTTCACTGACGACAGACGGCTGATTCAAAAGATCATCAAAGTGCTCTCGCCACCTTCGTAGAATTCCTTGTGAGTCACGAAGAAGTTCGTTGCCATCCTTGCTGCGAAGCGGTGTCACCAAAGAAGAAGACGGTCCATAAACCTCACGCAAGAGGCTGTACAACAGCTTTGTGTTATTGGAATCTGACGCAGTTTGTATCTCACCAGCCTTCTCACTCCACCACTGATCCTTCATCTGAGAAAGACTCCGCCTAACACGTGATTTTACATCCCTGAGTTCCTCATGCAACGTATTCCTCTCCTGTGGTTTTGCCGTCAAGTAGCGTGACAGAGCACGCCTCTTATCAGCCAACAAGTCTTCTATATGTACATCATTCTCATTAAACCAGTCCTGATGTTTTCTCTGCACCAATCCCAGAACACGCCTGCCTACATCATAAACCGACTTTTTAAGGGTCGGCCAATCCTCACCAAGATCTGCAGCCTGCATCTCTTCTTCCAATGTTCTCTTCATATTTTTATCCTTAAGACGAGCAGCATTCAATCTTTTGGGCAGGGCAAAACCAGGAGCCCGGATTTTACGTTTAGTGATTAGTTTCACTTTTGCGCGTACCAGGCGGTGGTCCGTCCAGCACTCAGATCCACGTAGAGCACGAACACACTGCACATCCTATCTGTCACGCATCCTGACTAGGACGTATTCCAAAAGATGCCATTCCTTAGATGCAGGATGCAACCATGTGGTCTTGAATTTGTTCTTTTGTTGGAACATGGTGTTGGTAACACACAGATCCAGATCCTCACACATCTGCAGCAGGAGCATACCATTGTTGTTACACTTTCCCACCCATGCCTTCCGATTACATTCCATGTGTTAAAATCCCTACCCACTCTAGCATTAAAGTCACCAAGCACGATGACTTTGTCTGCCTGAGGGATATTTCCATACATACATACATACATACATACATACATACATACATACATACATACATACATATACACACACATATAGTTACGTGATCCATGAATAGCATGGCCACAGCCGTATTTACTGAAATACTTGCAAAATAATAAAAGAATAGCCTTGGTTATTTTGTACATGTAAGCTGTGTAAGGATTACGTGTGGATGTTTAGATAAATACAATTTGTAAACAGGCTGGCAGTCAGGTCAGCTGCTACATGGATGCAGATAGAGATGCGCACATACACATACGCAGATACACATCCATACATATTTTCTGTTTTTCTTCTGTGTATCTCACCCTCTCTGTACTTTCTCCCTCTCTTTCTCTCCTTTCTTTATCACCCATTTTCGTAATTCATTTACATGCCTCCCGTATGTGTATATATATATATATATATATATATATATATATATATATATATATATATGTATGTATATATACGCATACACGCACACACACACACATATATATATATATTATATGTATGTACATATACATATATATATATATATATATATATATTTACATACATATATACATATATAGATATATGTACATATATATATATATGTATATATATATATATACATACACATATATTTATCATATGTATATATATGTAAATATATATACATATATATATTTATATATATATGTACATATATATATATATATATACACACACACACATATATATATATATATATATATATATATATATATATATATATATATATATATATATATATATATATATATATATATATATATATACATACATACAAATTCACATAAACAAATACACACACACAGAATTTATTTCTATCTATCCCTCTTTTTCCTCTCATACTCTCTCCCCCATTTTCTTGTTCACACACACACATCTATACACTCTTCTATACAAACACATATGCACACACTTATACACAGATGCATGCACACACATGCACACACATATCTAGATGGATTACCAAATAAATAGATCGCAAGCTTGTCAGACAAATTCTATAGATTGTTGATTAGACAAATGGCTCAAGAGTTTCAGAGATCAATGCTTTCATTGACCACAATAACAAGACCACCAACAACAACAATAACAACATACACAACAACAACAGCGAAACGACAACCAACCACAACAACATGAATACGACAACCAGCAAGAGAAACAGTACATGAGCACCCACACTCACTATAACAACAGCAATGAGAATAACAAGCCCAGCCGTAAACCAGTAGCCTCAAAACCACCACAACCATTATCCCTATCTCCAACAACAATAACAAATACCAGAGCAACAGTGCACCAACTCCAACACACCCACTACTACCACCACCACAGCCACTACCACCACAATCACACACACAACAACAATAATAATTACAGCAATAGTGCACCATTGTCCACATAACCACCACTTCCACTACAACTACAGAAACAACAATACCAACAGCAATACAGCAGTAGGCACACACCAACAACAACAACAACAGACCACTAGTACCCACACTACTACCGTAATAAGAACAATAGCAACAGCAACAATAACCTCGACCATAACAGCAGCAGCAACAAATGGCTGATGATATCTATGCACATTGATATATTGATGGCGGATGGATCACTTAGATAAATTGGCAAATTGATAAATAAACTGAGAAGAGAGAGAGAGAGAGAGAGAGTGAGAGTGAGTGAGAGAGAGAGAGAGAGATGGGGGAGAGGATTTCGATGGTTAGTGATATAGAGAAACGAAGACACACACACATACACACACGCACACACACACACACACACACACACACATATATATATAATATATATATATATATATATTACATGAGAAATTGGACAGAAATCGGAAGAGAGGGACGGAGAGAATGAGCGAGGTGGAGATAAAAGACTCTATCAGACAGATAGAGATATAAGAATGTATATAATTAAGACATAAAGATCTCGAAAATTGACGGCAATCTTTAATGGAGATGATACTATCTATACAAGTTAATGATTCGTCGTTATTATATATATATATATATATACATATATATACATATACACACACAGTCATATATATATATATATATATATATATATATATATTCCTATAATACACTCTTGAATATCAGATTTATTTCCGTGTAAATGGGGCTTCTGCTTTTAACGGTTTTCCCTCATATAACATTTGAATATCAGAGCGTTGGTTCAGCACAACTGTTAGAACGTATGATGAATTACTTTCTGCTGTTCACGCTCTAAATTTTCTGAGTTGAAACCTTGTCGAGGTCAACTTAGCTTTACATGTTTAGCTTTCATCTTTCTGTCGTCGATAAAATCTATGTAGTTGCAACTTTCTCCATTCTGATTTCAAATCCGGCTGAGATTAACGTCGTTTTCCTTTTTACGGGGTCAATAAAATAAAGTACTAGTAACGCATTGGAATCTATTTAATCGAATTTCCTCACCGCCAAAATTGATGACCTTGTGCCTAAATCACAAACCATAAGGGCGCTGGATTGGCAAAATCGGTAGAATGAGGAAAAACATGCTTTGAGGCATATAGTTACGGTCCATTATGTTCTGAGTTCAAAGAAAACAAAGGTTAGCTCTGCATGTCATCCTTTCAGGATCGATAAAATAAAATACCAGTAATGCATTGGGGTGATTTAATCGGCTTGCTCCTCCTGCAATATTGCTGGACATGGGCCTAAATCAGGAAACGTTGTTGTTGTCTATGTTACTACTTACGTTTGCTTCAAACGTATTCGATCAGTTATGTAAGTTACTTTGGTTTTCATTACTTTATAACATGTGTTTTGATAAAATTACGTTAAAATGTTGTTAATACTTTAATGTATTTTTTCAGTTTATTTATTTATTTTATTATTATTACTTTTTTTTAAAATAAGATTGCTTTTCGCATTCTGTATTACAGAACAGTTAAAATCTTCCACACAATGAAAATAACCTACTAGGCGCATTTCACCCTCATAGATATAATTCTGAATACCCACCTCCAACTAAATAGTAGGTACTTAGCAGAAGCAACAAACACTGTATTTTGAAATTAGGAAATAGTCAGAACACTATACGAAGGAAGAATAGCACCAGAAAAAACAGAACTCTTAATACAACCATCAAATTAAAAGAGAACACACTACCATCATCACCATTACGATCAAGAGCGCACCTACAGACTCTAGCATATAAGATCGCTAATGCCGTTGTCACTGAGTTCAACGATCAAAACGCTATCATTAGCACTACAGGTTCCGTTAACAATATTCCGACAATATCAGGCATAGTTTTGTCAAGTCAGCCAGGTGCAAAAACTAAGATAATTTCGTCAGATCGTAACAGGAGCCGGCCGAAACGTGTCACTGGCTTTCCAGAGAAAGAATGAAAAACATTGTTATAGACAGGGGCATAGGCAGCAAGTCCAAGACACCTGAAACAGCACAAAGGGACCAACTCGAAAAAAGTAGTCCGCTAAAGATAAATCATCGCCACTGCATATTTCATACCTATATGAAAACTAAATCATCTTTAGAAGAGGATCCCAGGGAATATATCATATATATATATATTCGATCAAAGGTCTTTGAAATGTTATTCTAAACAGAGCATACCATCTAACACACACACACACACATGCACAGACACACACACACACATACACACACACTCACAAACAAACACAATCCCGCGCGCGCGCTCGAATACTCACATACGCAAACACACACACATGTATATATTTACATATAAATATAGAACTTTTAACATTCACACACAAGTATATGTATATACATGTGTGTGCATCTATATACATGTGTGTGCATGTATGTACATATATGTATTGTGCACTCTACTGTTGTTCGTATCAACACCTATTTTTATTGATATTTTCGTGCGTATATTAGTTTGAACACCGTAGTGTAATAGAGGTAAACAGAGCTTGCAAACCTATACTCGTAACTGGTCTTAGGCTTTCCAATTATAGCAATATTTCTATGCTTTCATATCTAATTCTCTTGGGTAAGTCGTGGACATCACAGAATCTCATTTTCGCTGAGAATTCTATGTAAAGAGATCAATTTTCTACTATATAAATGATAAGTGTCGATGAGTAGTGATAAACTTCAGGTAAATTGAATCCACAGCTTTTGGTGGTAGAGAATTCATTTCACTCAGATGGCTAATTACAACGCCACGAACATAATTCAAGAGAAACGGGAACATTACACACTCTTATTATATTTTCCTATAAATCTATGGGTATTATATTTATGTAGGATTGCAAACTGATTCTCACCTAAAGTTGTCACAAGATGCCATATAATGGAATGTATGTTCTGATATGAACTTAAACCTTGAGATTCGTTTATTACACATCGTATATTATTTATAAAAACTTTTTAGATTCTTGGAGAAAGGAAATTATTATGTAATATAATGGGTGAATGGACACATACTCTGCCACAATCGGTCGATAAAATATATATATGCGCACATTTGTCTGTTAATAAAGATTCAATTGTGATTCTCAAACGTAGCCACACTTATTACTTATAAGTCGTATTTACGGACATTGATGTCGCTTATATCTCGGTATTTTGGTGTAAATACGTGTCTACTGAGACTAAACACTGCAGTACTTTTATACAAATTCTAATCAATGTGAGCTCACTTGCCTTTCCTGCTAACAGTTCCACTAGTTCTAACGTTTTCCATTATTACAAGTGTAATCATAATTGATAAAAACATTTTCGAGAGAATACAGTTACGACATAAAGTATATGCAATGCATTTGATCAAGCTCTCTGTCATGTCAGCCAATAGATCAGCTGTTATAATTATCATGCCATATATAACCAGCGGTTATATATGGCATTTAATTTGTGTTATTTAAATTGATAAATAGTTTTCGCAGATATACTTTACATATATATTGTTTTATTAACTATAATATACATAAATTGATAATTGTTACACTTGCCATTATATTAATGTCAAAGGTGAGGTTGGTGAATTGGTAGAATTGGTTAAGTGTCGGTTGATGCTATTTTGTATTTTGTTCCGGCTTTTACATTCAGAGTTCAAAACAGAGTTCAAAACATACCAAGTTCAAATTCGCATTTCCACTAAAATAAAGTATCAGTGAAGTATTGGGGTCTATTTGCTCAAATTTGCTACCAGCACCCCAAATTTGCTGACTTTTACCAAATTTGAAATAAATATATCAATGTCAAAAGCTGAACACATATATTTCATATCACAATAGAAAACGTCTATAGATTTCCTACGATTTTTGAAACAGAAGAGAAATTATTTGTTTTCCTGTTTTTTTCTTTCTTTTGCCCCTCCTCATGTTTTGTATGACACTACAAAACATTCCAATACATTAGAGTGTTTTTCACTTTGTATACCGACGTTTTTTGAAAGTCTACTTTTTGAAAATAATTTGAAATTTCGATTGAATTAGTAATATATCTAACTTTCACATTATGAAGCTGGTGTTTTGAACTTAAGTAAATGTTCTAACATAAAATTAAGGCAGAATAATTTTAGATAAATAGAAACAGTCTTTGTTGTAGACCCAGGTGGGGTTTCAGCACTTTTGGTTTAGTTTTGAATGCAACATTGAAAGTTAACAAACCTATCATTTGTACAAAGCTGTCAGAAAATATATATACATTTGCATGATACGTAATAACAACCTGATGAAATAACTCTAAAACGGGTTAGATGTATTTACTTTAAACACAGTACAATGAGCGTAACCTTATGGTAAGCATGGATTCTAATCGTCCGATCAGGCTATCCTTTACCCTTTCCATTGTTGATACTACCTGTCGGTAGCAACTGCTGATAGAACGAGGCAGGATTTGAAGATAGAACGCACAAAGTCGGATCAGATGCCGCAAATCTTTTTTAATAATTTGACAATTAAACATCCCCAGACTTGTAATTTATTTGTCAACCTTGAAAGGATGAGATTCAAGTTTGACAAGTAAAACCAAAGAAATGGCTTATAGTAACTAACATAATTGTTGGTAATCACAAGGTCGATTATACCAGCTCCAGTGCTTGACTAGTATTTTACTTTATCGACACCAGAGAAGTGAAAGGACATGCTGACATCGACAGGATTTGCACTAAGAAAGTAATGAACAGGAACAACTACTGCTAAGTATTTATCTGACATCGTAACGATTCTGGCAATCCAATGACCTAGTACTAAATATTACTTATCTTTTAACTGACTTATTTAGCACAACGATTTTAATTAAAGCATAACAGATTAAAGCAAGACTCAGTATACGTAAAAATATATTTGCCAATACAGTGTAACACTATTCAATTATGTGTATATGTCTGCATGTAAGATTCTTGTATATTTCAAAAGAATTAAACATGTGAAGTGAGCGAGTGAGTAGGAAAATAATGAATTGAAACAGATGAAACACACTGCCAAAATAAGATAAAAGGAATATATTATGACGGAAAGAAAGGGGAAGAAAAGGAAAGAGAGGCGAGAGAGAGGCGCTTAAAAAAGGAAAGCAAGAAAATTAATGATTCTGGATTAATCCTTAATGATATAACATAACGATGAACATGAGATAAGAAAGTTTGAAATAAACTCTGAAATTAGAAAAGAGGAAATCGCGTAGTCTTTGAGATAATCGAACTCAGCATTACAATAGGAAGATGGTGAGGAGAAGACAGAAAGTCTTTTATCGTAAAAAAACGAGCTTTGACAGTAGAATTAGAATATTTTATAGATAAATACGTATAAGTTGGAGAATAAAAAACGTTAAAGAACACTATTTTTGGAAAAGCTGTTCGATAGATTCATCATTATTGGAAATTAGTATGACGGTTTATACAAACTCACGTGCACACACACGTCAAAATAATACAGACACAGACACCACGCACGCAAATACACACACAGAAAAACGGATACACACAAGCAAGCACGCAAACACACACACACTCACACACACACACACACACACACACACACACACACACTCACACACATATATATATATATATATATATATGTTTGTGTATGTGTTAAAACAATATACTTCACTGCTTTACGATCGTTTCTAGGTGATGATAATACATCGTAATTATACCTCATTATCGATATATGTAAGGTTAGTTACAAAATATCAAATAAGGAGAATATTTACTTACATGCATATCCCCAGCTGTTGTCAAATATATACAGTGGCGGAGTGGGTCTAAAAATATTGCCAGTTGATGAAGGAGGCCCACCAACATATAAAATGCTATCATTTAATTTTTATAATGAATAAATAACATTTTCGAAAAATACATAAGTGGAAACAAAACAGTGCAATCACATTTTTGCGGAAAAATATCTTACTTTATTCAATAAAAAAAAATGTGTTTAGCGAAATCCAGAGAGTTTCAATAATGATCAGAAGTCGACACTAAATATTACTAATTGCTCTAGGAAAGCTATGGATGACACCACAGCTTTTTAACTTTAATTTTGTAAGTAGGTTTATAATTATCAGTTTTCGTTATACATTTGTAGCTGTCTCGTTGGCCTGAAGTTCGATCCTGGTCTGAAGTTCGATCCTGGTGCGGAGTAAGGTTCCCGTAAAACCTTCTCATTTGTTTTCTGTTTGTTGTAAAATAAAAACTGAAAAAGGTTTACACGTACAACTTGACCAGGATTGAACCCAAAGTCAGGATATCCACCGTCTCTAGCACTTACTGCTAGGCCACAGAGACAACTACAAAAACCTTATGAAAATTCATACTTATAAGGCTACTTTCAAAATTTTCAAAACAAAATGATGTCGTTCATGTCTTTCTTAATGTTATTGTTCCTACTTAAGGTCGACTTCTAAATTATTTAGGTGTTCCATAAACTACATCCTGCTTTTGTTTCTCATTTATCTAGACTACATTTTAACCTGTAATCCATGTTTCATTTCTGTTCCACCTCATTTCTCTCCCTCCTCTCGCCCCCTCTCTTTCTCTCTCTCTCACTCTGTCTCTCTCTCGCTCTGTCTTTCTCTGTCTTTCTCTCGGTGATATTTGAATCTACTATTGTTCCGATATATGTCAGTTAGATTCAAGTTTTCAATGATTGGCATTATATATATATATATATATATATATTGTTATACTTTGGGAGGGTCATGTTGCCAATAAGAAACACACGCACCAGTTACTTTCACTTCAATTTATTATAAATTAAATTTAGAAATTTAGAAATTTTTAAATTTCCGGTTGCTTGGTTGGTTCCACAACTAGATGATTGTTCATATATTGTCAAAGTTCTTTCGTCACACATTATGTGACCTCTTCAGTGACTGGGGATTATTTTCTTTGTGTTTGTGCCTCTCCTTTGTTCTGTCCTACGCCATCTTGTTTGTGTGTGTGTTGTGTGCTTAATTTGCGCATGTGTTACATCCGGGTGTCTGTGTGTGTTTATATTTGTATATTTATTTGTTTATTTACATGTTACTGGTTGGTTGTTTGTTCTATGTGTGTGTGTGTTGTCATTTTGTCCTTAATTGTAAGTTGTGATGCTGTTATTCCATTCATGCTTTCTGAAGAGGTCACAGAATGTATAACGAAAGAACTTTGACAATATATGAACAATCGTCTGGTTGTGGAACCAACCAACCAACCGGAAATTTATAAATTCCTTAATTTATAAATTTAATATAATAAATTGAAGTGAAAGCAACTGGTGCTTGTGTTTCTTATTGGCAACATGATCCTCCCAAAGTATAACAATATCGGTTTCACACACGTTTTCAGATAAAGAATCTTGCTAAACAAATTCAGAAACGATATATATATATATATATATATATATATTGACGAAACATAAGTCAATTGCATGAACTCATAATCCTTTATTTACTGCTATATATATTTCGATGATAGCTATTGAATGGCTATGACCTCATCAGGCAGTTAGTCAGTTCTTAGATATGCCAGCTCGGTGATTATGGTGTTGATGGTATCAGAGCCTTATATATATATATACAGTTGCGTACTAGGTCTAAAAATATTAGTTGGCAGATGAAGTGGGCTCACCTACATATAGAATTCTATCATTTAATTTCTATAATGAATAAATAACATTTTCAAAAATTATATAGGTGGAAACAAAACAGTGCAATCAAATTTCTAACCTTGTATCTTATCTTCGTCAATAAACAATTGTTTCTACTTTTGGCACAAGGCCAGCAAATTCCCAGTGCATTACTGGTACTTTTTTTATCGACCCCGTAGGGATGAAAAGCAAAGTTAACCTCGGCGGAATTTGAACTCAGAATGGCAAGGGCCGTAACTCTATGCGTCAAAGCATGGTTTCTACTTCTGGAACAAGGCCAGCAAGTATCCAGTGCATTACTGGTACTTTAGCTTCTTCAATAAATAATATTATGTATTTTGCGAAACCCAGAGACTTTCAATAATGATCTTTGGTCTTTCACACTCATTCAATATATATATATATATATATATATATATGTGTGTGTGTGTGTGTGTGTGTGTGCTTGTGTATATATACACCACCTTCACCACTAATTGATTTGAGACAGATGTCTTTAGCCAGTTGATAAAAACTATTATTTGGTCAGTAGTTCGTGTGCAAATATATATATATATATATATATATGTGTGTGTGTGTGTGTGTGCATGAGTGAATACACTAATCTTTAAATTTATTAGAATGTACAACCAATGATTCCAGCTATTTGAACTATCTTACATTTTGGTTTCTAGTAATTCCCTGAGGAATTGGTCGAACAAATGCTTTGCTTAATTGTTTTATTTATTATTTTTTTTATTTTATTCTTTCTCTTAGATATCAGGTATTTTTTTAAAGCAAAGTGCCCATAAAATACTACAGAGGGCCTTGCAATGCTAGTATCGACTCTTCAAATGCTACTGTGGGCCCCATGAGGCCCAACTTGCCATTGGGCAACCTGGTAACCTGGCAAGCTGGCCACTTTATATATATATATATATAGACGGGTGGGATGAATTGGAAAAAATGACTTTAGATAAAAATAATAGGGCCATTCATGTTGACATCTCTTGCAAAATTGTTGGTGCTGGCGTTTTGTGTATGATTTGTTTTTTTAGAAAAGTGGATGATGGAACGCGTCTACCTGAAATGGAAAAAAAACGTCTTGTAAAAAGAGCTATATTTGAACACGTGCGTAAGGATGAGTGCGTGTGTGTGTATGTATGTGTGTGTGTGGGGGGGGGGGGGTTATTATAGGTCCGTACGAAGCTAAGAAGAGATATGTGTGTATATGTATGTAAACGAGTGTGTGTGCATGTAAGTACGAAGCTATGAGAAAAGAGAAAGCGATAGGAATCTAGGCGTGTGATAATGGACGGGGTATTAGAGAAATTGGGGAGCGTTGTAAACTATACATACATATATATATATATATGTATGCATATGTATATATGTATGTATAGTTTACAACGCTTTTCAGTCTTTGAAACAATTATGCAAATACACACTAACACATGATTTATTTCTCTCTCATTTTCTTTTTTTTTTTGTTCCTACTGTTTCTCTATTTTTCCATTATTTTGTTGCCTATTCCTGAAGAAAGGCGTGACCCGAAACGTTAAATAGAACATACATTATCTTGTCTTTTTGTAATGTTTTTTTAATCCCTTGCTCACTATATATGTGTGACAAGTTGAATTACTGGAATACAACAACCTTCCGAGCATTTTTTCAACAAATTTGATTCACAAATATTTTGTTAGCTCTGATATAGACAATTAGTTGCCCAAGCTGGCAATATGTGGGTTCAAACCGATGGACTGATTGCACTTCTGAACAACTAGACCATACATGCATCTTTATTTAACTAATAGATCTCAAAATCTTATTTAAATTACATCAATTTAAAACAAAAATTACAATACGTATCAATATGTTTAGCAGTACATTATACCAATATTGAATCATGTATCTATGTATGTTTAGGCAAGGCATATGTCTGTTTAATATTACTATAGAAATGATGGATTGTAACAGATGGGAAAACCGCCAATAAGATTAAAGTCATATAAATACTGCAGCGAAAAAGAGAAAGTGTGGGAGAGAGAAAGAAGGCGTTTAAATAGAGTAACTTTGAGAATTCACTACATGGTTTCAGCTAATACATTAATTAACATAGCTATGCTCATATCATGTCATATAATGAAATAAACTTAAAATGTTGATTAAAGGAATTCATAGAGTCCTTGGGATAAAATAAGCATTCAAAACATTAAATTTAAAAGGAAGGGTTTGTCATAAAAAACAGAAGTTAGAAAATAGTTCTGAAGAAATCTCTAGAATATGTGACTAAACCATGAGATTTTATATGATATTTTCTTACGAATAACAAATGTTAAGTAACTATATTTATATGTCTATATATATATTTATATGCGTACATATAAGTGGGTTTGGTGTATGCAGATATATGCACATATTAGTACGTTGAAAAAATGGTTAAAAAATATATACAAATTGTGCTACATTAAGTTTTAGGTATGGATACGTGTGGATAATATGGTTGGGTTGTACATCTGTAGGTACATATGTGCGAACATGTGTATACGGTATGTATTTATATATAAATGTATATATATATATATATATATATATATATATATATATATATATATATATATATAAAAGGAAAACGAACACAGACATATACATATATGTGTTGAAATCTTAAATTGAGACAAGCAAACACAATTGTCTATAGTTAGTATTCTTTTTACCTTAGCGAATCTGGTCCCTTACGATTTTAACACATATATGTATATGTCTGTTCGTTTTTCTTTTATATTCTATTATAATATACGGCTCAGAAATATCTCTTTCTTAGTGCTAATTTGTTGTAAGAGACCATTTTGAGTTCCTAACTCAATATATAACTTTGATATATATATATATATATATAGTAATAATAATAAAATTGATATATAATAATATATATATATTGAGCATATGTTGGTTGTATACAACACCTCAGTATGCAGGCTGGAGCACTCGACGAAGTGCGCAGGTTGGTTTGGTTACTCCGGAGTAATGTAAAATAATGATAAAATTATGATTCCAGTTCCTCAGTGAAATAACAACCCAACCAGGAACTGGGCATATCAGAGTATTGACAAAATTAAACACCCCAACAACATATGTACTTGTCTATACCACACTAATTCGGACTGCCTGAAGAGGTCACAGCCAAAGATGGCTGTCACCGAAATATATATAGCAGTAATAAACGAAGCTAAATTTTAAACATTTGATTTATTTATTTTACTTTATTTCATAAAATATATATATATATATATATTTATTTAGGTTTGTTGGTTCACCACAGAACTGGTCATTCCGTATGGTCAATCTCGATGTAATATTATGGAGTGCACTCAACGTAATGCAACTCATCCGTCTTCGTTTGTGTAGTTGGTGGTGCGAGTACGGAGTTAATTATTATAAAATAACAGGAGGCTGGAGAGGTGTAATTCCTTAAAAGGTTTATTATACTATGATCATTTCAATGACCGAGTTCAATATGAATCCGGGGACATCCTCAGGTATTCGAAATATAACAAAGCAATATAATAGACAAAATCCATGGGGCTGAAAATCAGAGACATGAGGGCGACCGAACATCTAGCAGCATCTACTTCGGTCGGCCGCCCTCAAGTATATATATATATATATAATTGGAGGCTTAGTAAAATCGAATCTTTGGCGGTGTGGAAGCAAATTCGACCTACGATATGAATGAGTTAACAAAGCACTCGACAAGGGTAGGTCCTGAGAGTAATAACATACGTTTAAATAGCTTGACAAATTGAACATTGTGGCAGGCAAAATCTAACACACAATACCAAAGTAACGAAATAACTGACAGTTTGAAAAAATACACCTATATTTGATGTGCATGTATTTTAGTCCCTTTGGATATTACTCACAATATACTCATAAAGAGATAGTCAGGATCAATTATATATATAACATATTAAAAAGTTGTTAATTACCAACGATGTATTCCTTAATCACATGCTTCAGGCGTAAATTGTAAACAAAGATTTTTTGAATGTTATATATATATATATATATAGTTATATATATATACGTGTGTGTATGTGTGTGTGTGAGTATATATATACTTGTATATTGATACGTATGTGTTTTTATAGATGTATATGTGTGTTATGTACGTGAATATGTGCATGTATATGACTATATTTATGTATGTGTATATATACATATATATGTCAGGTCGCTCTTAAGCGCTTTTGGTAACATGTAAACGAGCACAACCTGTGCATGGGCGGTCGTCGACGACGAAACCAACAACCCCACGAAGCTTGTGTGGTGAGGACGTGATTTTGGACACCCTGTGGGATAAAAAAACAAAACCTGTCAAGGGGTAGAGGAAGTCAAGAGAGTCAACGACCATCCAATAAATTATTATTATTTTTTTTTTTGAGGTGCGAGAGACTCCTAGTTTTCATTAATGTCAGGGGAATGTCACTCTGATATGAAACGTTCTTTTACATCCGATGATGTAAACCAATTCCTCATTTGAGGTAAATGCATTCGATTTCAGAGAATGGGATTGGCTCTGTGTAACGCCTTTTCTCATGTAAACAAGCTTCAATCACAGGCATGGCTTGATAAGTGACATGATTTTGCGATTCAACGCATTGCTGGACATCGGCATGTCTCTAGCAGGACTAGAAAGCCCCGTCCGTGATGCTCACGCTTAAGTAACACGCGATGGAATTACTTGAAATCGAGTTGCAGACATCGTGTATATATGTTTATATGCGTACATGCAAATATGCATGTGTGGATGTAAATGTAGGTGCAACGGGCATTCTTATATATAGATAGACGTTTGTACGCTTTTATGAGCATAAAACCTGTAAATATATAGACACACACAAACACACACAAACACACACACACACATATACACACACACACACACACACACACACACACACACACACACACACATACACATTCACACACACACACACACACATATATATATATATATATATATATATATATATATACATATGGTATATGTGTGTAGATATGTGTGCGTGTGTAGATATGTATGTACGTATATTTATGCGTGTATGGGCGTGGGCATCCATACATTTATGCTTTGGCTACAGAAACGAATAGGAATAGTTCGTGGCTTCATTTATTAGTAAATCAAAATGGTACATAAGGCTAACCTGATAAAACAAAAGCTGATAAACCCTAGGTATTTTTAGCTATTACTTGCTTCCTTAGTCCTTATAACATTAACGCTCAAATAACTATGTACCGAGGTGAAATTTGCTAATAATTTCAGTAAATACTAAATATAGTTGCAATAATGACAGACATAGCTTAAATTAACATCACAATAGAACTGCTGGAAATATCATGTAGAACATCTACATTTAAAATTACCGTTAAATAATTCTGGCAATTCTAACCTTCCATAACCTTCGAAAAATCTTTGTTTACAATTTACGCCTGAAGCATGTGGTTAAGGAATACCTCGTCGGTAATTAAAATCTTTTTAATATGTTAAATATATAATTGATCCTAACTATTTCTTTATGAGTATATTGTGAGTAATATCCAAAGGGACTGAAACACATGCAGATCAAATAATTGATGTATTAACTGTTGAACTTGATGACTTATTTCTTTGTTAATATATGCTCTGGGAATTAAATCTAAGATAACCGAAAGTTTACTAACTGGATTTAACTCTGAAGTATCTCTCGTTATTTTGGATATAATATAAACCACATTTGGGGTATAAAAATGTATCTGAACGCCTTAATGTTGGTTTATCAACTCAGAATTATCTCTCTCTATATATATGTGTGGGGGGGGGGGGCGTGTGTGTGTGCGTGCGTGTGTGCGTGTGTGTTTGTACGTGTGTGTGTGTGTGTGTATGAATGTGAATGTAGTTGCGCGTGTGTATATACATAACAATGAAAATAGAAAGGAGAAATACAATGGATTACTAAAACACAAGTATAGGTGCATGTATTGATCTCTTCTGAAGTATCACATAAGAGCATCAACAGGAAATGATTAATGAAAATATATTAAAAGGATAATTAAAAAGAAAATTGGTGAAAGCAGTAAAAACCGAAGACAATAAAAGCAAAATCAAAGTAGAAAGTTAAAAAAACAACTTATAATTGAATAAGCCGGAGGAAATTAGATTTATAAGAAAAGAATATGGAATAAAGCAGACAATTTGCAGACATAAATGAGATAACAACAATATATAATACAATGTATACCAGTAGATAATAGTATATATATATATATATATATATATATATATATATATATATATATATATATATATATATATATATATATATATATACTGGTTGATATATGTGCGCGTGGTTCATATATGTGCATGTGGATTGTAACTCAATAGAGATGCAGAAGAAGAGAAGAGTAGAAATATTGATTCCGATGAGGAACAATTTCACTTATGAAAAACGAAGTGATATCCAATACAGTCAATTAATAAATGATACCCCAGGTGAGTGTTGAAAGTGAATGGTATTGCTCTATTCAAGAAGTTTAGAAGTATTAATTATATGTAAGAATATGTATAAAAATAAATGAAAGCAGAGGAGAATATATATAGTCATATCGTTGATTAACATATCTAAATAGTAATGTATGTTAGAATGATTTGTGGTATTCTTACTGTTTATTTGCTCTGGGTGCTAATTCCACAGAAGTCACTACTGCCTTTCATTCTTTTGCCGTCAATAAATGATGTACGTGAACATTACTGGGATTGATTTTTCACTATCTCACCTTTCTATCTGTTTCACAATCTCTTTCTTCTGGAAGAAATCGGAATGAGATCATACCTGGAGAAGGATGGTCTCTGCAGGTTTTATATGTCATGATGAAGCCCTTAAGACTACATCAGAATATTAGGTTCTATTAATGGAAAGTAAAAATATTTTGTTTCATATAGTTGCACATATTGTGAAAATAATTTATGGCAGAATTTGAATGTTCCTGCAAATTATGTATATGTGATGTATCCTCGAGATTGCATAATTGCATGGCGAACGTCTGAAAAATTTGGTTATGCCTACCTCCACAGTCATATATATATTTAAGAGTTTTAATGGGTATTCACTGCATTTATAGATTAATGTATTTACCGGCGACGAAGATGCTACGGTTTATTCTAAAATAGGCATCGAATATGTACCGTGCATCCTAAATTAGGAGGATTGCATGTTTCATAATCCAATTTCAATGTGTTTTATATATGATAGAAAATAAGTTGAGCTACTGTGTATGACCAAAAGAAATATACCTTAAAAAATGATTTCAGTTATTTGCAGACGAATTTTGAATCGCAGATTGGATCGTCTGTGGAGTCGGCGAAACTAGTATTCCGTCAACTGATATATATATATATATATATATATATATATATATATATATATATATATATATAGAGAGAGAGAGAGAGAGAGAGAGAGAGAGAGAGAGAGAGAGAGAGAGAGAGAAATATAAATATATATATATACAAATGTTTGAAGGTTACGCAAAATTCCTCGAGAGCATTTGTCTCAGCATAGCTTCACCGGAAAAGGGTACATGTCAGCCAGAGCACACATTTCAGAGAAAACAATCACAGTCGATTTTCAGATAGAAGGGGCAACGGGGCACATATTATAAGTTCAGAAGACTAATAAGGTTTTCCATTCTTGATTAGATCACATCCGTGATTAAATTAGTTAGACATAACTCTTATGACGCGAGAGGGGTCAGAAGCGTTGGAAAATATGTCGGAAATAAAGTGTCGTAATATCATCTATTTTATATATATATATATATATATATATATATATATATATATATATATATATATATAGAGAGAGAGAGAGAGAGAGAGAGAGAGAGAGAGATTAAAACGATGAAATTAAACAAAAAAAAAGGTTAATTCAAAGTAAAACTCATTATTTTACGATCGTTTCTGGGGGGTAGCCCCGCGTATGTCCATTCAATTATTGATCTATGTAAAATATATTACAAAATATCATAGTAAGAAAAAATACATACGTCTTCACTACCCGCTGTCTTCAGAAATAATTGTTTCTACTATTGACACAAGGCCAGCAATTACTCAGTGCATTACTGGTACTTTATATAATCCACCCCGTAAGGATGAAAGGCAAAGTTAACCTCGGCGGGATTTGAACTCAGACTGGCAAGGGCCGTAACTCTATACGTCAAAGCATGGCGTCCGATCCTCTACCGATACTGCCAATCCACCGCCATCTTCAGAAATAATGCGACCCTACCATTGATTGGTAGATTTATCTGTGTATATATATATATATATATATATATATATATATATATATATATATATATATATATATACGAGTGTAGGCTGGCTGAGGAGAGATGCTCGCGCTGCGAAATACTGCATGCAAAAATTTCAACTCTTATTAATAGCTGCATTGTTTCATTCAAGGTAGACAGACATCAGACTATTCAAAGTAGATTTCAAAAGTAACTACAGGTGAATTCTCTTGAAAATAGATACAATTTGGCATCATGGTGTTATCATTTAGCTACAGAGAAAAGACATTCATACCGACGTATTTGCTACATTAGGTAACGACGCTCCAGCTTTATCATCAGTGCAAAATTGGGCAGCTTAATTTAGGTGGGAGGGAGAGTCCTGAAAATGAGTCTAAGTCTGAACGTCTTGTTACTTCCACCACCGAGGAAAACATTGTACGTGTGTACAGCATGGTGATGGATGACAGGCGATTGAGTATAAATCAAATAACATTAGCATAACCCGCGAGAAATTTGAGAATATTTTGCACAATGAACTTGGCGCGACGTCGGTTTTTGCTCGGAGGTTGCAACGACTTCAGTTATCTGATCAAAAGTTCACCAAGCTGATTATCTCACAGGAAATTCTTACATTGTTTAGGCAGATCCAGCGTTTTCTAAACCAGGATGAGTGTTGCTTCATCAAAAAAAAAGATTGATGTTAACTTTGTCTCCGGAGACAAAGAGACTATCCATGCAATAATAACACTGCTACTCATCTGCTCCAAGGGAGTTTAGGTGATTTGGTGAATTACTGGTGGTGGTACGAAAACAAGTACTCTATGTACAGGCAGAATGTATATATCAAAAAGTCGATGACGTTTCGTTGACATGTTAATGACCTGTTACGCGAAACGCACGTAAGCGGTGGATACACAATAGCAATCTAAATATATGTAAACGAAACTTCAACGTTATTTTGTAATATATACAAATAGTTCGATAGAAAGATACTCAGGTTTAAATCTGTTTATATGTATATGCATAATTCTTTAAAATTTGCACTCACAAACATAACCACATACACAGAAATCATTTCCCCTATCATTTCTGGAACTAAAATGTGTAGTTCATTTGCCAATCTCAAGGTCTTGGGATCTAATACTACTTTTCACGCTGTAAATAACCATTTGTACATATATGCTGAACGTTTGTGCAATTGTATCTTGAAAATAAATATCAAAATATCAGTCCAATCTTTAATTACTTCCAAGTGACATATTATTTAACATAAACTATAATATTTATTTCATGCAAATCACTAATTTATTACAACGCAAATTACCTAGTTGCTCTGATTATTGTAATATATGGATTCCATGGATTACATGGATTCCATGTATTACAAACGTCATTATTGACAGCACGGGTCCACTGATAAACATAGACACTCGCACACACACACACACACACACACACACACACACACAAACATATATAAATATATATATATTCATATCTCTATGTATATATGCATGCCTGTGTGTAGGCATGTGTTTACTTACATGCCGTATGTTTGTATACGTATCACGGCGTTCATAAGTATGTGCGTATGTGAGTATATATATATATCGTTCTAGTCCGGCTCTGGAATCAGAAGTTCCTCGGATCTCTGCTGTCGTAATGACGAGCTTTAGATTCCAGAGTCTGGCTAGATCGATACATATAAAACCTTGAGGTGATCAAGAGCAAAACGCGCGCCACTACTCAATAAACTTAATAAAGACATAACACATCATCCAATGTATCGTGATATATATATATATACAGAAGAAATTAAAAGATGGTTAAAAAAGTTCCATATATTTTATTATGCGCATTTCGAAAACAACATCATCATGGGACAACAATTTTGTTCTCATCAGATAAAATAAGGTAATATGATATGAGACCTAAAACACTTGTGAACAAGAAAGTGTCCAGTCTACATATGACGAAAATATAAGAGAAAAGAAAAAAATAGGAAAAAGGAGAAGGAAAAAGGAAAAAGAAATAGAAGAGAGGAAAAAAGAAAGATTGGAAAAATCGGATATATGCATTGTTTTAGTGTTCTACAATATTACTCACCTCCTACATACATATATATATATATATATATATATATATATATATATATTAAAATAACAGATTAAAGTTTAAGCAAAGAATCGCTGCTTTCACCCTTAACGGGATCTTCTGAAACTAACAAAGTCAATCTGTAAACGCAGAAGTGGAAAATTCCAAAAACGTTGCATATATATATAGATTTTGAGTATATGTTGGTTGTATACCAACACCTCAATATGCAGACTGAATCTCTCGACGTGGTGCGCAGGTTGGTTTGGTTACTCCGGAGTAATGTAAAATAAAGTAAAATAAATAAGTCAAATGTTTAAAATTTAGCTTCGTTTATTACTGCTATATATATTTCGGTGACAGTCATATTTGGCTGTGACCTCTTCAGGCAGTCCGAATTAGTGTGGTATAGACAAGTACATATGTTGTTGAGCTGTATAATTTTGTCAATACTCTGATATGCCCAGTTCCTGGTTTGGTTGTTATTTCACTGAGGAACTGGAATCAAAATGAAAAATAACGAGTGAAAGTATAAAGAAAAAAAGATGAAATCGAAAATGCAACTGGAGTCTTATTTTTTAAAAATATATATATATTTATTAGGTTCCTTTACCAGTTTTGCAGTTCTTCTGCGTTGCAAAAGTAGAGTTGAGATGGAGGGTCTGTTTATATATATATATATCACGATAAATTAACGGAGCCATAGACTCTCGTTATTCCCTGTCAATAATCTGCTCATAGGAAAAGGAATCCTGAGCTCTTTAAAATACAATATGTTGAAAAGGTAACATACTATAGAGATACAATGTGCCATCAATAAAACAAGGAAAACCACCAGTGTATGGAAGATTACTTGTTTTATATAGAAAAAAGTGGGTTGAAATGCCAGGTTTTTAGAGAAGTAATTTGATTGGTTGTCAATAAGTATAATAAATTTCGCGCCAAAAATCATTTACCTACACACACATACACATATACACACACACACACACAATATATATTCTCTTCATCTTAACATGCTAACCAATACACACACATCTCTTCATCTTAACATAACACCCATACACACATAACACCCCCCACACACAACTCCCTCCCCCATTTCTACTAATGAAATCACTTTCCTACACACATACACACGCACAAAATATATATATTCTCTCCTCCTTAACATACTCCCACACACACACATAACACCCATATACACACACACACAACTCTCTCCCCCATTTCTACTAATGGAATCATCTTCCTATACACACACACACACACACACACACACACACACACACAAATAATCATACATATGTCTACTTTCTTTATTTCAATAGAAAGTCTGAACTCTGACACCCCAGCGAACCAGCCATATTCACTGAACCAGAACAATTCTCCCATCCCATTTCTCTTGACCATTATCTTTTGTTTGTCATAAAATTCTCTAAAATTCTACAAAATAAATTCCCAAATACGGGCGCGAAATTTAATGAACTTGTGACAGCCATAATTTCATTTATAACCAATCAAATTACATTTATAAAAAAAAAAGCCATCATGAGCCCTTTTTTTTAAGTAAAAAGAAATTCAAACAAACTGGCGCGAAAGCTGATGTGCTTATTCACTGACTGCATCAACCAACCAAACTTCACTCATATGTGAAAAAACAACCTGACCCCTCCCCTCTTGTTTGAAGAACTTTGTAACGCGAACTAGCGCGAAATTTATTATACTTATTGACCGACCAATCAAATTACTTCTCTAAAAACCTGGCGTTTCGAGCCACTTTTTTCCATATAAAACAAGTAACATTCAAAGCCCCTCCAGATGTGAGAAAAACCACAGACCCTCCATCTCAACTCTACTTTTGAAAAGCAGAAGAACTGCGAAACCGGTAAAGGAACCAAATAAATATATATATTTTTTTTTTTAAAAAGACTCCAGTTGCATTTTCGATTTCATCTTTTTCTCTCTCTCTCTCTATATATATATATATATATTATAAAATGTTGCAGTTTGCTTGAAGCATTGTGTATAATATATAACGTTGAAAGAGATATAAGGCTAAAGAATGCAAAATGGACTGTAAGATGAGGAAACGAAAATAAAGTAACCTGGTAATCTTTGTTTTATTTTGTGTTGTTGTTGTTCTTTTTTCTGTCCAATTTTTCGGGACCTAAAAGACCCTTCTTCGGTGTTTAAGGAAATTTCAGTGGATAATGTTCCACTCTTTGGGATTAAATTTTGATTTTGATTAACATTTTTTTCTAAGTCGTTTTAAAGCGTGTTTGGTGGTTATGTCGCTCTTCACGCGAATGGCCTCTGTTGCCAATATAGTATTTAGTCGAATCAATATTTTTTCGACTGTGGTATTTAGTTTGTGTGCCTGTGGATGTGTCTTTTATGTTATGTATTGAGTGCTGAGTTCTAATCTATTCTATTCTTTGCGGATTGTGTCTAAGCATGAGCAAGGCTTCCTTAATTCTTAAATTGCCCACATCTGTATCACTGGCTTTAATAGTAGCAGTAATATGGTAGTTGATGTTTCTACATTTCTCAATGTGCTTTTTGAATGAGGATGCGTGTGTGTTGAGGTGTTCTTTAATGCGAGTGTGGAATGCTCGAGTCGTATTACCAATTTAAAACTCCTTACATTTGTTGCTTTCAATCCGGTATACCACATGTTTCCGCTGGCACATATCTGTATCGCGGATAGGGTAGTTAGTCAGCGAGCATTGATTGTTGTTGTCTCTGGATTACTTTTTAGAGAGGTATCCATACAGTGAAGGGCCGGAGTGTGCTAATAGTACGTCCATCCTACTCTGCGGATAGGTGTGGTTATGCTTTCGCTGAAATATGGTAATTTCAAGAAGCATGTGTTAGGGTTAGGGTTAGGAGGTCTTATGCCTGCGGAGCCTTCAGTTCTTAAGTCGATTCAATGTGGATGTTGTGAATCCGTTCGTCTTCAATACATCTATGATGTGTGCTGTGTGAAGCATGGACTTTTCGGGCCCCGAAATATTGAACTGAAAAAAGAACAACAACAAAAAGAATAACAAAAACAAAAACAAAAAAATATTAGCAGGTAACTAACTTTCGTTGCCTCATCTTACACTCCATTTTGCATTGTTTAGTCTGCTATCACTTTCGACGTTATATATATATATATATATATAATAGAGTATATGTTCCTACATGCACAAGGCGCTAAGGGACACATGTATTGTCCAACCATATGCCAATGTGGTTCAATGGCAGGTTAATAAATTAACAAGCCAAAACAAATATGATCAAGGTCTATTATTACTAATCTCCGGAGAGCGGTGAATTGGCAGTATCGGTAGAGGGTCAGACCCCATGCTTTGACACATAGAGTTACGGCCCTTGTCATTCTGAGTTCAAATCCCACCGAGGTTAACTTTGCCTTTCATCCTTACGGGGTCGATAAAATAAAGTACCAGTAATACTCTGGGTAATTGCTGGCCTTGTACCAAAAGTAGAAACAATTATTACTATACTCCTCTTGGTTGAGAAAAAAATGTGGTCGTTCTGACTGCTGATAGTTATAGCGGGAGCCGACTGACCTCGCTGTCTCTGCCTCTATCTTTACACACGGCACTTGAAAGAATTGATTCCACTTCATTTACTCTCATCTCGGGAACCATTTTGAATAGCGCCAGTTCGTAATTTGAACTCGGGAATTTTATATTCTCCGAGTGAAAAGATCCTTTTGACGAGAGTTTTTCTTTGCAACGGATGCCGTATGGACTCCGTTTATTTTTGAGACTCGAAACCGATTCGGTAAAGGTAACCATAGTAAGTAAAGTTAATTTTTTAAAATTTATTTTGAAACTTTTTCTTATTTGCTAAACCTTGATTATATATATATATATATATATATATATATATATATATATATATATATATATATATAATAATAGGTTACAGTATAGAAAGAAGAGATATAAAGAGGTGCGAATTGGATGCGTAATGTGCTCAATGCTTGGGTTATCAGGGTTAAATATTAGAGAAAGTTAATATTTAGTGTAAAGATAAGCAGAACTGTAATAGACAAAAGAATGAGTGAATGGAAGAGTTACAAGCCGTTAAAACATATCTTTATATAGCTCTTACACGTGTTTCGCCCAGAGGAGGGGCTCATCGAAGGTAGATATTAATAAGCAAAGTCGTTAATTACAGACCCTAAGAGGGTATAATAATAAAATCACATCGTCATATCACTCTGCATGGTGATATGATATTATTATTATACCCTCTCAGGGTCTGTAATTAAGGACTTTCTTATTAATATCTGCCTCCGATGAGACCCCTGGGCGAAACACGTGTAATAGCTATATATAGATATATTTTAACAGCTTGTAACTCTTTCATTTACTCATTCTTTGGCTTATATATATGTGTGTATATATATATATATATATATAGTTAACAAAGAAAATGGCAGTTTAACTAAGTGATCTTTTCTAGATGATTTTAATAATCTCCTGTCGACTAAACTTTGTATTATATAACGTCGAATGGTAAGCACTGATTACAAAGGTAATACCACGAGGAATATCAATGAACATTCCATAACTATTAGTAAGTTTATGTTGAAGAATACGATTTTAATATCTGGCATTTGTTTCTCGTTTTTTTTTTCCACCTTGCGTACAAATATGATGTAATAAACATCATTGTTGAAATATATTTCTCTGTATATGTCTGAATCTGCGTTTAGTTCAGTATGGTTATCTTAGTGTGTGTGTGCGTGTGCGTAATGAAAAATCTTCTGATAAGAAAGATTCAAGCTATAATACTGTATGGAATAAAATTTCTATTTCTCTGTAGTCTGTGTGTAGGCATGAGTTTCGAAGTATGTGCACTTATTTCCATAGATGTTTATAGATGCATATGTGTCTCGATGTACGAGTGTATATTTGGTTCCAACAATATATTCCATTTCATAGCCCACTTATCACATTTATATAATCTTCAAGCTTCAGTAGAGTTCGCCATATTTCTATTCTTTTATACTTTAACTTTTCTGAGCTCTAGGCCATTCCTCGTGTTGTGAAATATAAAATAAATGTCTCTCTCTCTCTCTCTCTCTCTCTCTCTCTCTCTCTCTCTCTCTCTCTCTCTCTCTCTCTCTCTCTCTCTCTCTCTCACTATCTCTTTCTCTCACTCTCTCTCTATATATATATCAATATATATATATATATACATATATATATGTATATGTGTGTGTTTTATATGTATATATGTATATATATATATATATATATATATATATGTATGTACATATATATATATATATATTTATATACACACATATATACATACATATATAATGTGTGTGTGTGTGTGTATATATATACACACACACACACACACACACACACACATATATATATATATATATATATATATATATAGGTGTGTGTATGTATATTTTTATGGATTCGTGTGTGTTTGGCTACACATTTTAATACATGAATACATCATACATCATAACATATCAATTCTATTCCCGTACAAATACACACACACTTATATATGACCACTCATAAAACAGTATTTCTTTGAATAAAATGTAAGATTCCCTGAAAACATAGATACTGATATATATGTATATGTCTGTTTGTCATGTTTACTGTGCATGTATATATATATATATATATATATATATATATATATATTTCACCGTATTTTTGACGTCAATACTCATCTTTTTCCATTTATCTGAGGGTTCTAAACCCCATTATCAGGCTAAAATTCCTTTAGTAAAAAATACGGTGAAAGCTATTCTATTTTCTAATTTCAAACATGCTCACTGTTTCAAAACATACGTACTTGATATATATATATATATATATATATATATATATATATATATATATATATATATATATATGTGTGTGTGTGTGTGTGTGTGTGTGTGTGTGTGTGTGTGTGTGTGTGTGTGTGTGTGTGTGTGTGTGTGTGTGTGTGTGTGTATATATATAAATATATATATATATACATATATACATATAAACATACATTCATACAAACTTACATCCTTTTCTTTATCCATAGAACTATAAGGAAGTGTGTGTGAGAGAGAGAATGGGGATTTCACCAATGTACTTCGGCACTGTTAATCATAACTTTAAACATTTCTTTTCAAGAAAGCACTGGCCTGCTTGCTTTTCTGCCTGCATGTTTATATGTATGCGTAGCAAATACAATTGTTATTTTATTATTATTGTTTATTATTGTTGACTTCTTCTAGGTTGTGCTTTTACTTGTATGTATTGTAATATTTTTTTTTCCTTTTACTTTTTCGTTTTGTTTGACATTATTATTATTGTCTTTGTCTTTTTTATATATATTTTGTTCTATAATCTGATTATCACGAGAGAAATGCAGTTTTGGATATATCATTTTTTCTTTCTTTCTTTCCTTCATTCGTTCTTACTTTCTTTCTATCTTACTTTCCTTCTATTTGTATTTCTTTTTTCTTATTCTTTCACTCTTCACCTTATTTCTTTTCGTTTGTTACGTTGTATTTCTTCCTGTTTCTGTTTTGGTTTTGTTGTCTTCATGGATTGTTGTATATGATTACCTTCATATATCTAATGGAAATTTTCGTTCAGCTAAAATATAACATTATTATTATTATTATTATTATTAGTAGTAGTAGTAGTAGTAGTAGTAGTAGTAGTAGTAGTAGTAGTAGTAGTAGTAGTAGTAGTAGTAGTAGTTTGTTCGCCTTGTTATTGTTATCATTGCTCTTTTTATTGTTTTGTGTTATTGTTTTACTTTTGTATTCACAGTAAATTATTTTGTGTTGTTTTATTTTTTTATTTTTTATCTGTGGCATCTGTAACATTTTGCAATAAGATGAAGTTGGAAGAGGGAAATGGGTGGGAGCAGAGAAACAGAGAGACACAGTGACACAGAGCGGGGGAAGAGAGAGAGAGAGAGAGAGAGAGAAAGAGAAAGAGAGAGAGAGAGAGAGAGAGAGAGAGAGAGAGAGAGAGAGAGAGAGAGAGAGAGAGAGATTGGCGAAAAAGCACAGTAAAACGAGAGTGAAGGGGGAAATCACGTTATATCTAAAACAAATGAAATCATGTCAGTATGTCACACATAGCTACATCATATCTACTGAGCATATGATAACTGAAATAGAAAGCTACTATGTAGTCATTTGACCGGTAGAGTCTCCTCTAACAAACTCTTAAGTAACTGTGTTTTAAATCGTATTTCTCCGGGACAACGTGTCAACACGAATAATATTTGTTTGTTTTTATCATTTAACAATAGTGGTGGGGAATGTGTCCATGTGTTTTTATCCTAACTCTTTCCAGTCTCCTTCCGAATACATGTGAGGGAAGAAACTATCCTCAAACAGTTGACCTGTTCTGAATGCTTGCAATAATGTGGTTTCCAATAGTAGTGTTAAATGTGTAACGGATTAACTATGCTTCAGCTGTATTGGAACTCAGAATGCAAAGTGTTAAATGAAATATCTCAAGACACTCTGATGTGTAGGACAGACAACTCATCTTTGGTTAATTCCAGAATAATAGAAAGGTAGTTAATAGTTAATCTCTGAGGAATTTGAACTAAGAATGCAAGGATCCGGAAGAAATACTACAACGTATTTCGTTTATGCTCTGGTGATTTCTAAATTTCACTAACCTAGAAGGTACATTATTTATCCACCGTGGTGAGAAGAAAAGGCATCATTGACTTCGACTAATTTTGAATTCAGAACGTCAAAATGCTTGAAAGAATGGCGTATGACATTTGGTACAACGCCCTAAATCTTTTTCAAATTCACCTTCTTAACAAATTGAAGAAACCCATGTTTACGCATGCCAACGAATAGTAAATAGAAAAGATTCACAATGTGGAATAAATTATTTTGCTTTGCAGTTGAGAAGATCCCTAACGAATTTGCAATGGAAGTGTCATCTTCTCGTTTAACACTCTCTTCAACATGGGAAACACATGTGTCAAAAGGTTCTCACCGCCATTGACCCATCATTATTCCTTTTTCTAGTCGCATACTCTCATGTGAATACTATGGAAAGGATTTCGTATGCTATGTAGGGCACGGTGTTCTACATATTGTGCATTGATGCTTGGATTTGCTCTTTCGCTGGCAGGCAAAAAGCCTTCTAACCGATCGGTAAGGTATAGGACTTGAAATCGATATTCTTTTGTCATATTGCCTTTTCAGGAAGTCTTCTCTATCAGCTTGTGGCTACTTTTGCGAGTCGTCGTGTTGTTAATTGATGAATAGAAGTTATTTCTTTCGAGATCACATCAGTTGTCCCACTCGTTCCTTAATTTTGGGAAATGTATAGGCGTATATAAGTCTATGTTGCTATTCTTGTTACGTATGAAGTTTAAATTATTCAAAATAGTGTTGATATGTTCTGTCAGAAAATCATTAACATGTTCATACTGTCTAATACACGTACATTGCTGAAATATTGAATATTCTATTTTTCCTTCTGTGCTTTGACCGTAAAAATCATTGGTTTCATTCTTGTTTCGATGAATGCTTCTATATAAAGACGTTAAATTGTTAATATACGAATGAAACCATATATCTTTCAAATAATATCATCTCGAATTGATAATAAACGATAGAAATTGACGCAAATCTTTGATAGATGTCAGGGATTCCGGAAGGTGCAACACATGTTGCACAATGTATATGCAAGTCGTAAGTGCACCTAGCTATAGAACGGAAAATCCTTTCCTCAGAAAGTGTTCGTTCAATATTATCCGACGTAGATCAGTATGGACGAGACAGGTAAGCATTCTACCAAAATTTAGGCGGGTATATATATATATATATTTAGGCAGGTGAATTCAAGGTTTAATCAAATATATATATATATATAAAATTGCAAGTTTGAAGAATCATAGATAAAATATATCAAGTCTTTCTTCATTCTAGTCCGTTATCAACTAGATAAATAATCATTAAAACGGGGCTATAAGTTTAAAATGTAACTATGAAAAAATAATAAACAAACGATACAGACTATTTCCCGCGAGGAACAGTCAGATAAAATTTATCTAGTCTTTCCTCTTAGCCCGTAGAAATTAACTAGACAAATAATCAATTAAACGGAGCTAAGTATAAATTATAAGTTAGAAGAAAAAATGCATATAAACTCTACCAAAATTCCTTTAATGCCCACTATCGATAGTTTCGCTCGTACTTCAGATTTGGACTAACATTTCTACAATGATCTCCGCCAGAAATGAATTAAAAGAAGGTTAAGAATCATCACGTGGCTAGTGGTCAAAGTAGAAGGTTGTGAATGGTGGCCAGGTGGCAGGTAGGCTGGCTGCTAGAAAAAGCAACCAGATACTGCTAGAAAAAGCAACCGAACGTGAGTATATATTACATTCATAGGGATATATGTATATATTTAAACATATATTTAGACATAGACACAGATACATATATGAGTGTGGCTACCTTTCACGGTAAGGCTCAATGAAAAATTTAATTAAGCAAATAATTATTAATCAGTGCTATATATAAAATTGCAAGTTTGAAGAATTATACATAAAATATATCCAGTCTTCCTCCACCCTAGTCCGTAGAAATCAACTAGATAAATAATCATTTATATAAGTTTAATCATTTATATAAGTTTAAAATGCAACTATGAATATATATATATATGCAAAATGGAAAGGGAAATAACAAAGCAAACGACACAATACACTGAAGAAATATATGATTAATTTACGCTTGATATAGTCGGAAAAGTGTCTTTATAATTAGGAGGCTAGTCCTTCATCGTAGAATAGAATGAGGAAATAGAATGATTGAGGAGACGGTCAGTGACGGAAACAAAGAAAGAAATTATTTTAGAAAACATTAACAGGTCCAGTCATGTCGACAACTCTCAGAAAACTCTTGATACTAGCGTTTCGTGTAAGAATATTATTTTAAAAGGTAGTAACCAATC
>OZ024742.1:97969303-98036803 GCA_964016885.1 Eledone cirrhosa | reverse complement strand
TATAAATGTTTATAACTGATTTAGAGCACTCAACAGTTATCCTGGAGTAAATATTCAATAATATTAAATAAATGGAAACTATATTTATAAAACCATATTTATTTTATTATATATATTTCGAGGGAACCAAGACACATTGATACGCTTTCATCAGATAAGATACAAAGTTTGTTTTATAAATAGACATACCCATGAAAATCATACCTCATCGGTTGGATAATCACTGAATAGTCACTGGATACTGACTATCCAGTGACTATCTAACCGATAGTTTCAGAAGATCCCGGTAAGAGTGAAAGCAGCGATTCTTTGTCTAAACTTTAATCTGTTATTTTAATAAATATCTGGTCTACGGTACTTATATATCTGATATATATTTTTCCTTATCAAGATCTCTTTGGATTTTAGTCTTCACATTTATTTGGATTGGCAGTATCGGTAGAGGGTCGGACGCCATGCTTTCCATCATAGTTACGTCCCTTTACGATCTGAGTTCAAATCCCACCGAGGTTGACTTTGCCTTTCATCCTTACGGGGTCGATAAAATAAAGTACCAGTAATGCACTGGGTATATATATATATATATATATATATTATTCAAAATATTAATAAATGGAGACATTTACGTAATGAAAATATATATATATTTTCATTACGTGAATGTCTCCATTTGAATAATATTAATAACTCCAGAAAACTTTATTGTTGAGTGCTTTTAATCTATTGTAAAACTATATTCATTGAATAATCAATGAACCTTGGTTATATATATATATATATATATATATATATATATATATATATATATATATATAGGACAGATCCATGTTTCATACTTTGGTATTCCTCAGAGCTTAGCACTCCCCTTCACAGATAGGTTTTGCATTTTATCAGAATTTGAATCCGCTCAACTCTCCTATCCTTAATCTACTCGCATAAACACATGCACACACTTACAAAAACACACAAACATACATGCATATATATTTATACAAAGATAGAGAGATAGACATATCTGTTGTATTGTATGTCTACGCCATTTTTATTTTATCTGATTATTGTTTTTTTCTTCTTCTCTGCGCATGCGTTTGCGTGTGTGTATCATGTTTGGTGTGTGTTCGCGTTTGGGCGACTGTGTTTTGGTTATTGTATTCTATCTTAGTTTATTAGTGCGTGTTTATATGTGTTTGTTGTTATTGTGATTGTGTATATATTTATTTATTTATTTATTTATTGATCTATTTATTTATACTTCTCTTAGGTCAGTGTTGTTTGTTTGGGTGTTGTTGTTATTCCATTCATTTTTTCTGTTTAGCTTTGGCTTTCTAAGCTCTATTTCGCTTGCCTCTCTGATTTGCTGTCAGTGGTGCTATTGTTTCCTCCCATTGCATTGTATTTTCTACGCCATCTTTATTTAGTCTGTTTATATATTTATTTATTTGTTTATTTTATTTTGTCTTCTTTGCGCATGCGTTTGCGTGTGTGTATAGTGTTTTGTTTTGATTTGTGTTCGTGATTGGGTGACTGTGTATTGGTTAATGTATTCTATCTTTACTAGTGTGTGTTTATATGTGTTTGTTGTTATTGTGCTTGTGTATGTATTTATTTATTTATTTATTTATCTATTTATTTATACTTCTCTTAGGTCAGTATTGTTTGTTTGGGTGTTGTTGTTATTCCATTCATTTTTTTCTGTTTAGCTTTGGCTTTCTAAGCTCTATTTCGTTTGCCTCTCTGATTTGCCTACCTGCTGGGTTATTTCTATGTTTAGATATTATTTTAATTTCTATGTTGTGTATGTTACAGTCATGTTGTCGTCTGGTGTGTTCGTATAGTACTGAACCATTTTTTGTCCTTTTAATTCCCCCCACTGTTTGTCTATTCGTTCTCTTATGCTTCGAGCTGTCACGCCTATGCATGTTGTCATGTTTCTGCAACTACCCTCTGTACATCTTATGCTAAAGACTACATTTCTAGTTTTACAGTTTATCTGGGGGTTTACTTTACATATAACACATTTCTTATTAGTACAGTGCTTTTTTTTAAAGGGTATCTTTTGCTGATCAAGGATTTTATGGTAGTTCCTGGCTTTTCTACCACGTTAATCTTTAAGTGGATCTTTCTCAGGGCCTTTCTACATTTTCCCTCCAGGGGTAGCGTCCACGAACATGACACTCTGGTATCTCTGGTTGTCGTACCATGAGTTGGCTTTCCCTATCTTATGTTTAGTCTTATCTAAGCTATTCCATGATTTGCTCCTGTATAATGAGCAAATTCCTTCATGTTCAGTTCTATAAGGGTCTTGTACTTCTCCTTGGCTCCTTTGTATACTCTGCTTCTGTCTCTTTGGTTGTAGCCAGAGAACTGCATGCGGTTGATGAAGTGTTGGATGTGTCTTTCCATTTCTGTCGGGTCGCACATGCGGGGCACGTTCTTTATCCTTCGTACCAAGTCTGCGATCAGAATATTAAATTTAGCTCTACGTGACTTGGATGAGTCTTTGAGTATCAGGTATGTGGAGGCCATGGGTTGAGTGTAGTGTGAGTGGAGAATTTGGGGCCTCTCGTATATAGTGTTAATCCAGAGTTCCGTGTCTAATACAGGTAGACTATTGTTAGGGTATTTGGAATGGTAGTCAATAGTTACAGTTATACTCTGGTATATGGAGTTAGCTATCTGCCGGATGCTTTCCATTGTGCTATATTCTAAATCATATGTGTTAGTACTCTCTTGTGGGTGTGTCCTTATTACTATATTAATATCGTCTACGTAATGAGAGTACATGTTGAGGTCCATGGACCTCTCTTTAAGTATATATTTGAGTCTCCTTTCCCACCATACCATAACAAGTTTGGCAACATCACCAGCTATGCTGCCGCCAATGGCTGTTCCTTCATTTTGGGTGTAGATCTTTTCGTTGAATTTGAATATATGGCCTAGGGTAATTTTAATACAAGTCCCTATTGCATGCGCGACGATCTTTCTTACCTGATCATTGTTTTGGGGTTTCCGTATGGCTTTGGTCCACCCAATCCAGATTCCCATGGGAGTCTTTTTTGCCATTGAGATAATGGTGGGGGGTCTGCCTCTTCTGGGTCTTCAAGGGCAGAAACAGCTAAGGTCATGGCTGTCTAGGTACTCGCTGCCATAGGTAAGTCTATGTAGGAGGCCCAGTTCATATGTGTCGATGTTGCAGAACTCCCCCTCACTCTCACTGATTATCTCCACACATTTTTCCACAGCAAAATCAATGTTAATAGTGATACGACGTCCATACTGCCTATTATGCTGTTAGACATATTTTTGTTTTTGTTGCACTCATTGATTCTGCCGGGGAGGTCCGCTGTACTGTCACATACATCTGGGGACATCTAGATTGTGGGACGTATAACCATTCAGAGGAAGTAGGAGATCCTGTAGTTGCTAGAGATATTGGCTCCGCATACAGGTCTTGTTGGTTGTTCTGTCTTCGGGTCGTCGACTGTCGTATTGTCTTTGCGGAGCCCATACAAGGGTGGTATGTCATTGTTAGACGCCTGGAATTTGTTGGCAGTGCGTCTGCTTGGCTTTAGATTGTCGGTCCACATCATCATCATGTGAACGTTGATGATCTTCTCTCTCCCCTCATGTGTTTGTTGTGTAATTTCGCCCGTATTGGTGGTGTGGGGTTGCATAGCCTTGATGTAGTTCGGTATGCTGTCTATTGACATCCTGCCAGACGTCTATATGGGTAGACATACTACCTCACCATCCTTTGTGCGCTGCTTGAGGCTAACTAAGCCTTTTACAGGTTTCCTTCCAAGTTGTTGGGCCTCTGGTCTGCTTTGTCTCTTAGTATATCGGTCTACTATTTGTCTAATTTTATTTCTAGCTATCGTGAACTGTGCCTCTGTCTCGTCATCTATTTGTTGTGATATACAAACCATTTTATTAAAAGGTAACTTAGTAGGCTAAATTTTACTCATCTTATAAGTTTGGTCAGCTGGGTTGAAGAATAGTTTTTCTAAGGAGTTTTCATTATATCTATCGACATAGTTGTGTGTGTTGCTATTGTTGTTATTATGGTTGTTGTTGTTCCTACCATTAACATTCTTATTAACGTTATGATTGTTAGATGTATTGTTGTTGTTTGTTCTATTGTTATTGTTGTCGTTACTGTTATTTCTACCATTGTGGTTGTTACTTTTATTATTATGTTTCTTGTTTTTTTTTTGTTGTTGTTGTGGTTGTGGTTGTTTTGGTTGTGTCTATCATTAATGTTGCTACTCGTATTATTTCAACTATTAGGGCGGTGGATTGGCATTATCGGTAGAGGGTCGGACGCCATGCTTTCCAGCATAGTTACGTCCCTTTACGATCTGAGTTCAAATCCCGCCGAGGTTGACTTTGCTTTTCATCCTTACGGGGTCGATAAAATAAAGTACCAGTAATGCACTGGGTAATTGCTGGCCTTGTGCTTAAAGTAGAAACAATTATTTCCACTATTACTACTGTGGTTGTTGTTGTTGTTGTCGTGTCTGTTGTTAATGTTTCGAAAATAAATAAACAATAAATAAATAAATAATAAAGAAAGCATTATTATAATTGTTGTTGTCGTTGTTGTTCTGTCTATCGTTAATATTATTACCAGTATTATTATTACTATTACTCACTCTCCTGCTATTGTTATTGTTATGACTATTACTATTATAGCTGTTATTTCTATACTCCGAGTTATTGTTTATATTTCTTCTATCATTATTATTGTTGTTGTGAGAGGGCGGTGGATTGGTAGTATCGGTAGAGGGTCGGACGCCATGCTTTCCAGCATAGTTACGTCCCTTTACGATCTGAGTTCAAATCCCGCCGAGGTTGACTTTGCCTTTCATCATTACGGGGTCGATAAAATAAAGTACCAGTAAGGCACTGGGTAATTGCTGGCCTTGTGCCTAAAGTAGAAACAATTATTGTTGTTGTTGTGAATTGGCAGTAACGGTAGAGGGTTGGATGCCATGCTTTCTAGCATAGTTAGATGCCTTTAGAGTCTGAGTTCAAATCCCGCCGAGGTTAACTTTGCCTTTCATCCTTACGGGGTCGATAAAATAAAGTACCAGTAATGTACTGGGTAATTGCTGGCCTTGTGCCTAAAGTAGAAACAATTATTATTGTTGTTGTCCTTATAGTTGTTGTTTATTTTCGCATTCCAACGTCTTTTCGTGAAACACTTTACCAGCTTTTGGATTTATCTTTTTGTATATAGCAAATTTTGGTGGGAGCTGTAGAACCTGTTGTTCCTGTTCACTGATTAAAGTGTTACCATGAATATTTAGGCGGAAACATAATAGTACCACTGATGATGTTGCAGATGTGCAACGAAAGAACTTTGTTAGACTATATATATGCATTTATATCTGTAATTTTGACCGTTGCTCAATCAATGTTAAACATTGGTTGCCGAATGATTTAACTATGGAGATATAAAAGATACAGAAGCGAAAACCAACCAAACAGTGAGCGTGTTCCGTTATTAATTTATTACAACAATGTGACCCTCCCCAAGTATAACAATATCTGTTTCGGCACACGATTTCATATCAAAGGCCTCGCAAGACAAATATATATATATATATATATATATATATATATATATATATATATATATATATATATATATATATATATATATTTATATATATATTCCGATGATTTGATAAGAGACACGCACTGTATTTATGGTCGAATGACGCAATTTCGAGTGATTAGCGGCCTTCGGACTTACCTGATCAATAAAACAATTGTTAATACACTAAATAGAACCCCTTTTGTACAGCCTACTATGTTATTCGTTACTCTTTCACTATATATATATATATATATATATATATATATATATATATATATATATATATATATATACATATATAACACCTTTTTTAATTCCAACCCACCCGTCCCTTCAATCTATCTTATTTCTCCTTCTTTCTTCTGATGAAGGACTGGCGTCCGAAACGTCATTACCTTCTTCCTGCTATTTCAAGTGTTAACCTAATATATTCCGATTGTGTTGTTATTTCTGTTTACTTTTTACATACATACGCACACACACACACTCACACACACACACACACACACACACACACACACACACACACACACACACACACACACACACACACACACACACACACACACACACACACACACACACACACACACACACACATATATATATATATATATATATATATATATAGGGCGGGTAAAATTCCCGAGATCCATGGACGAGCTCTCTCCAGGGGTCTCTGTCCCTCATTATCGCTGCCATGTCCTGCGTCTCCAACAGACCAGTGACTGTCCTTAGGACATCAACATACGTTAACCTTGGTCTTCCTCTTCCAGTGTTCCCATTATCTTACAGGCTTATGGAATCCCCAAGAAAATAGTGGACCTGATACCACAGCTCTACACCAACACCAAAGCCTAATTCATTACACCTGATGGGATGACAGAGTCCTTTGAGATACTGGCTGGGGTGCTCCAGGGAGATACATTGGCTCCTTATCTTGTTATCATCGTAGTGGACTATTGTATGCGCCTTACACTGGAGAAACACTAGGACTCTGGCTTTACTGTAGCACCGGCTCAGAGCAGGAGAGTTAAGGCGAAACGATATATATATACATATAAATAGATAGATTGATGGATAGATAGATAGTCAGATAGATGGCGATACCGAGAGGAAACGTGGGTAAATAGAGGAAATAATGCACTTAATACATATTGAGAACAACGAAATATAATATAGAAATAGTTTCTAGAGAGCTAGAACCGTTTTATTCATATGCAATCATCAGCAATGCCTGATGATTCCATATGAATGAAACAGTTCTAGTTCTGTATGAGCCATTTTTATATTATATTTTATCACTATACTAGCATTAAAGCCCGGCGTTGCTCGGGGTCATTAAGTTACCAAAGTTAGGTTGCACCACCCATTTCATGGCAGCACTTTTTTGTCTGCCAGGCACTGGGTGATTGAATTGCAGACCTGGAAGCAGGAGCTGCGCCAGCAGTGACAATTGTAGTTTCGCCTATGGATATTACCTCTGTGCAAAAAAGTGTTGAAATTTATTGTTTCACAGTACTTGCGCAACACGCGCGTAGACGATGCCAGCCGAACAACAGAGCTGCGATGGAGTTGTTCTGCATGGTTGTCTGTGTGTTTTCTGAATTTAAGACAGTATGGAGGGTTGTGATATGAGGGAGAGTTAGGTGTTGTTTCTAGCAGGTTTAGTGGCTCATAGAGGATATGTGTATTCTAAATTTAAGACAGTAGGGAGTGGTGTGATATGGGGGAGAGTTAGCTGCTGTTTCTAGCAGGTTTAGTGACCTCATAGAAGATATGTTTTCTAAATTTAAGACAGTAGGGAGTGGTGTGATATGGGGGAGAGTTAGCTGCTGTTTCTAGCAAGTTTAGTAACCTCATAGAGGATATGTGTTTTCTAAATTTAAGACAGTAGGGAGTGTTGTGATATGGGGGACAGTATGGCCATCAAGCTTGGAAAGAGAAAGTAGCAGAAAGTATGAAGTTGTATAGATTTTGAATGGTAGTAGAAAGAGTTCAGCAGTTTAAATGATAGAGAAAAATCGTAAAATATTGAGTTTTATCTATTTTTTTGCGTAATTGTGGGTGAAATTGAAAAAATTATCTCCGTCAAGATGCAATCGAAGCTATTTCGAATACTGAATTGTAAATTTCAATTGAAGAAATTCTATCTCGTAGATTTCTATAACGAAGGAGCATGACCACACACTGAGCTTTATAGATTATGATTGATATATATATGTGTGTGTGTGTGTGTGTGTGTGTGTGTGTGTGTGTGTGTGTGTGTGTGTGTGTGTGTGTGTGTGTGTGTGTGTGTGTGTGTAAATGATGAAGGGCAATATCCAGAAACATTAGTGTCTACAGTTCTGTTTAGATGCCAACACAAGAGCAAGAATGAGGGCCTCGTTCTACTGGCATTGACATGTCTTTACAAATGAGGCTTGTTTGCATAATTGCAAACGAATCGTATACAAGAAACTGACTGGCCAGTCTGCTGATATGCACATCTGATTGATCGGTGGATCTGCTAATATGGACATCTAACTGATCAGCCAGTCTGCTAATATGCAAATCAGGCCAGTCAGTCACTTTATATTTTAGAAAATATCATATATTTACTCTAGCTCTGACAGTTAGCATTAGCAGGTGAACAGTGAACTGTGCTGATGAAGGGCAATACCAAGAAACATTAGTGTCTGCAGTTCTGTTTACATGCCAATACAAGAGCAAGAATGAGGGGCCCATTCTACTGACATGGCTTTCAAAATGAGGGTTCTTTGTATAATTGCAAACAAATCGAATATTATTATTAACATTCGAAAAACTCATATTACATTTATTATATATATATATATATATATATATATATATATATATATATATATGATTTTCATTAAGAACGGCAATAGACCTCAGCACCATTTATTTAATCATTGTCCATTTTAATTTTATCGATACACTAGGACAATTAGCGTGTTTGTTTTTAATATCATGAAGAGTGAGACATTAACCTCAGTCTTCAAGTGTCACCGAATTGTAAAAAATAGATAAATATTTCAAAATACTGCAAAGCACTTTTCGTGTCCTACATCACAGTAACACACACACACACACCCACACACATATATATATATATATATATATATATATATATATATATATATATATATATATATACATTAAAATCTATATACAATACATTCAAGATGAATTGAAAAACAAATAACATCATTTCAACCCTTTATTCACATTTCTTAACTCTCTCCACATATTCCTAAAAAAACATCCAATAGAATTATATTCAATAAACAAAACCAGCTAGGGCTTGATGAAATTAGGAAATAATCGGAGACATTGTAATCATGTATTACAGCAGGCGCCCGAGAGTCGGCTATATTTGCTTCTTCCAACTACTTTCTGGCAAAAAGAAAAATTACAAGAAATATTCCTCGCTGAGCTAATGTGCACTAATGTATATGAGTGGCAATTTAAATTACTATGATTTAATTTGTCACCCTAACCATACATACTCCTGGACAGTGAAATTTTCAATCGTATTTTTAAAGTAAGGTTGTAAAAGCAAAACAAATTCAGTACGGATTTGACGGGCTGAACATTTTTGTAAGTATTTAATTAATGTAAATACTCGAATACGAAAATATGTCACTTGTCCAATTGATAAAACGACAATGACATGCGCTCTTCAGACTCTGACAGACAGATGTCCTTTCTCTACTTTTTTCTGTCGCTACTAGAATGGACTCTGTTCGTCTATCTGGTTTTCTTAGCATCTCATGCATTTCGACACTCCTCCCCTCCTATCATCACCCATTTTGCGTCCAGCACCCAATGCTCCAGATTAAGAACTTCACCGTTTATTATACATACACGCACACACGGACACACATTCACACACATAAACACACATAAACACAGAAATATAATTATATTTCCATGTCCAGGGGTACTTTATCCGAATATCTCAACTCGTATTTATAGTATTGAAATATGATTATTTGCGTTGGGATGCACACATTTAAAACTAACAATTATCTAAATACTTCTTAAGTCAATCACTTTGTTTACACATATAATTGGTGGCTAGTGGTTAACATTCGCTCTGTATGCGAGAAATGCAGGGTTCGATTCACTGCAGGCGGATGTTACTGTTTATATTCTTCCGTCTCCAGAAATACCTTACCTGATTGTTGCTACTAATCTTAACTACAATAAAGAAAGGGGTGCGGGACTGCATCCAGAATATAATTTTCTATCCAGTTTGTAAAATAAGTTGGATTACTTTGAATAAATAATGAATGAATATTACATAATTTATCTACTAAATTTCGTAACAAATGATTAAACATATATTAAAAATATTATTGCATAGTTCAAGACTCACTTCTTTTAAAAAATTGAAATTTCAATACTTCCGGTATATCTATACTATAGTGAGAGACAGTGAAAGAGAAAGATGAAGCGATTTGTGTGCGTGTGCGTATGTGTATGTTGTTGTTCTTTGATTTTATAAAATTGCTAGAGCTATAAAGAGAGATTGTATGTGTGAGTATATAAAGAGAGTAGTGACGTGACTGTGACATATATATATATATATATATATTGTAACTATAATCGCGCAAACTTATAAAAATAAATGCTCACGGACATACATTCACACATATACATTTACACAAACACACACATACATCCATGATAGCAGCGTTCGGTGAATTGGAAATGTGACGGTAATACAAGTATAATGTTTTATTTATTTATTAACAACACAGTTAAACTCTTTTTTTAAAACTCATTTCTATAAAAATTTAATAGAGAGTTACAGAACGAAAACACTAACAAATATAATATATACAAAGGAAAGGGAAAGGAAAAAAAGAAAGAGAAAAAATACACAAGAACGTAATACCCACATCTTAGACCACATCAACAAAAGGCAGGCGAAAGGGGTGGACAAACGAGACGCTACCAGAGCAAAAGATAACAATATAGCGAGGAGCACTGGGAAACCTCTCTAATAATTTTTGAGGCAAGCCAGCAACGCTCGCAGTGTTACCTGGGGTGATGGCGAAGCTGAGGTGCTTGAACAACCAAGGGCCTTCACGAGCATCACCAGTTACCTTTGTCTGGCGAGCTAGCAGTGAAGATAAGAACCTCGCCGTCAATCACCCGACTCCCCCATACGTTTCGAATGCCACAGGCTGGAGAATTAGTTAGCTGACAGAACACGGTATTATATGATTTTTCCCGTTCAGCTGCGGATGCTGTATCTATCGCCCTTACCGTTGCATCCAGGATGTGGGAAGAAGCAAAAGAGTCACTAATTGTGACGTCCCAGGTAAGCACCTGCCTCTTGACCTGGAGCACAGAGTAAGACTGTCAAGTCTTTTCCCATCAATTCTGGACATTCCAGACGGTTCCAAAATTGAGGGGATGTTTCCCCGGGCCAAAGCTCTTAAGTGGTAATAGGACAGTGTGTGTATGTGCGTGCACGTGATTTCTTCGGCGTTCTTAAATTAGAGACATGTGGGTGTCATTGTTTTTTTAGTTAGAGACATGTGTTTGTGTTTCCCTTTCCTTCCTTTTACACACACATACATTCACACAAACACACATACACATTGTTTGATGGACGGGTGGACAGAAGTCCCTCAAATTTATATACATGTGAATGGAGTTCTACTGAAGCAGTTAGAGAAGTTCAAGTATCTTGGAGCCGTGTTCATGAGTGATGCAATGCAGGAGGCTGAATTATTTGCAAGAATTGCAAAAGCTGATGCAGTAATGCGCCAGCTTCAACATTCAGCAATCAGAAGAAGTGGGTAGGTGTAAAAGCCAAACTCGCTGTCTTCCTGGTATTCCTGCCAACTCTTACCGAGGATCATGAATCTTGAGTAATGATCAAAATAATACAATTGCAAATAAAAGCGACAGAAACGGGGTTCCTCCGAAAAGTCTTTGGAGTAACGTTACTCGATAAAGTGCATAGCTCAGAGTCTAGAGAGTCACTCCTGGTAGAGCCGCTACTTCTCCGAATTGAGAGATCACAACTCCGATATTATGAGTATGTGGTGAGAATGTCTCACTAAGGAATCATTGGACACATTTTACAGGCAAAACCAAACGGCAAGGGACCTAGAGGTATACCCTAAGCAAGATAGTTGCTTAACATCCACCAGCTGGTTGGTCTCGCTTTTGGATCTAGCTGGATCAGTTAGAGATGTTTGCTTCTGACAGACTCATTGGAAGGAGTCTTTGAGCAGGACACTGCCCCCACGGCCCTCTCAGAAATAAGTGGCTGAAGAAGAAGATATTGTCGATTTACTTTTCAATTTACATATATATATTTGCGTATAATACCAATATGCAAACTACATATGCTAGCAGAAAACCGCCCGCAGGCAGTTTTTTTCTGCTAGTATTTATAATGATTGGCTACTTTTGTATTTATTTGTGTTGAGACGTTCATATTTCAAATTTTCAAATTTGCCAATAATTCTTCAGGTAATTGCTTTGTTTACACACCTAGGTTTATGTTTAAAATTTTGTAAATAAACATATTTGGCGACCATTAGTTCATTAGCAACAATATGATTATTCGTGGGTTCTTGAATCTCTGAAGATATTTAATGTGGTACAGAATTTAAGCATTTTAGTAGAATCTAAAATGAAGGAATGGAGAATTAATTGCCTCACTTTCTCTCCCATAATGTTTAAGAATCACTTGCTACTCCTCACCCTACTTTCATTTCCACACCTCTGTTTCTGTTGTACGTAGCCATTCCCCGCTTTCGTTTGGACGGAGTTATCACCTATTTCTCACCTACCACTACAGTGATGAAACAATGTGGTTTACTAATCTTTCTCTTACTGCTACTCTCTATTTCTCACTATCACTACATTTTATTTCGTGTCCATTGATTATTTTTCATTTCTCTCTCTCTTTTTATATCTTCAACTCTATCTCCATTATTCTTTTAGTTTCTACTTAAGCCTCAATCAGCATGGTTGGTTTCTTTTTAACTTAAAATTAAGTTTATATTATGTTTTAGATAGACATAAAGCTAACCCTCCTGGTAGAAGATAAGGGACGATGATATTGCCCACTAGTTGATTGATGATTATTGCTTATTGACGCCGGAAGAACTATCAATAATATTTTTTTGTTTAGGCATTAGGCCAACAATTTGGGGAGAGGGGTAAGTCGATTAGATCGACCCCATTGCGTTACTGGTGCTTTACTTTTTCGACCTCGTAAGGCAAATCCAACCTCAGCAGGATTTGATCTCAGAATGTAAAGGGCCGTAATATATGCCGTAACTTTGCATCATACTGACATATCTTATTTTCACTCTGCTTCTTCTCCATTTACCTTTCAGACTAATATATATATTTTTCGCCTTCTTTCTTTGCTACGCAATCTCTTTCAGTGAATCTTAACTTTCAATATCTACGCTCTGACTATGTATGTGAAATTCAAATTAGACTACATGTTGTTTGATAAAAATTACAGTGAGACTACTTATTTCTGTGTGTGAAACTATACTGGAAGGTATTTTCTGATGAGGAGACAATAATCTCTGAAATGAGCTCAGATAATATCTTACGAATTTCTTTGTACAGTAGGAAGCGGGAAAAATGTGCTTGTACTTCGTTCATTTCACTTCGAAGGTGTTTAATTCAAAAACAGTAGCTGTACTTACATTGAATATATCTATATGTGTATATATATATATATATATATATATATATATATATATATATATATATATATATATATATATACATATATATATATATATTTGATATGAGAGAAGAAGAGCGATATAGAAAGTGGAAGAGAGGCACACAAACATAGAAATATATATATATATATATGTGTTGCCGTGTACATATATATGTATGTATATATAACAAACAAACATATATATTGATATTCATAAAATTACTTACTTTGTATAGATGTGCATAGACATACATTTTATAAACATAAAAATACATATATAATTATACATCATTTATATATATATATGTATATAGTTAAATATAGCTATGGTTTTACGTTATATAAGTTTATACTTTTTCTAATTTATCTATAGGGGAATTTTGAAAAGAAATAAGTTTAAAATAAAATAAAATGTGTGACATTTTCCTTAAAAATCGCTCTGATATTTTTTGCATGGTGGTGGGTATTCTATTGAATAACATAAAACTCTGAATACTTTCAGTTATATTTTCAATATTTACATAATATTGATCTCTTTTTTAAATAGTTACACACATTGATATTCACATAGACGCATAAGCACATAGTTAATGTGCTTATATAATAGGAAATTCTATTATATGATATTTATGCATTTCCTCAAAGTCTTTTGAGGTATGATGGAACTGAAAATACCTATAACTTTAAATTAGAATGTAACCTAAATCACAGATATCTTTCCAGTAGGAACTGGCTTACGTTTCTATGGCATTTTTTTTTTATTGAACAGTAACAGTAACAGAGCAAAAGACGTGGTGAATTTGCAAAGTTGTTAGAGCTGGAATAAATGTATTACGATTCCCGGCTCATTGCGCTCTCTGAGATCAAATCCCACAGAGGTCGGCTTTGATTCCCTTCTTGCTTAGTAGATAAAATGTACGGTTACAGTATTTGAGTGAATTCTTCCTCCTTATCTCTTTCTAATCCCTTCTCTATCACTCTCTATCTTTCTCCTTCCCTGGGAGAAATCGATTGTGTTCAGACCTGGAAATGGGATGCGATCCAACAGGTTTAGATTCCCAAGACTGTGTAGCATGAATTTCCCTCTACAACGCAATACATATTTACGATTCCATATAAACACACCATCTACCAGAGAGAAACATCATTGGCAGATTTGTACAAACATAGGTTGAAATGTAATAGTCTATTTTCGGTATTCTGCAGTCAAAATGTATATCAATTCGTCCGGTCATATCTTCGGCGCTCAGTAATAAAGTACTGGTCAAAGGCGAAGTTCTGGCGGATAATATATTGTATTCATAACAAAAACAAACGGGCCAAGGACAGAACCACTACAGGGTTGATCGACCTAATATAAAGATCGTATCTGATTGAGCTGAGCGCATTAACGCTCATTAAATCGTTTAGTAATGTAAAAAATATATGTTAATATAAATTGGTATATACAAATATGCGAAAATGTTCATAGTGAAGATCCGGTTTGGCTGTTTACATAACAAATATCTTTACATCTTGATAGGTCTTGTGAACGACGAAAGCGCGAGCATCAATTTATAAACAAAGTTTTAATTTTATATTTTTTATTCAAGTGATCAACAATGCTTTATTGCTTTAAATTGTATCGATGTATTATAATTTACACAAGCGAAAACATTTTTGAGCGTATATACATACACACATGCACCCGCTCATCTCAACTCATATATAAGTATGTGTGTATGCGTGTGCGCGCGCGTGCGTGCGTGTGTGTGCGTGTGTGTGTGTGTGTGTGTGTGTGTGTGTGTGTGTGTGTGTGCGCGTAGATATGTGTTTGTAAATATAATGAAATGTACCAATGTTACCTTTGCACGTTACCAACACGTACGATTCAACTGAGTTTGCCATCAACACTAAATATTATACGAAATAAATATTGTTTCAGAGTGGCATTTGTTTGATTTTGAAAGGCAACGACCCAATAGTATATACAACGTGGGAACCTTATACAAAATACAGCAATAACAACAAATACTCAGAGAAAAGTCAACTACTTATTTTATTAACCTGTATGGGGTGAGATAAAAACTGTACGTCGGTCAGTTTTGAACTTACAGAGGAAATATAAAAAGAGATTGAATAATCATTCTCTACTAGTGTCTATATCTACCAATTTACCAGCATTTCATTCCGTTGAGCATATAATATTACTAATATTACCATGGGGAGAGTTTCACATTATTCTTGTCTATTACGATAACAACAAAATATCTAACTCGATCTGCACAGTATCACACCGTTTGACAATATGATTTAAATGGAAATAAATGGCTATGAAATACATAGACGAAGTCATGTGTCTGATTATATACCAATATTATCATCATCCTCATCATCATCGTCATCATCATCTCCATAATGCTCATATACATCATCATCGTCATCATTATTATCATCATTATCATTATCATAATATTTAGTGTAACCACCACTATCACTAGCAACGTTATCACCATTATCCTCAGTATGAACAGCATCATCAACGCCATCATCACCACCACAAACATTACCATCATAATTATCACAATCATCACATCGTTTTCATAAGGAATATAACGAGATAGCAAGCAATTATTTTCACCTCTATCTAATGCCATTAGTGGGAAAATGAAACTCTATATGCACCCAACACAAGCGATATTCCAGTGTAGAATCAATAACATTCCAAGAACTCTACGATATATGATATATGATATTATACATACATATTATATATTCTGCTGTTGACCTTTTTACCATTTTTAATCAGTTTTAACCATATTTCTGCTTCTCTTTTTGTGTGTCTGTTTTATATCATGTTTTAGTGCATTCGCTAGATTAGATTGTATTTGATATACATATACACTGAAACTTCTTCTGTTGAAACACTTTCATCGAATATTTCAACAGGGTGTTGTAAATGTTCTGTTGACAGCTTAGAAATACTGCAATTCTGTGGATTCTCTCGTGGGTCGTGTAAAATTACATTGTCTGTAATAGGTTTGGTAGGAATCATTAATATCAATGGTTTAGGTCAGTTACTCATGCGTGTATGTATATTGTAAGTGGATTTTCTCAAAGCTAGTTAAAAATATCAATAAGATTTTCCATACGCATAAAGTTTCCTGTGCAAGATTCAATGTTATCCATGTGTAGACTTTTTCTTTCCTATACATATAGTTGATCCTACTCTAGTTTTGTTAAATTTTCATGGAAATATGCTTTACAGAAGAGATATAATAAGGTTGAAGGATGTCCGTTGCTTTCACCCATTTCGCTTGTAGACAAGCTTCATTCTTTTGTCTAAAATAAGCTTTGTTCGAAAAGTTTTAGATAAGCTCAAGTTATCGAGGTTTTCTCTTGCTTGCTGCTCATGAACTGAACACGTCTTGAAATTGTGATGATAGGCTCGATTAGCTGAATTTGTTTTTTCTCACTTGTCATATTCTTAAGTTGAGACATGATTTGTATGTTTATAGAATATATGCTGACAAGCTAAAAGCTTTATATTTTATATAATTTCCAAATGCATGATTGTAGTCATAGTTCAGACATTCAAGTGTTAACAGTTCAAACTATCTTTTTGTCGAAATCTCATACATAGCTACAATTCGTGTCCTCTGAGGTAAAGAACATTCACAATTTGTTGAGTGTTCTTTTAAATTCTATTACTGACAAACTGGTAGCGTCATTAGAATATTGGTTTTAAATGCTTAACTCTATATGTATTGGGTCTCTGCGATTGGAGTTAAAATCTCAGTGTAGTCCATTTAGACCATCATGTCTTCGGGATCGATAAATATATACACACAATGTCCAGAACAGTTGCTGGGCAAAATTATTAAAGCATCCAGCATCCTTTTAAAGCATCCTGCCGTATTCCTTCCAGCCCTTTGTATTTGAACTTCGCCCGCCACCACACTGGTATCAATCTGTATCGACTATTCCCCTTACCATGTGAGTTTTTCTTGCTTCCAATGTTTTAAATTAGACCAAGTGTTTTAAGATTAAAGCAGCCAATGAACAGAAATCTATAGGCCCACGTTTAAACAGAAAACATGATCAGGTACTGAACAGAGAGCTATGCTTAATATATCCAAGATAAAATAATATTTTGAGTTTCTTTTTACTTAAAAAAGTGCCTCAAAGGTTTTTTTTATAAATGTAATTTGATTGGTTATAAATGAAATTATGACTGTCACGTGAACAAGTACATTAAATTGCGCGTCCGTATTTGGAAATTTTTTTGTAGCCATTTAGAGAATTTTGTGCCAAACAAAAGATAATTGTCAAGAAAAAAGGGATGAGAAGAATTGTTCTGGTTCAGTGAGTATGGCGGATGTGCAGAGGAGTGAAAATTCAGACTTTCTATTAAAATAAAAGTAGAGAGATGTATGTTTATTTGTGTGCTGGTGTGTGTGTGTGTGTGTGTATATATGTGGGTGTGGGTGTGTGTGTGTGCATGTGTGTGTGTAGGAAACTGATTCTATTAGCAGAAGTGGGGGGGGGTATGTGTGTGTATGGGTGTTATATGTGTGTGTGGGAGTATTGTTAGCATGTTAAGATGGGGAGAATATATATTTGTGTGCGCATGTGTAGGAAAATGATTCCGTTAGTAGAAATGGAGGAGGGAATTATGTGTGTGTGAGGGGTATAGTTAGCATGTTAAGGTGTTAGAGTATTAACGTATGTTAAGGTTTATTTAGCTCTGGTTTTTATTTTCGAATATAGAAGGTGTTATATATATGTGTGTGTGTGTGTGTGTGTGTATGTATGTGTCTTTTTGGATGGTTAGCATGTTATGGTGTTAACATAATGTATAATAAACTATATTTAATGCTGGTCTATATTTTTGAATAAACATATTTTTGAATAAACATATTTTTGAATAAACATATATTTGAATAAACATATTTTTGAATAAACATATTTTTGAATAAACATATTTTTGAATAAACCTATGTCTAGATGTGCACTGAGTGGTATCTGTCTTGTGGTAGGGTCTCGTAATTGTTGGCGATGAATTATCATTCTGTTTCTGAGTGTGAGTTTAGTTTTTCCTATATAATCTTCATTGCATCCTTTACATTTAATGGCATAAATTACATTTTTTGATGTGCAAATGAAGTGATTTTTAACAACAAAATTGTGTCCTGATTGAAATGTTGCCTTCAATGAGGTGAGTGCAGGTTCCACAATTAGAGTGACCACACTTTTTGACAGTTGGTTTGGGTTTGTGGTAGTTAATTTGGCATTGGTGAGTAATGATTTTAGTGATTTCGGTTGTCTTTTGGTTTTGATTATCTTGTGTATTTCAAGGGCTTTTTTTCATTTTTGGTCTTGTTTCAATAGTGGGATGTTCTTGTGAATAATGTTGTAAGCTTCCGCATTTCTTGGGTTATGTGTTGAGATATATGATAGAATATTGGACGTACCTTGAATTTGTTTCTCTTTTCGTAATTCATCAATGCTTATTGCTTTAGCCTTTTCTCTTCCATTATTTATTAGTAATACTGGTACTGTCTTTCGAGCAGAATTTCCTTTAATTCTTGAAGTCTTTTATTTCGCGTTTCCTAATTGGAGACAATTGAGCAAATTCTTCTTGTTAGGTTAAAAGGGATGTTTGTCTTCGTGTGTTTTGGATGTTTGGAGGTGAATAACAGGTATTGTTTAGAATTTGTTGGTTTGTAGTGTATGTCAATTTCAATATTTGTGGGTTTTTTATGATTAAGATGTCCAGAAATGGGAGTTGACTTGGCTGTATTCCATTGTGAATTGCATGTGTTATTGATGCCGTTAATTAAATTTTTGAAATATATATATATATATATACATATATATAGGGCGGGTAAAATTATCTGAGACCCGTGAACGAGTCTCTCCAGTGGTCTCTGTTCTTCATCATCGCTGCCATGTCCAGCTAACCTCAGTCTCCTCTGTATTACTTTCGAGAGGCTCTCGTACAGCTCTCTCTTTCTCTTTCTATATCTATATACGTATATATATATATATATATGAAAACAGGGAGAAAGAGACGATTATGAGGAAGAAACATATATTTTTTTCATTTTTTTTGTTTCTCTCTCTCTCTTTTCTGGGTTAGAAAATGATTAAAACGAAATGTTTTACTTTGTGTGAAGTGTTAAGGTATTAGTTGATTTATTTATTATTAAACAATGGCATTTATTTATCTATTTATATATTTAATTATTGTCTATTACCGGTTTCTGCATTTATATGCATTATCAAATGATAGTGAAATGTATTAGTGTGGTGTCGCACATGTTAAACAGAAGGTGCAGAAAGAATAATGTTATATACAAATAAGGTTTAAGAAGTGAAAAGAAAAAAGAAAAAGGAAAAAAAACGTGCATAATGTGGAACGTAAAAAGTCAATGTGGGAGAAAAAATAATGTTATTTACAAGCGCAGTCATTGAAGTTAAGCAGTTCAAAATGTGTTAATATCGCAAGAATGCTTGGTTGAACCATGGTTCCGTGAAGGAGGTAAATGCTGGATTGTGGTTTGATATGATTTCCCTTTTTAGAGAGTTAATATACAGGGGGAAGCAATTCTTGCTTAGTGATATTTAATTTATTTAAGAAAAAGGATTAGGTAGGGTGTGAGGGAGGTAACTCTTGTAAATGTTTGATGGTTTGTTGCAGTTTTAAATTGGTCCGATTTTTAGGGCATTGAGTAGTGGTTGAAATGTATTAATGAAATATGTTTCCTTATTGGTGCGTTGGATGAAACTAGCGTTGTCTATGAATTTGTAAATGGGGAAAATTTTAAAGTTTGGATGTTGGTTGAGAGTACAATTGGCGATATGTTCACTAAATGCAATCTTTCTGTATTCCTGTATTTTAATTTGTGATTTATGGACGGTCATACGTTGACGGAGGCTGTTTTTTGTCTGTCCTATGTAGTGCTCTTGACAACCTGAGCATGTCAAAACATAGATAAGGTTTTCAGATGCACATGTAAAGTTGTGTTTAACTGTGAAACGTTGTCCTTGTTTAAAATGCCACAGTTGGGCCTTCCGCATTTTGTTACTGTAGGGTTTATTGTGAGGGTTTGTTGGATTTTGGCTTGTGTGAGGATGTTTTTACATGGATTTGGGTTGTCCTTTGCTCTGTATGATGTTGTGTGTTTGGAGGATATTGTTCATTCTTGGGTCTCTTTTTAGTAAAGGAATGTTCTGGAGGATGGTGTCGAATACCTCATTGTTTTCATATATATATATATATCCTAACTCGTGTGCCTCCTCTCCACATGTTATTATTATTATATATATATATATCTATATCTCTCTCTCTCTCTCTCTCTATATATATATATATATATATATATATATATATATATATATATATATATATATATATATATATATATATATTCGTAAAGTTTAATTCCGAGCAGATTCGCTACAATAATAATAACGTTAGACAATCGGGTCAGAAAATAAGTAGCCGGAAGAGACTAAAGGTCCGCGAACTCTATATCTCTTGAATTCCAGGCAAGTACATTACATTTACGCCATGCAGCAGATCATTACAGGTTCTGTTCGAAACTACATATAATTCATTCATAGAAACTACATATAATGCATTTATACATATATACATATGGTCGGCATTCATAAGACGGATTAGGATTCTTCTGCCTCTAATGATATTTTATTGCATTTCATATCGCTATTATTATAGTAGCAATTGTTTAGATTTCAACATTTCAAATCATGCAAAGGCCTCGATGCGTCGTACGAAAAAAGCAATCAACATATAACTTTATCAAGGTACCAATATATATTAAATACACCACACCCCCCACACACACACACATATATATGGAGATAGACATATGCAAAACTATGAATGTATATATATATATATATATATATGTATATATATATATATATATATGTGTGTGTGTGTGTGTGTGTGTGTGTGTGTGTGTGTGTGTGTGTGTGTGTGTGTGTGTGTGTGTGTGTGTCTGTGTGTGTCTATGTGTGAGTGTGTGGGTTCGTGTGAGTGTGTGCGCGCGCGCGTGTATGTGTGTGTATGCGTGTGTGTGTGTATGTATTTAAATAGTATTTAAATATGTTTGAATATGTATATGGGTATATGAGTATTAATTACTGGCAGTTAATTCATTACGTGAATCATGTCTTAAAAGAAACTGAATAACTCCCACTAATTGATATAAAATACATTATCCTCCTGCAATAAGTATAGAGATTTGTTTACCAGATAATGTTTGCAATCTATAAAACATATTCCATTATGTGTTATAAATTATATATATATAATATATATATATATATGTTATATATATAATATATATATATATATATATATATATATATATATATATATATATATATATATATATATATATATATATACATATATATATACATATATACAGATTTATATATATATATGCATATATATATATATATATATATATATATATATATATAAATATACCCTATTGTGAGTGTGCGTACTCACAAATAAATGAATAAATGATTAACTAAACAAACAAATATATATATATACATACATACATACACTTATGTGTGTGTGTGTATGAAAGACTAACATATACGTGGAAAATTATGAAATACATATATATATTCATATATTATTATTAACATATTATGGGTGATGTTGTCGCTGCTGTTTGCCATGAAAAGTCACGTTTTCACAGAGCTCTGCTTAGAAGATATTTTCTTCCATGATTACCTGATGACAAAACGTGTTCATATTTTCGTTTTTTCCAACGAATAACTATCAAACATTAGACATTCTCGTTGTGTACACATATTTCTGCAAACATCCACTTTAATTTGTTTATCAGAGATGCAATATGACTGGCTTCCTCTAGGGTAGCAGTATGAGGTGTTAGCCATAACGGAGATGGCAGCAAATACCTACCACCACTCCAATGTTTGAATACATAGAAAAAAAAAAAGATTAGAATAAGATAAACAGAAAAGATGGCAATTAAACGAATAGACGCAGTTGTAAACATCGCCAGCTGCTATTTGACAAACATAAAACCGAGAAGTTGTAAAAATACAAACTTAAATGACAATGAGAAAATCACAACAAACACCAACAATTCATCGTATGTTAATATAATAAGGCAAAATTATTAGACATCGGTCCAACTCTAGACCCAAACGAATGTGAAATGGGAGAGACATTACAAAACAGAATGATCATTACCCACAGAATGTAAATATAAAACTGTATGCCAGTGTTTCTTCTCCATTGATCAGCGCAAATAAAATTAAGACTAGAGACTAGGCGAGTATAGTGGAAGTGTTGCAGCCTCACTTACTTAACTATATATCTTGTGAGTGTTGTGGATGTATTATATAAAATTTCACGTATTTTTTCTCCTTTTGTGTGTATGATATGTTCATGTTTTTTAATGTGAAGGCTCATTTTATTATCTGTTATTTAATATCGCTGATAATTCGCTAGGGTCTATTTTAAGTCTGTTGCTTTATGGATGTATTAGTTGTACAACAACGTTTTGAATATAATTGATTTAAGGTGAGGGAAGATCGTTTGAATATAAGCCGAAATGAGTTGACAAGAAGCGAAATCCCGGTGGTCTTCCATTCCGTAAACTGTAAATTCTGGAAGCGTTGTTCTGGCACGATAAAGAGGTTTATAAAACCAACGGGTAATTTGCTAGCCGTGAATATTTGTTGTTTTACTAAAACGATGCCGTGTATTTTTTGTATACATAAATATCAAAATATTTGTTATTGACGTCATCATCTACTATCTTTGTGAGAGGTCGACGTATTGGGATTTGTTGTGATGTGGAAATGAGGGCTGTTAAAGATTTGTTTGTCAAGATTTTCTTCGGGTGTACAATGTAGAGTGATCTCAGTCTCTATAATGTTATTTACTTTGGAAGTTTCTTAGGCTTTAGTACTATTTTCAGTTTTGGGGTAGACAACTAATTAAAAGACCCAGAACAACGTCATATAAAATGCGTTGCGTCATTCATTACAATTGTGCTCTGTGTTTAGAATTCACTCAGGTAAAATCAACACAAGTTGATTCTGCTTGTGTAATTCTTTCTCAATTCCTCACTATCAATCTCTCTCCTTCTCCGGAAGAAATCGGTTGTGTTCAAAACCTTGAGAGAGAATAGGTTCCGCCAGGTTTAAAATATCCAAGAGTCTATATACAGTTATGGGTTCATACATACATATATTTTCCCAGGTTCCAGATACTTGGAATTAGACAGTAGCCATAGATATTGCAGAATGTAATGATTCATTCAGGCCATATGCGTTTTAGGTGCATGCTTGCGGTTTACTGTATCCCTGGTACATTTACTGTTTTAGATTTCCCTGAAAAGATATGGTTACTTGGTAGAAGGGAAAGGGTCAACATAAGTGTCTAGATCTCCACTGCCAATTGCATGTTTGGTGGGTGTTTTTTTTTTGTATAGCTAGGTGGCTGGGTTCATGCAGAGGTTAGGTGCACAGAGCTGGAAATATTCATTAGTTAAGCTAAACAAGACCACAAATTTCACAAGGAAGACATTATTAAAATATTGTCAACATAGTTTTAGTTTAATGTAAGGAATGTAGAGAATAATAATAATAATAATATTAATAATGTCCGTTTACAATTGTTTCGCTACTCCATATAATGTTTCTGGATCAAATGATTATAGATCACTAATGATCTGGTTCAGTTGAAGATAATTAACTTAGGTAAAATTGGAGCAGCTCATCGGAACTTCAAAAGGAATATAAATTAAAAGAAAGAAAGAATGTTACATGAATGTAATGTTCTATATATTGGTATTTCACTATGGTTAATTATCTTCAACTGAACCAGATCAATAATGATCTATAATCATTTGATCCAGAAACATTATATGGAGTAGCGAAACAATTGTAAACGGACATTATTAATATTATTATATTGGCAGTATCGGTAGAGGGTTGGACGCCATGTTTTCTAGCATAGTTACGTCCCTTTACAGTCTGAGTTCAAATCCCGCCGGGGTTAACTTTGCCTTTCATCCCTACGGAGTCGATAAAATAAAGTACCAGTAATGTACTGGGTAATTGCTGGCCTTGTGCCTAAAGTAGAAAAAATTATTATTATTATTCTCTACATTCCTTACATTAAACTAAAACTATGTTGACAATCTTTTAATAATGTCTTCCTTGTGAAATTTGTGGTCTTGCTTTGCTTAACTAATGAATATATATATATATATATATATATATATATATGTGAATATAGACATAGAATATTCGAAAATATTCTGTATGTTTATAATAAACATTTTGAAGACCTAATCGCTATAGAATAGAATACGTCACGTATTACAATTAGATTCTCGATAAAAGCAATGGAAGTAATCTACGCGTTTCATTCTTGTTAGAAATCATCAGGACCACATATCCAGTGCTTTTATCGAGAATGACACAGCTAGAGACTTATAGAATACTTAGCTGTGTACAGGAACTGGTTTGAAAGAGCGGTTGCCGGTCCGGCAGAAATTAGAAATTGGAATAAATGCTCTGAAATAGCGATATATATGTGAATATAGACATAGAATATTCGAAAATATTCTGTATGTTTATAATAAACATTTTGAAGACCTAATCGCTATAGAATAGAATACGTCACGTATTACAATTAGATTCTCGATAAAAGCAATGGAAGTAATCTACGCGTTTCATTCTTGTTAGAAATCATCAGGACCACATATCCAGTGCTTTTATCGAGAATGACACAGCTAGAGACTTATAGAATACTTAGCTGTGTACAGGAACTGGTTTGAAAGAGCGGTTGCCGGTCCGGCAGAAATTAGAAATTGGAATAAATGCTCTGAAATAGCGATATATATGTGAATATAGACATAGAATATTCGAAAATATTCTGTATGTTTATAATAAACATTTTGAAGACCTAATCGCTATAGAATAGAATACGTCACGTATTACAATTAGATTCTCGATAAAAGCAATGGAAGTAATCTACGCGTTTCATTCTTGTTAGAAATCATCAGGACCACATATCCAGTGCTTTTATCGAGAATGACACAGCTAGAGACTTATAGAATACTTAGCTGTGTACAGGAACTGGTTTGAAAGAGCGGTTGCCGGTCCGGCAGAAATTAGAAATTGGAATAAATGCTCTGAAATAGCGATATATATGTGAATATAGACATAGAATATTCGAAAATATTCTGTATGTTTATAATAAACATTTTGAAGACCTAATCGCTATAGAATAGAATACGTCACGTATTACAATTAGATTCTCGATAAAAGCAATGGAAGTAATCTACGCGTTTCATTCTTGTTAGAAATCATCAGGACCACATATCCAGTGCTTTTATCGAGAATGACACAGCTAGAGACTTGTAGAATACTTAGCTGTGTACAGGAACTGGTTTGAAAGAGCGGTTGCCGGTCCGGCAGAAATTAGAAATTGGAATAAATGCTCTGAAATAGCGATATATATGTGAATATAGACATAGAATATTCGAAAATATTTCTAACAAGAATGAAACGCGTAGATTACTTCCATTGCTTTTATCGAGAATCTAATTGTAATACGTGACGTATTCTATTCTATAGCGATTAGGTCTTCAAAATGTTTATTATAAACATACAGAATATTTTCGAATATTCTATGTCTATATTCACATATATATCGCTATTTCAGAGCATTTATTCCAATTTCTAATTTCTGCCGGACCGGCAACCGCTCTTTCAAACCAGTTCCTGTACACAGCTAAGTATTCTATAAGTCTCTAGCTGTGTCATTCTCGATAAAAGCACTGGATATGTGGTCCTGATGATTTCTAACAAGAATGAAACGCGTAGATTACTTCCATTGCTTTTATCGAGAATCTAATTGTAATACGTGACGTATTCTATTCTATAGCGATTAGGTCTTCAAAATGTTTATTATAAACATACAGAATATTTTCGAATATTCTATGTCTATATTCACATATATATCGCTATTTCAGAGCATTTATTCCAATTTCTAATTTCTGCCGGACCGGCAACCGCTCTTTCAAACCAGTTCCTGTACACAGCTAAGTATTCTATAAGTCTCTAGCTGTGTCATTCTCGATAAAAGCACTGGATATGTGGTCCTGATGATTTCTAACAAGAATGAAACGCGTAGATTACTTCCATTGCTTTTATCGAGAATCTAATTGTAATACGTGACGTATTCTATTCTATAGCGATTAGGTCTTCAAAATGTTTATTATAAACATACAGAATATTTTCGAATATTCTATGTCTATATTCACATATATATCGCTATTTCAGAGCATTTATTCCAATTTCTAATTTCTGCCGGACCGGCAACCGCTCTTTCAAACCAGTTCCTGTACACAGCTAAGTATTCTATAAGTCTCTAGCTGTGTCATTCTCGATAAAAGCACTGGATATGTGGTCCTGATGATTTCTAACAAGAATGAAACGCGTAGATTACTTCCATTGCTTTTATCGAGAATCTAATTGTAATACGTGACGTATTCTATTCTATAGCGATTAGGTCTTCAAAATGTTTATTATAAACATACAGAATATTTTCGAATATTCTATGTCTATATTCACATATATATCGCTATTTCAGAGCATTTATTCCAATTTCTAATTTCTGCCGGACCGGCAACCGCTCTTTCAAACCAGTTCCTGTACACAGCTAAGTATTCTATAAGTCTCTAGCTGTGTCATTCTCGATAAAAGCACTGGATATGTGGTCCTGATGATTTCTAACAAGAATGAAACGCGTAGATTACTTCCATTGCTTTTATCGAGAATCTAATTGTAATACGTGACGTATTCTATTCTATAGCGATTAGGTCTTCAAAATGTTTATTATAAACATACAGAATATTTTCGAATATTCTATGTCTATATTCACATATATATCGCTATTTCAGAGCATTTATTCCAATTTCTAATTTCTGCCGGACCGGCAACCGCTCTTTCAAACCAGTTCCTGTACACAGCTAAGTATTCTATAAGTCTCTAGCTGTGTCATTCTCGATAAAAGCACTGGATATGTGGTCCTGATGATTTCTAACAAGAATGAAACGCGTAGATTACTTCCATTGCTTTTATCGAGAATCTAATTGTAATACGTGACGTATTCTATTCTATAGCGATTAGGTCTTCAAAATGTTTATTATAAACATACAGAATATTTTCGAATATTCTATGTCTATATTCACATATATATCGCTATTTCAGAGCATTTATTCCAATTTCTAATTTCTGCCGGACCGGCAACCGCTCTTTCAAACCAGTTCCTGTACACAGCTAAGTATTCTATAAGTCTCTAGCTGTGTCATTCTCGATAAAAGCACTGGATATGTGGTCCTGATGATTTCTAACAAGAATGAAACGCGTAGATTACTTCCATTGCTTTTATCGAGAATCTAATTGTAATACGTGACGTATTCTATTCTATAGCGATTAGGTCTTCAAAATGTTTATTATAAACATACAGAATATTTTCGAATATTCTATGTCTATATTCACATATATATCGCTATTTCAGAGCATTTATTCCAATTTCTAATTTCTGCCGGACCGGCAACCGCTCTTTCAAACCAGTTCCTGTACACAGCTAAGTATTCTATAAGTCTCTAGCTGTGTCATTCTCGATAAAAGCACTGGATATGTGGTCCTGATGATTTCTAACAAGAATGAAACGCGTAGATTACTTCCATTGCTTTTATCGAGAATCTAATTGTAATACGTGACGTATTCTATTCTATAGCGATTAGGTCTTCAAAATGTTTATTATAAACATACAGAATATTTTCGAATATTCTATGTCTATATTCACATATATATCGCTATTTCAGAGCATTTATTCCAATTTCTAATTTCTGCCGGACCGGCAACCGCTCTTTCAAACCAGTTCCTGTACACAGCTAAGTATTCTATAAGTCTCTAGCTGTGTCATTCTCGATAAAAGCACTGGATATGTGGTCCTGATGATTTCTAACAAGAATGAAACGCGTAGATTACTTCCATTGCTTTTATCGAGAATCTAATTGTAATACGTGACGTATTCTATTCTATAGCGATTAGGTCTTCAAAATGTTTATTATAAACATACAGAATATTTTCGAATATTCTATGTCTATATTCACATATATATCGCTATTTCAGAGCATTTATTCCAATATATATATATATATATATATGTATATATGTATATATGTATATATGTGTGTGTCCGCATGTATCTGTGTGTTTCTAAATATATTAATAACTCCCTCCGGTCGAGCAATCTTTGAAGTGTGGGGACAACTGGAAAGCTTCCATTACTCAGACTTCTCGCCTTCTTCACTACCTCTTCTGCGGCCTCGATATGAATACCCCCTCCGCCTCCGTGGTATTTTCTTCGTGGTTATAAGAGGCTTAGCTCTGTTTCTCGACCGTTATATCGCGTGACTATCTCCCCCTCCGCCTTTTGGGACTCTTTCTCACGTCGTGTAGACGCGTTCTTGAGACTAGTAAAATGAGGTATCCTCTTGATAAGTCGGCAGACCTCGCAAGGACTCTATATCTTTGATATATTGTTTTTGTTTATGCCACGAAACTACGTAGTCGAGGAATTTAGGAACAGTTTAGGTATGATACATTTTATTACTAATTATATCTAAATGTTTCTTCTCTCTTCATAATGTATTTTTAACTCTGATACTGGTTCAGTCTAGTTCGAACTGAATTGGTCTGTCCCAGTCATTCATTGAGCAACATCGGTGAAGTTGGCACCCTTAACTCACAGTTGGGTGCGGATGCATTCATGTATATATGTGTGTGTCCGCATGTATCTGTGTGTTTCTAAATATATTAATAACTCCCTCCGGTCGAGCAATCTTTGAAGTGTGGGGACAACTGGAAAGCTTCCATTACTCAGACTTCTCGCCTTCTTCACTACCTCTTCTGCGGCCTCGATATGAATACCCCCTCCGCCTCCGTGGTATTTTCTTCGTGGTTATAAGAGGCTTAGCTCTGTTTCTCGACCGTTATATCGCGTGACTATTTCCCCCTCCGCCTTTTGAGACTCTTTCTCACGTCGTGTAGACGCGTTCTTGAGACTAGTAAAATGAGGTATCCTCTTGATAAGTCGGCAGACCTCGCAAGGACTCTATATCTTTGATATATTGTTTTTGTTTATGCCACGAAACTACGTAGTCGAGGAATTTAGGAACAGTTTAGGTATGATACATTTTATTACTAATTATATCTAAATGTTTCTTCTCTCTTCATAATGTATTTTTAACTCTGATACTGGTTCAGTCTAGTTCGAACTGAATTGGTCTGTCCCAGTCATTCATTGAGCAACATCGGTGAAGTTGGCACCCTTAACTCACAGTTGGGTGCGGATGCATTCATGTATATATGTGTGTGTCCGCATGTATCTGTGTGTTTCTAAATATATTATATATATATATATATATATATATATATATATATATATATATATAGGAACCAGTAAGACCCCGACAGCTGAGCTCAAGCCGTTTCGACGGCTAATTCTGGACTAAATGAAAATTTATCCTTGTATTTAAATAGCCGATCTTCTCAATGGGTAATTCCATATATGGTCAAAGTGATTGTCAAAAATCGGTAGTAATTCTGTGATTGCAAATTAGCAGGGGAGATGGTGGCTAAACCTGCCAGTAGGAGAAAGAGGGGAGGGGGTGGAGTAGACCCAATCAAGCGTTGGTAGTGCCAGCTACAGCTGGGCATGAGGTCAAAGAAGATACTGGGGAGGGGGAGGGGGAGGAAGTCGGAACGGTAGGTAGAACAATGGGGGGTAAAAATATATATGAAAGAAAAAATACTGAGAGTGAAGAAAAGCGAATAAGTGTAAAGAAAAAAAAAGTAAAGCAAGTTCTACGACCTAGGTCTCTAGCTATTGTTAGGCTAGAATAAATAAATAAATAAAGAAAGAAAGAAAGAAGTAAAGAAAGAAATAAAGAAATAACGAAATAAGTAAAAGAACTAGGTGGGCCGAATTAGGTAAGGACCCTTTTAAGAGGTATAAGTACGTAAATGATACGGTGACGGGTCAACAAAAGGGGCCAAAATACTAAAGAGACTACCACGAAATAAATAATAAAGGTGTCTATCCCGGGCACAATGCCAGCAACCACCCAGTGCAGCAAAGTGAACTAGTACGAGATAATAATTCTGAGTCCCGAAAAAAATATATAATAATGCTAACTCTAAAAGATCTAAAACAAGCTACATGAAAGTTCGTACGAAGTAAAGGTAGAATACGGAAAAATAAATTCAGAATCCACCCCGCCCAAAAGAAAAGCGAAGAAAGAAATACTGAAACGAAAAAATAAGGCATAAGTGCCACTAAGAAATATAGAAAGCTTGTTTTAGATCTTTTAGAGTTAGCATTAGTATATATTTTTTTCGGGACTCAGAATTATTATCTCGTACTAGTTCACTTTGCTACACTGGGTGGTTGCTGGCATTGTGCCCGGGATAGAAACCTTTATTATTTATTTCGTGGTAGTCTCTTTAGTATTTTGGCTCCTTTTGTTGACCCGTCACCGTATCATTTACGTACTTATACCTCTTAAAAGGGTCCTTGCCTATTTCGTCCCACCTAGTTCTTTTACTTATTTCGTTATTTCTTTATTTCTTTCTTTACTTCTTTCTTTCTTTATTTATTTATTTATTTATTCTAGCCTAACAATAGCTAGAGACCTAGGTCGTAGAACTTGCTTTACTTTTTTTTTTCTTTACACTTATTCGCTTTTCTTCACTCTCAGTATTTTTTCTTTCATATATATTTTTACCCCCCATTGTTCTACCTACCGTTCCGACTTCCTCCCCCTCCTCCTCCCCAGTATCTTCTTTGACCTCATGCCCAGCTGTAGCTGGCACTACCAACGCTTGATTGGGTCTACTCCACCCCTCCCCTCTTTCTCCTACTGGCAGGTTTAGCCACCATCTCCCCTACTAATTTGCAATCACAGAATTACTACTGATTTTTGACAATCACTTTGACCATATATGGAATTACCCCTTGAGAAGATCGGCTATTTAAATACCAGGATAAATTTTCATTTAGTCCAGAATTAGCCGTTGAAACGGCTTGAGCTCAGCTGTCGGGGTCTTACTGGTTCCTATTACCCACTCTACTACCCCAAGTATTGAGTACTTTGGTGCGTTATGGTCCACCTGGTTCCTTACCACATTTCTTTCGTTATATATATATATATATATATATATATATATATATGTGTGTGTGTGTCTGTGTGTGTGTGTGTGTGTGTGTGCGCGTGTGTGTGTGTGTGTGTGTGTGTGTGTGTGTGTGTGTGTGTGTGTGTGTGTGTGTGTGTGTGTGTGTGTTAGTTATGTAATAAACAACAAAAGATAATTATTTCATTTACCAGTGGTTTCTTGAAGGCAGATGTTATGTCTGTCTTCAGTTGTCAGGATGAATAAATAGCATAGTGTTTTTATTAAATGTGGATTTGAAAACAAACTTTAGGAAATATGTAAGTGAGGCTGAAAAAACGGGCAAAACGGAATTAGGGGCAACAAATATATAAATAAATATCCAGAACATAAACATACACGCACTCAACCACGTGCATATACGTAATTATACGTAGACGTATACTTTTTCACATAAGCGTATTTACGTCTACATGTAAATACGAACAGCAACATAAATACATACACATACATATACACAAATATATATGCACTCAAATATGTACACACAAATACACACACACACATATATAAAAATGGGGTATACACACACATATATACATACAAACACAAAAACACAAAAAAACAAAGAAACAAAAAGCTCTATAGATACGCGTACGTGTATATACACACATATATATATACATACACACGTACACATACATACCCATACACACATATATACATGCTTACACACACACACATACATACACATATATATATATATATACATATATACACACACACACATATATATATATATACATACACATACATACATATACATACATATATACATGCACATATCACTATGTGCGAGCCATTGGGAAGTAGTTCAGAAGCAGAAATAACTAAATAAATAAATAAGATCAAACAATTTTTAAAAAAAAGTATATATATATATATATATATATATATACATCCAGGAGATTCCAACAAGAATGGTTGCATTTTTTAAGGGAATGTCAATATTTATTTATAAAACTAATCTATATTATATTTTATCGCCTTGCTTTCTACCATAGTTACGTCCCTTTACAGTCTGAGTTCAAATCCCGCCGAGGTTAACTTTGCCTTTCAACCTTACGGGGTCGATAAAATAAAGTACCAGTAATGTACTGGATAATTGCTGGCCTTGTGTCAAAAGTAGAAATCATTATATTTTATCTGATGAAAGCGCACCATAGTTTGCTCTGGTGGCCCTTGAAATATGTATAATGAAATAAATATGGTTTTATAAATATAGTTTCATTTGTTAATATATTGTATATATATTAAAGATTAAACAAGGTTCAATGAATAAATCAGAGAATAAAGTTTTACAATAGATTAGACAAGTATGGTTTTCCGGAGTTATTAATATTAATTCAAAATATTGACAAAAATAGATATTCGTGTGATCAAGTATATTTTATTATACATATTTCAGAGGTACTGAGCTATCTTCAACAGTACGCCGTCATCAGATAAAATAAGATGATCCATGACATACCCTGACTAAGTAGATGGTTAAAATTCAGTCCGGGCAGTGAATAAGATGTGGCAAAACAATATTTATATACCATAAGACTGAGACATGAAAAAATTACATATAATACACAGGGTGCGGGTGAGAAAGCTTATAAAGTTACATAATAATAAACAACTACTAATATAATACAAACTTACATAACTGTTAGAGATTTAAATAATTTAAATTATTGAAGAAAGAAGAAATGGAATACAGAGAGAGAAACAGATGAAGAAAAAGAGAGTGATTAGAAGTATAGAAATATCTTATGTACGAAAGCAAAAGAAAATTGATTAAGGAGAGAGAGACGAGGAGAAAATAATTTTTATAGTATAAAGCATAGGGAGGGATATTTGTATTGTCGTGGATAAATAGGGTATAATTAGATTATGCAAAAATATATATATAAATAAATATATATCTGGGCATAGCTTTGTGAATGAATGATTTCGAATCGTTAAATTATCTAGAAATAATCAATCAATCAAAATATCAAATATATCTGGGTGTAGTTATATGAGGGTTTATTTTCGAATCCTTAAGTTAATTAGAAATAGTCTATTAATCAATTATATATATCCCATCGTATACGGATGACCGTTGAATTTCGAATCTTTATGTTAGTTCAAAATAGTGAATTAGTCTAAAGGCATAACATTTCAAGCTACAAAATGTATAAGTATTGTATTATAGTATAATATCATATTTGAAGTATTTGCAAACATGAGAAAAAAGAGACTTAATATTTTCTTCAGCCAGAAGGTAATCCAAATTAAATTATATTAAAAAAATGTTATATTAAAGAGATTTTATATTAAAAAATAATCATTACATAATTTAGAAAATAATTGCAATTATAAATTTAAAAATGTTAAATTTAAAATTAGAAGGCCCTTAAGTATACAAAGGCCTTATAAGTATACTTAAAAAGGATATTATTAAACTAGATATATGCATTTGTCTAAATTTATACAAAGAGTACATTGTTTAAAGTTTAAGACGATATTAATCACTTATATATAATATAATAAATATAATTACTGTTAATAGTGTTAAAAATAAAGTTTTACGTCAATTATTATATTAAAAAAGATTATTCAACTAGGATCATTTAACAGATATATACTATAAATATACAAATCAAACTTCATGAATCATAAAACACAGATTCAAAATAAATAAATGAATGGTTTGCGATCCTATAAGTGTCAAATATATAAGCTATATAATTTAAAAATACAAGAACATTTTTAAAGATCTATATTATAGTATAATATCATATTTAAAGTGTCTGCAAACATGAGAAAGAAAAGACTTAAGATTTTCTTCAACCCGAAGTTAATCCAAATTTAATTATATTAAAAAAGATAAATTAAAAAATAATCATTATATAATTTAGAAAATAATTAAATTATAACACTAGAATGCACTTAAGTATCCAAGGCACTTATAAAGGTACCTAAAAGGCTGTTATTAAACTAGATATACTCATTGGTCTAAATACATACAGAGTATACTGTTTAAAGTTTAAGACGATATTAGTCAATTATAGACATATAATAAATAATAAATACAATTATGTTAATAATGTTATAATTGAAGTTTTACATCAAGTTAAGTGGAAAAAGTTTGTCGACTAGGATCGTGTACGACACATATACCATAAATATATAAATCAAACATCTTGAATCTTAAAACAACATATTCAAAATAAATAAATGAATGGTTTACGATTCCTTATAATTCTCAAACTATATAATTAAAAAATAAAAACATAAAAATAAAAAATACAATAAACCCCGAAAAAATTAAATGTATTTAAACAATCAAATGATATGTATACTCATCAAAAGATCATGTTAACTGTCTATATGTTTATATAGAACCCTTAATCCAACATTAATCATATCGTAAATAAATAAAAATTATTAGAAGGTTTTATAATCTATTATAGTATCGTTTTATGCACTCAGTTGATAACAAACATCAAAAATTAAAACTTATTTATTCAATGTTTTTTCCTGACTTTTGTGAGGCTTGGAAAGTAGAAGAAGCTTTATGGAGGCAATTTGAGAATAATTCACCTTTTTTGTTAATTAAATTATCATAATTAGTAATTATTAATAGGGTCTTCAGGGTACAAAGATTGTAGTTAGGTGAAATTGAAGAATTCAAGTAGATTTGACCATTACACAGCTTTGAAGTTATATGGTTTGCTCCTCCCGAATCTGTAGCAATCAAAACACCACTCGCAAATCTATTCTTTAAAGCTTTAGATAAATGCTTCCCCATAACACATAAATACCGTTCCATATTTAACAGACACACAATTAAGCTTTCTTATTCTACAACTATGAATATGGCCCAGAACATTGCAAAAATAAATAGTAGAATTCTAAATCATACCAACAAACAATTAGGGATAATGAATATAATGACACTAGCAATATTAATACTAGGAATAACAATAACATTAATCTAAGCACTATCAATAGAACACTTCCAAGTACTAGCAATGTTAATGTCAATTGTTTAATTTATAGTAATAACAATAAATGGAAATGTAATTGTAGAAATAGATCAAATTGCCCTCTACAAAATAATTGTCTGGATAGCAATCTGGTCTATAAATGCACCGTAAAAGCAAATAACATCACATACTGGTGCAAATTCATCGACATTTAAATTAAGATTTTCGAATCACAAATATTCTTTTTCGAATCCTAACTTTCGACCTCTTTATCACAACTTATATGGTCATTAAAAGAGAAAAATTTAAAATACTCGATTTCTTGGTCAAAGCTGTGTAATCGTCAAATCTAATTTTTTCGAGGTTTATTGTATTTTTTATTTTTTTTATTATTTATTTTTTTATTTTTAAACTATATTGTTTGACTATTATAAGGAATCGTAAACCATTCATTTATTTATTTTGAATATGTTGTTTTAAGATTCAAGATGTTTGATTTATATATTTCTGGTATATGTGTCGTACACGATCCTAGTCGACAAACTTTTTCCACTTAACTTGAATTATAACATTGGTGGATTGGCAGTATTGGTAGAGCGTCGGCCGCCATGCTTTGACACATTCTGAGTTCAAATCCCACCGAGGTTAACTTTGCCTTTCATGCGTACGGGGTCGATAAAATGAAGTACCAGTAATACACTGTGTAATTGCTGGCTTTGTGCCTAACTTAGAAACAATTATTAACAGTAATTGTATTTATTATTTATTATATGTATATAATTGACTAAATCGTCTTAAACTTTAAACATTATACTCTGTATATATTTAGACAAATGTGTATATCTAGTTTAATAACATCCTTTTAGGTACCTTTATAAGTGCCTTGGAATCTTAAGGACATTCTAGTGTTATAATTGTTAATTATTTTCTAAATTATATAATGATTATTTTTTAATTTATCTTTTTTAATATAATTAAATTTGGATTATTTCGGGTTGATGAAAATCTTAAGTCTTTACTTTCTCATGTTTGCAGACACTTTAAATATGATATTATACTATAATATAGATCCTTAAAAATGTTCTTGTATTTTTAAATTATATAGCTTATATATTTGACACTTATAGGATCGCAAACCATCCATTTATTTATTTTGAATCTGTGTTTTATGATTCATGAAGTTTGATTTGTATATTTATAGTATATATCTGTTAAATGATCCTAGTTGAATAATATTTTTAATATAATAATTGACGTAAAACTTTATTTTTAACACTATTAACAGTAATTATATTTATTATATTATATATAACTGACTAATATCGTCTTAAACTTTAAACAATGTACTCTTTGTATAACTTTAGACAAATGAGTATAGCTTGTTTAATAAAATCCTTTTTAAGTATACTTATAAGGCCTTTGTATACTTAAGGGCATTCTAATTTTTAATTTAAAATGTTCAAAGTTATAATTGTAATTATTTTCTAAATTATATAATGATTATTTTTTAATATAAAATCTCTTTAATATAACATTTTTTTAATATAACTTAATTTGCATTACCTTCGGGAAGAAGAAAATATTAAGTCTCTTCTTTCTCATGTTTGCAAATACTTTAAATATGTTATTATACTATAATATCATACTTATGAATTTTATAGCCTGAAATATTATGCCTTTAGATTAATTCACTATTTTGAACTAACATAAAGATTCGAAATTATCCATTCACAAAGCTATGCCCAAATATATATTTTTGCATCATCTATTTATACCCTGTTTATCCACGACAATACAAATCTCCCTCCCTATGCTTTATACTATAAAAATTATGTTCTACTCGTCTTACTATCCTTAATCAATTTTCTTTTGCTTTCGTACATAAGATATTTCTATACTTCTAGTGACTCTCTTTTTCCTCACCTGTTTCTCTCTCTGTCTTTCACTTCTTCTTTCTTCAATAATTTAAATTATTTAACTCTCTAACAGTTATGTAAGTTTTCATTATATTAGTAGTTGTTTATTATTATGTATCTTTATGAGCTCTCTCACACGCACCCGCTGTATGTTTATGTATTTATTTTAGGTCTCAATCTTAAGGTATATAAATATTGAGTTTTATCATATCTTATTCACTGCCATGACTGAATTTTAACTATCTACTTAGTCAGCGGATGTCATGCATCATCTTATTTGATCTGATGGGGACGTACTGTTGAAGATAGCTCAGTACCTCTGAAACATGTATAATAAAATATACTTGATCACACGAATATCTATATTTGTTAATATTTTAAATTTATATATATATATATATATATATATATATATATATATATATATATATATATATATATATATATATATATATATATATATATATATATATATATATATATATATATATATAAGAAAATCAAAAACAAAATCAAAATAAAGTCAAAAAGGGACGTGCAGGCAACGAAAGGTGTGTGTTGGGGAATAAATACAAACAACTTAAAAATAAACAAATACACACAATATGCATATATATATATACATATATATATATATATATATATATATACATATATATAAGTAGAAGGGGTATTTAATTTGTGGGAAATCAGACAAATATAAATGTTTATAACTAATTTAGAGCACTCAACTGTTTCATGGAGTAAATATTCAATGATATTAAATAAATGGAAAATATATTTATAAAACCATATTTATTTTATTATATATATGTCAAGGGTACCAAAACACTTTGGTACGCTTTCTTCAGATAAAATACAACGTTTGTTTTGTAAATAGAGACATACCCAGGAAAATCATACCTTATCAGTTTGATATTCTCTGGATAGTGGAAATGTAGTAGGGATTTTTTAAACTTGTGGGTTAATATGCAAATGAATATGTAAATAATTGAAAAACAACCGTTTATTTAAACATATATATATATATACATACGTATATATATATATATATATATATATATATATATATATATATATATATATATATATTTAATACAATAACAGAGATAGTTTAAGGCTAAACTCTGACTGGTAACCATCTCACTCGACAAACGTTTGGTTATATTTAAATACAAACCCAATTTAAGTGTCTGGGGTGCTAACAATATGTATAATGTGGAAAAACCAGTTGTATTATTTTATGAGATATAATTAAAGTTAAAGTATATATATATATATATATAAATATATATATATATATATATATATATATATATATATATATATATATATATATATATATATATATATATATATATATATATATATATATATATATATATATATATATATATATATATATATATATATATATATATATATTTATATATATATATATATGTATATATATTTATTTATTTATTTATTAAAATAACAGATTACAGTTTAAACGAAGAATCGCTGCTTTCACCCTTAACGGGATCTTCTGAAACTAACCGAATTTGGATTTTAGTCTTCAAATTTATTATTATTACTATATATATATATGCATATGTATATATACACATACACACATACAAACACACACACATATATGTATATATATAAATATAAATATATATATAGACATATATACATATATATATATATATATATATATATGTATATACATATATATATATATATATATATATATATATATATATATATATATATATATATATATATATTCATATACATATACACCATATATATATACATATACACACAAATACATATACATATACATATACATATACACACACATATATATATACATGTACACACATATATATACACATACATACATACATATACACACACATCCATATACATACACATACAAAAAATCATACAATAAATTAGATAGATGAATCTCAAAGGTACATAACCAAAGTACATACGTACGCACGCATGCAATATAAAATCAACACACGCATACAAATAAACATATACGTAAATCCATACACACATATATATAAACATATATACATAAACATATATACGTACACACACACACACACACACACACATATATATATATATATATATATATATATATATATATATATATATATATATATACATACATACATGTATACATAAATATACACACACACACCTATACATTTACATACACACACACACACACACATACATACATACACGTGCGTGAGTGTGTGCATAAACATATAGGCAGAAAAACAATAAATACACACACGCTCGCAGGTGGGAGTATAAAAAGGGGGTGATACCAAAAAATGAAAAAATGAAAAAATGATATTATACTCCAGAAGCTTGTCGAGTGCTTTGAATCAGTTATAAATATAAATATTTATAACTACTATATAGTTATATATACTACTATATAGTTATATATACTATATAGTTATATATACATACCCCCACACACACACACACACACATATAAATATATATATAGCATCTGGTGCGTGTGTTTCTTATTGGCAACATGACCCTCCCAAAGTATAACAATATCGGTTTCAACACACGTTTTCAGATAAAGAATCTTGCTAAACAAATTCAGAAACAATATATATATATATATATATTGTTTCTGAATTTGTTTAGCAAGATTATATATATATATATATATATATATATATATATATATATATATATATATATATATATATATATATATTGCTTCTGAATTTGTTTAGCAAGATTCTTTATCTGAAAACGTCTGTTGAAACCGATATTGTTATACTTTGGGAGGGTCATGTTGCCAATAAGAAACACACGCACCAGTTGCCTTCACTTCAATTTATTATAATAAATTTATAAATTTAGGAATTTATAAATTTCCGGTTGGTTGGTTTGTTCCACAACCAGATGGTTGTTTATATATTGTCAAAGTTCTTTCGTCACACATTATGTAACCTCTTCAGTGACTGGGGATTCTTTTCTTTGTTTTTTGTGCCTCTCCTTTGTTCTGTCCTACGCCATCTTGTTTTTATGTGTGTGTTGTGTGCTTAGTTTGCGCATGTGTTACATCCGGGTGTGTGTGTGTTTATATTCGTTTATTTATTTGTTTATTTACATGTTACTGGTTGGTTGTTTGTTCTATGTGCGTGTGTGTTTTTATTTATCCTTAATTGTAAGTTGTGATGTTGCTGTTCCACTCATGTTTTCTATTTAATTTTGGTTGTAATTATTTTATGTTTATTGCTTCTGTGATTTGTCTAAACATTGCGTCTTTTCTGTGTGTAGATTCTATTTTTATTTCTATGTTCTCTAATTTACCCTTATGTTCTATTTTAGCATGTTGGTAGAGTACAGATGATTCTTTACTATCTTGAAGGTCACGCCAATGTTCATTTATCCGTTCCCCTATACTACGAGCTGTCTCACCTATGTACACAATATTTTTATCTCTACATTGTCCTTCAGTACATCTTATGCTATATACTACATTTCTAGTTTTACAGTTAATATGGGGGCTTAATTTACAGATGATACATTTCTTATTTATACAGGGAGGTCTTTGAAAAGGGTATGTCTTGCTAATAAGTGTTTTTATGGAGGTACCTGGTCTTTCTACTATCTTAATATTGAGTTTATGTTTAATCTAGGGCCCTTCTAAATTTGTAATCTTATTCACCTCTCGGGGTTGTATCGATGAACATTACACTCTGGTATTTATTGCTATGATACCATGAGTTTATTCTATTATCCTTATTCCTAGTTCTTTCTATTCTATTCCAAAATTTGCTCCTATACACGGGGCAGGTTCCATTTGTGTCATTATTTACCATTTTTTCCCATTTGGTTCTGGCTCCTCTATACACTCTGATTTCATCTCTCTGATTGTAACCAGAGAACTGTATACGGTGGATGAAGTGTTGTATGTGTCTCTCTATTTCTTCGGGGATGCACATGCGGGACACGTTTCTCATCACCCGTACCAAATCAGCAATCAGTACGTTGATTTTGGTATGGTCCGAAACAGCTGAGTTTCGGTGGATCAGATATTTGGAAGTCATGGGTTTGGCATAATGGGAATGGAGGATTTGTTTTTTGTTATTAATGGTATCTAACCAGAGCTCTGTGTCTAGTACCGGTAATCGATGGTTGGGGTGTTTTCTTGGGTAGTCTATAGTAACTCTAATACTCTGGTGGATGGAGTTAGCTATTTGCTGGATGCTTTCCATTGTGTTTTTCTCTAATTCCTGACTGTTCTCTAGTGGGGGTGTTTTAACTACGATGTTTATATCATCAACGTAGCGGGAGTACATTATCAGGGTTAAGGGGTCTTCTAATTGTTCTTTAAGTTTAAGTTTAAGTCTACTGTCCCATACCATGAATAGGTTAGCTATGTCGCCTGCAATGTTAACACAAATGGCTGCTCCCTCCTCTTGGGCATATGTTTTTCCATTAAATTTGAACATATGTTCCTTAAGGGTTAATTTTGTGCTGGCCCCCACCGCATGTGCAATCATTTTCTTTAGTTCATCGTGGTTTTCGGGGTTCCGTCTATCTGTGTGGGTTTTCTTGGCCATTGAGGTAATGGTAGGTGGTCTTCCTCTTGCTGGTCTTGTAGGGAACAGGTTGCTAGGGTCATATGTGTCTAGATAATTATTACTATAGGTAAGTTTAAGTAGCAGTCCCAGCTCACTGGTATCAATCCCACGGAATTCAACATTGCTCTCACTGATCATTTCTACTCATTTCTCCACAGCAAAATCCACGTCAATAGATGGATACAGGGACACAACATCCATACTACCTATTATGCAGTTTGTTAGGTACCTAGATCGGTTACTCTCGCCGATTCTGCTGAGGAGGTCCTCCGTGCTGTCACATACATCTGGGGACATTTTAATCATGGGGCGTATGATCAGGGAGAGGAAGTAGGACAGTCTGTAGTTTCTAGCAATGTTAGCTCCACAGATTGGCCGTGTTGGTGGTCCTGTGACAGGGTCACTGCTCGTTTTATGGTCTTTTAGAAGCCCATACAACGCTGCCACGTCATTATTCCAGGCCTGGAAGTTGTTGGCAGTCCTTTTGTTGGGCTGCATTATATTTGCATTATATTTGTCCACATCATCATATGGGATTTGAGGGCTTTTTCTCTATCCTCATGCTCTTGTGGTGTTACTTCTCTTGTGTTAGTGATGTGGGGTTGCATTGCCTGGATGTAGATTGGCAGACTCTCAACCGACATTCTGCCAGACTTGTCTGTTGGAAAGCATGCTATCTCTCCATTACGCGAGTGCTGCATGAGCTTACGCAAGCCATTTGCAGATTTTTCTCCCAGTTGCTGGGCCTCCATTCTATTATGCTTCTTGCTATAATGTTCTATAATATTTCTAAGTTTAGATCTAGCTATACTAAATTGTGCTTCTGTTTGTTCATCGACCTTCGACGGCAATTGCGTGCGTTTGTTAAAAGCTAAAGTCGTGACGTCGACACGTCGCAGGTCGAACGACTTATCGCAGGGATTATAAAAAGTAGAGTTCCAGGTTGCTGCTTTATGTGTACTAGTGCTTTTGTTTTTGTTAGTTATGTTGTTTCTATTTCTATTTCTATTTCCACCAACATCCTCATGGTTGTTTCTATGTCTCTCATTATTACTCCTGTCTCTTTCCTCTGGCTCATTGTTATTATCGACTCTATAATGTGTGTCTGTGTGTTCGTCTTGGTTATTTTCTCTGTCTATAGTCTCCCTTCTCCTTTCAATCCTATGACCTTCCCTTATTTCAATGCTACTGTCATTACCTGTTTTCTGTGTCTGTGTGTTTGTTAAGATTGTGGTGGTGGTGAGAGGCATTGAATGTGTGTGTGTTGTTGTTGTTGTTGTTGCTGTTGATGTGTGCTTTTGTTGATGTGTGTTGTTGATGTTGTTGTCTCCGTGTATGTTATTATTGTTGTATGTGTTGTTATTGTTGTTTGTGTCAGAACAAAGGAGAGGCACAAAAAACAAAGAAAAGAATCGCCAGTCACTGAAGAGGTCACAGAATGTGTGACGAAAGAACTTTGACAATATATAAACAACCATCTGGTTGTGGAACAAACCAACCAATCGGAAATTTATAAATTCCCAAATTTATAAATTTATTTAATAAATTGAAGTGAAAGCAACTGATGCGTGTGTTTCTTATTGGCAACAATGACCCTCCCAAAGTATAACACTATATATATATATATATATATATATATATATATATATATATATATATATACATACCAACACACATATATATCCTAAAAATGATGAATTTTTTAATATAAGGAGCTTGTTCCTTGTTTTTATTCATTGTTTTTATTAATTTATATATATATATATAAATTAATAAAAACAGGGAATAAAAACAAAGAACCAGCTCGTTATACTAAAAAATTCATCATTTTTAGGATATATATGTGTGTTGGTATGTATATATATATATATATATAAATATATATATATATATATATATAGTGTTATACTTTGGGAGGGTCATATATATATATATATATATATATATTAGAAAGTGAGGTTTTTTTTACAAAATGAAAAATAACCGAGGTGTCCTACATGAGTGAAAGTATAAAGAAGAAAAGATGAAATCGAAAATGCAACTGGAGTCTTATTTAAAAATATATATATATATTATTTGGTTCCTTTAACGGTTTCGCAGTTCTTCTGCTTTTTAAAAGTAGAGTTAAGATGGAGGGTCTGTGGTTTTTCTCACATCTGGTAGGTCTCTAAATGTCACTTGTTTTATATGGAAAAAAAGTGGCTCGAAATGCCAGGTTTTTAGAGAAGTAATTTGATTGGTTGGTCAATAATTATAATAAATTTCGCGCCATTTCGCGTTACAAAGTTCTTCAAACAGGGGGGGGGGCATGTTTTTTTTTTCATATATGAGTGTTTGAATTTCTTTTTATTTAAAAAAAGGGGCTAACGAAGGCTTTTTTTAAATAAACGTAATTTGATTGATTATAAATGAAATTATGGCTGTTACGTGAACAAGCTTTCATTACATTTTTGCGCCCTTATTTGGAAATGTATTCTGTAGCCTTTTTAGAGAATTCTATGACAAGAAAATGATAATGATCAAGAGAAATTGGATGGGAGAATTGTTCTGGTTCAATGGATATGGTTAGTTCGCTAGGGTGTCAGAATTCAGATTTTCTATTGAAGTAAAGAAAGTAAAGATGTGTATGTTTATTTGTGTGCGTGTGTGTGTGTGAGTGTGTGTGTGTATTGGAAGATGATTCTATTAGTAGAAATGGGGGAGGGAGTTGTGTGTGTATATGGGTGTTATGTGTGTGTGTGGGAGTATGTTAAGATGAAGAGAATATATATATTTTGTGTGTGTGTATATATGTGTGTAGGAAAGTGATTCTATTAGTAGAAATGGGGGAGGGAGTTGTGTGTGTGTGGATGGGGGTTGTTATGTGTGTGGGAGTATGGTTAGCATGTTAAGATGAAGTGAATATATATATATATATATTGTGTGTGTGTGTGTATGTAGGAAAAGTATTCCTTTAGTAGGAATATGTTTGAATGAACATATTTTCCTTACTTATTCGTATTTGTTCTGTTGTATTGTCAGCGCAAACGTATGTTAAGTTTTATTCAGCTCGGGTTTTTATTTTCTAAAGTGTCTGTTTGGATGGTTAGCATGTTATGGTTTGGACATAATGTATATTAAACCATATTTAATGCTGGACTATATTTTTGAATAAACATATGTTCCTTATTTATTCGTATTTGTTCTGTTGTATTGTTAGCGCAAAGGTAAAATGGGAAGACTTGGAATTTGGGTCTTATTACTTGCGTATATGTCTAGATGTGCCCTTAGTGGTATCTGTCTCGTGGTTGGATCTCGTAATTGTTGGCGATGAACTGTCATTGTGTTTCTGAGTGTGAGTTTAGTTTGTCCTATATAATCTTCATTGCATCATTTACATTTAATAGCATAAACTAGATTTTTTGATGAGCAAGTGAAGTGATTTTTAACAACAAAATTTTGTCCTGATTTAAATGTATACTTGTTGCCTGCAATGAGGTGAGTACAGGTTCCACAATTAGAGCGACCACATTTTTGACAGTTGGTTGTGTGTTTGTGGTAGGTAATTTAGCATTGGTGAGTAATGTTTTCAGTGATTTCGGTTGTCTTTTGCTTTTGTTTATTTTGTGTGTTTCAAGGGCTTTTTCCATTCTTGGGTTTTGTTTTAATAGTGGGATGTTCTTGAATTTGTTTCTATTTTCGTAATTCATCAATGCCTATTGCTTTAGCCCTTTCTATTCCATTATTTATTAGTAATGGTGTGTACTCTCTTTCGAGTAGATTTTCCTTTAATTCTTGAAGATTTTCTTTCGCGTTTCATAATTGGAGACAATTGTTCAAATTCGTCTTGCTAGGCCTTCGTGAGCCCCTTTTTTAAGTAAAAAGAAATTCGAACACTCTTATATGAAAAAACAACCGGTGCCCCCCCCCCCTCTTGTTTGAAGAACTTTGTAACGCGAACTGGCGCGAAATTTATTATAATTATTGACCAACCAGTCAAATTACTTCTCTAAAAACCTGCCATTTCGAGCCACTTTTTCCATATAAAACAAGTAACATTCAGAGACCAACCAGATGTGAGAAAAACCACAGACCCTCCATCTCAACTCTACTTTTGAAAAGCAGAAGAACTGCGAAACCGATAAAGGAACCAAATAAATGTATATATTTTTTTTTAAATAAGACTCCAGTTGCATTTTCGATTTCATCTTTTTTTCATTATATATATATATATATATATACACATACCAAAGATATACACGCATAAAGAACACACATACACACACACCACACACGCATACATATAATATACTAAATAGACGTATATATGTATGTACACATAAGCCTGTCTGCATATGCGCCCACATACAACCTTATGTGAATATACTTAAAAAACTTAGTGGGTAAGTAAGGACAAGGGGGGTATAACTGAGATCAAATAATATAAACATTATTATGAACAGGTAAGGGAGACCGACGGAAATATTTCATTTATATATCTATATATTAATTTCAACAATGTCATTATTCCGTGTGTCATAATTCTCGATTATCATTGGTTCATAGGTTTCAAACGACTCCACCCATCTCAACGACACCAAACTTAAATGAGAGGTGAGAGAGAGGCAAAGTGAACGCTGTGTTTGGATACACTATGCATATGTGTCACTGTAGAGACATGTGTTTGTGTGATGTGTGTGTGGAAATAAGAGGGAAGGAAAGCAATAACTATTAATATATGTGCGTGTGTATGTACGTGCACGTATGTTTATGTGTGTGTGTGTGCGTGCGTGTAGCGTACCACAGAAAGTAAAAACTATCAACATGTGTGAGTGTGTGCATCAGTGTAAGTGCACGGGTGCGTGTGTAAGTTTGCGTGCGTGTGCGCGTTACCATGCGTGTATGTGTGTGTACGTGCGTATCCCACAATCGCAACGCATTTTATCTGTCGGTGTGACTGTCTGTCAGTCTAACATACACAGAGTTGTGAAGGGAGTAAATAGGGACCTTTTTTACATTGACGGACATCTTTTATATTAATTATCTATATCTATATCTACATATAATATAAAAGATTGGAACTTCCATCATCCTTTTGAGAAACGTGGAACAACCACGTCTATGCAATGATACACGTTTTTCAGTCAGACAGAAGATGAACCATCTTCTAGAGGTCACTATTCTAGGTGAGAGTACCTAGAATTGTTCATATTCTATGCACAAACGGTACAGCGAAGAATCTGGTATATCTGGAAGATTTTTTTTACTGGTCTTTGTATCACACAGACACCACGGACTCACCTCATACTGTGACCAGACAAACATCCAATACAGTCATTTTCTCTTTTACTTGTCTTCTCTTATCATCTGTTTACTCGGGCGAAGCTGGGTACGTCAGCTGGTATATATATAAACACACACACGCACACCCACACGCACACACACATATATATATATATATATAGTGTGTATGTGACTCACTGTATTATTGGAGGTGGTACCGAAATGAGGAGATTAAAGTTTAAACAAAGAATCGCTGCTTTCACCCTTAACGGTGTCTTGTAAAACTAGACATATCAATCTGTGAACGCAGAAGTAAATATTTCGAAAAACGTTGCAACCTGGGGAAGACAGGAACACGATACTTTGGTTCGTGGAAACGTTCCCTGGCTAAGAACGGAAAAAAATGAAGATAATACGATATTTTTAGTTTCAGAAGATTCTGCATCGATTCTTTGCTTAAACTCTAATATGTTATTTTAATAAATATTTGCTCTACCGTTCTTATATATTTGATATATATTTATCCTTATCGAGCCTTCTTTGGATTTTAGTCTTCAAATTTATTATTATTACTATATATATATATATATATATATATATATATATATATATATATATATATATATATATATATATATATATATATATATATACATATATATATATACAAACACACACACACATATATATATATATAGAATAAATAATAGGAATTTAAAACCTAGCCAAAATACCGATAATAGCATAAATAATATCCAAGTAAACAAATGTAACTGTAGAGATAGATCTAAATGTCCGTTAAATAACAATTGCTTAGTTAAAAATATAATATACAACTGTAATGTTAAAACGGACTTAAATTCTTTTAACTATGTTGGTTCCACCTCGACAGAATTTAAACTTCGCTATAATAACCACAAGAATTCTTTCACAGATCCAAGCAAAAAATCTTCAACATCACTATCAGGCTTACTCTGGCAACTTAAGCATGATAACGTTGGATATTCGACGGCTTGGAATATAGTCTCAAGAGGGATTCCTTTTAATTCATCCTCTGAGACATGTGACCTCTGCGCGGAGGAGATATTCTTTATACTAAAATCTAAAAATTCCCTTAATTTACGGACAAATTTATTCAGTTGCTGCAGACATAGATTGAACTCAACTTTTAAATATAAATATAAATTTAAAATGTAGTATATTTACTTATTATTTATAATTATTTATGAAACTCGCCGATAAATCTTTCGATTTCTTTTTTTTTTTTAACATTCTTCATAAATATTTAAACTAGCCTAAAAGCTGATGCTCCAAATATATCGAATAAATTTTACACTAGATAAACTTCTATAATAAATATAAGACCATCTGTAGATCAAATGGGTATCCTAAACTTTTGGAATGATTTCTGCTAGACAGGATTTGGTAAATAATTTTGGTTTTGTTTGCTTTTGATTCTGATGCTTATAATGAACTTGGCAATATATTGTCAATTAATTTTGAAGGGTTGATCTCTGTGGTTGATTTGCGGGGCATACTGTGTTTTATTTTTAATATTTTTTAATTTTTTAATATTTTTATTGATATATTGATATCTGTTGTCTATTTATGCTTGAACGATAATCATGTAGAGTAAAGACAAGAATAGTATTGTTAAAATTAATGTAGATTCTATATATATTTGTGTGTATGTACACATATATGTATACTAGAATTTTTATAGCACAATGAGAATGTTTTCATGTGAAATAGGAATTTGCAGAGTTGATCACGTAAATTCACATGGAAGTCTATAGTATCGAATCTGGGATAACCTTCTATTTTCTTTTTCTTTTTCTTTTTCTTTTTCTTTTTCTTTTTCTTTTTCTTTCTCTTTTTCTTTTTCTTTTTCTTTTTCTTTTTCTTTTTCTTTTTTCATGAAAGTGCATATATACTTATGTATTTCAATTTTTTTTGAAGTTTTTTATCTCAGTTTTTATCTCAGTTTTTTTATCTCAGTTTTTTAACTCAGTTCTGATATAAACCTAGGAATTTTAAACTAGACATATGATCATTATTTTTCACACATTATTGATACGTGTCTCATTCATGAATACTGATATTTACATTATAATACCTAATTCATACGAATTGATATTTTTAGATTGATGAAACATAATGTTTTAAATCTGCCTCGTTTATCTCTGGATATTTTTCTTTTCTCTCTATGTAACGGCTGTTTTCTCTCCTAACCACATATATCTCTCTCTACCTTAATACTAGAACTAAATAAATAAATAAATAAATAAATATATCATTGATACGTCATTCAACTGGTGCCCAACTACCTATTTTCTTTCTCTCTATCTCTATCTATATCTATCTCTCTCTATTTTTTCTCTCTCTCTCTCTCTTCTCTCTCTCTCTATCTATCTATCTCCCTCTGTGTTTTTTCTCTCTCTATCTATCTCTCTCTGTTTCTTTACATGAATTTCTTCTCTCTATCCATCTCTCTATATCTATCTCTCTCTGTTTAGTTGCATGCATTTCTTCTTTTTCTTCGCTTTTTTCTTTCTTTCTTTTTATAACTGTCCCTAACATTTTTCAATACCAAATCAACTTTTTAAATGGAAGTTGAAGTTGTAAGGTATGTCAAATCTATCTATTTATAAGACTGTTTATATTGTATTTTGTCTGAAGAAGGCATACCATATTTTTAATATGATATCCCTGAAATATATATAATGTAATAAATATGGTTTTATAAATATAGTTTCCATTTATTTAATATCGTATATATATATATATATATATATATATATATATATCCAGAGGGTGTAACTTGGAGTTGCTGCAGGTTCATCCGGGAGAGCACTCGAAGTTTAGGTTCACTTCTGTGATGAGGTGTAGAGCTATACAGAGTGTAATATATTGAAAGGATAACAAGGACGATTGGTTACTCCTTCATTATATATATATAGTAATAATAATAAATGTGAAGACTAAAATCCAAAGAGGGTGTGTGCGTTATATACGCTTTTTTGCGTGTATATATATATATATTTATATATAATTATATGTGTACACACACACACACACACACACACACACACACACACACACACACACACACACACACACACACACACACACACACACGCACACACACATATATATATATATATATAACACTCACACACACACACACACACATACATATATATATAAATATAAGTGCGTATTTGGTGTATACGTTCGTATGTGTGCGGGTATATGTGTCGCGCCGGTTCACGTACGTGTGCGCGTGTTTATGTGTACGTGCATGTATATTCATGCATGGCGTGTGTTTTCGCGGTAGCACGTGTTTGGACGCATATAGATAAATGTATATATATATATATATATATATAAATATATATATATATATATATATATATATTATGAAGAGAGAAGAAACATTTAGATATAATTAATAATAAAATGTATCATACCTAAACTGCTCCTAGATTCCTCGACTACGTAGTTTCGTGGCATAAACAAAAACAATACATCATAAAGATATAGAGTCCTTGCGAGGTCTGCCGACTTATCAAGAGGATACCTCATTTTACTAGTCTCAAGAACGCGTCTACACGACGTGAGAAAGAATCCCAAAAGGCGGAGGGGGAGATAGTCACGCGATATAACGGTCGAGAAACAGAGCTAAGCCTCTTATAACCCCGAAGAAAATACCACGGAGGCGGAGGGGGTATTATATCGAAGCCGTAGAAGAGGTGGTGAAGGAGGCGAGAAGTATGAGTAATGGAAGCTTTCCAGCAGTCCCCACACTTCAAAGATTGCTCGACCAGAGGGAGTTATTAACAATATATTTAGAAACACACAGATACATGCGGACACAGACGTATTTTCTTCGGGGTTATAAGAGGCTTAGCTCTGTTTCTCGACCGTTATATCGCGTGACTATCTCCCACTCCGCCTTTTGGGATTCTTTCTCACGTCGTGTAGACGCGTTCTTGAGACTAGTAAAATGAGGTATCCTCTTGATAAGTCGGCAGACCTCGCAAGAACTCTATATCTTTATGATGTATTGTTTTTGTTTATGCCACGAAACTACGTAGTCGAAGAATCTAGGAGCAGTTTAGGTATGATACATTTTATTACTAATTATATCTAAATGTTTCTTCTCTCTTCATAATGTATTTTTAACTCTGATACTGGTTCAGTCTGGTTCAACCGGATTGGTCTGTCCCAGTCATTCATTGAACAACATCGGTGAAGTTGGCACCCTTAACTCACGGTTGGGTGCGGATGCATTCATGTATATGTGTGTGTCCGCATGTATCTGTGTGTTTCTAAATAAATATATATATATACGATATTAAATAAATGGAAACTATATTTATAAAACCATATTTATTTCATTATATATATTTCAGGGATATCATATTAAAAATATGGTATGCCTTCATCAGGCAAAATACAATATAAACAGTCTTATAAATAGATAGATTTGACATACCTTACAACTTCAACTTCCATTTAAAAAGTTGATTTGGTAGTGAAAAATGTTAGGGACAGTTATAAAAAGAAAGAAAGAAAGAAAGCGAAGAAAAAGAAGAAATGCATGCAACGAAAAAGAGAGAGAGATAGATATAGAGAGATAGATAGAGAGAAGAAATTCATGTAAAGAAAAAACAGAGATAGATAGATAGAGAGAGAAAAAAAACACAGAGGGAGATAGATAGAGAGAGAGAGAGAGAGAGATAAGAGAGAGAGAGAAAAAATAGAGAGAGATAGATATAGATAGAGATAGAGAGAAAGAAAATAGGTAGTTGGGCACCAGTTGAATGACGTATCAATGATATATTTATTTATTTATTTATTTAGTTCTAGTATTAAGGTAGAGAGAGATATATGTGGTTAGGAGAGAAAACAGCCGTTACATAGAGAGAAAAGAAAAGTATCCAGAGATAAACGAGGCAGATTTAAAACATTATGTTTCATCAATCTAAAAATATCAATTCGTATGAATTAGGTATTATAATGTAAATATCAGTATTCATGAATGAGACACGTATCAATAATGTGTGAAAAATAATGATCATATGTCTAGTTTAAAATTCCTAAGTTTATAATCAGAACTGAGTTAAAAAAACTGAGATAAAAAAACTGAGATAAAAAAACTGAGATAAAAAAACTTCAAAAAAAATTGAAATACATAAGTATATATGCACTTTCATGAAAAAAGAAAAAGAAAATAGAAGGTTATCCCAGATTCGATACTATAGACATCCATGTGAATTTACGTGATCAACTCTGCAAATTCCTATTTCACATGAAAACATTCTCATTGTGCTATAAAAATTCTAGTATACATATATGTGTACATACACACACATATATATAGAATCTACATTAATTTTAACAATACTATTCTTGTCTTTACTCTACATGATTATCGTTCAAGCATAAATAGACAACATATATCGATATATCAATAAAAATATTAAAAAATTAAAAAATATTAAAAATAAAAAATAAAACACAGTATGCCCCGCAAATCAACCACAGAAATCAACCCTTCAAAATTAATTGACAATATATTGCCAAGTTCATTATAAGCATCAGAATCAAAAGCAAACAAAACCAAAATTATTTACCAAATCCTGCCTAGCAGAAATCATTCCAAAAGTTTAGGATACCCATTTGATCTACAGATGGTCTTATATTTATTATAGAAGTTTATCTAGTGTAAAATTTATTCGATATATTTGGAGCATCAGCTTTTAGGGTAGTTTAATTATTCATGAAAAATGTTTAAAAAAAAGAAATCGAAAGATTTATCGGCGAGTTTCATAGATAATTACAAATCATAAGTAAATATACTACATTTTAAATTTATATTTATATTTAAAAGTTGAGTTCAATCTATGTCTGCAGCAACTGAATAAATTTGTCCGTAAATTAAGGGAATTTTTAGATTTTAGTATAAAGAATATCTCCTCCGCGCAGAGGTCACATGTCTCAGAAGATGAATTAAAAGGAATCCCTCTTGAGACTATATTCCAAGCCGTCGAATACCCAACGTTATCCTGCTTAAGTTGCCAGAGTAAGCCTGATAGTGATGTTGAAGATTTTTTTCTTGGATCTGTAAAAGAATTCTTGTGGTTATTATAGCGAAGTTTAAATTCTGTCGAGGTGGAACCAACATAGTTAAAAGAATTTAAGTCCGTTTTAACATTACAGTTGTATATTATATTTTTAACTAAGCAATTGTTATTTAACGGACATTTAGATCTATCTCTACAGTTACATTTGTTTACTTGGATATTATTTATGCTATTATCGGTATTTTGGCTAGGTTTTAAATTCCTATTATTTATTCTATTAATATTTTATGCTAAATTTTTGGTGGATGAGTAAGTTAATTTTATAGTATGTCTATTGAAAATTGAGTGATACTTACGTGTTCTAGGGAAGCGATTATCAAGAGCATTAAAAAATAGTTTAGCGATGTGGGTTTTAATGTTTAGTGAGCAAGGGGGGGCAAACCATATTATATTCCTAGTTCTATTTCTTTTTTGGCTTTTGGAATTATTGTAATGCTTTCTATTATAGTTGTTAAAGTTGTTGCCATAATTAAAATTGTTGTTATTTTGGTTAGTTTGTCTATTATTATCTATGTACATAATTTTATCACTATATCCTGCTCTAGCTAACGCTTCATTGTAATACTGGGCTTTTTCGTCGAAAATCTTTTTATTAGATGAGATTCTAGAGATACGTTTTTGAACAGAGTTCACTATAGTATTTTTAACAGATCTGGGGTGGTTAGAGTTAAAACTGACATAGTTTAAGTTTTCATTCAACTTGTGAAATGGATAGTGAAGACATGTGTTGAGATTTAATGTTACATCTAGGAAATTGACTATTCTATAGTTATTCTCAATTTCTATTTTTAGATTAAAGTAATTAAAAAATTGTGTAATTTGTTTTCTTTTTCTATTTAGTTCAGAGTTATTATTTAAATATAGTTTCCATTTATTTAATATCGTAAATATACTCCAAATACTTGTTGAGTGCTTTTATATCAGTTATAAATATTTACTCGTTGTAACCCAACAATTTAAATAAAACTTTGCATATATATATATATATATTTAATTGTTATTACTCTTATGATTTCAATAATGTCTGGCAAAGTAACCATTTATCGCAGACTTAAAAAGTTAATGAATTATCGTTGACACCCGGTTGTAGTAGAGCTCAATAGTGTGAACTGAGATGAACGGAGTCCAAGTAGGAATAAAACCTGGCTGGAAATTCTTGAGCTGGCGAGTTTCTTGAAAATCGGTCGTAAGGTGTAGCAAATGGCGAAATGTTGAGTGAAATCGTATATAATTTTATATATATACAGATATATATAACATAGAGAGAAAGATTATATATATATATATAATATATATATAGAGAGAGAGAATTAACATACAGATCAATGTAGGAGTGTAGATATTAAGTGATGTCGTCTGCTGAGTTAACGGTGAAAGTTTATATGGATTGATGATTTCTCCTACATTCGTTCTTTTTCATTAGTGGTGTCTCATGAAAGAATGGTGTTGATGTTTCTTAAGATGATTTTACTTAAATATTTTGTTTAATGTATTTTTAGCTGGTAGAGCGACCAAGAAGTCATTTGTCATTGTGTGGCAATTGTTTTAACCGATTAGAGTAACTATCAACGGGAAATAATTCCTTCTGTCCTGCTTCTTAGGTATCAAGATTTATTTCCCTTCAATTTGTTTTAACTAAGATTTTGTGTATTTGGTTGACTTATTTTTGAATATTTAATGACCCCCGGAATAACAGAAAACGATACGCCCGTATATAGAAAACACTCCCCGATGACTAATCTATGAGCCTGTAAAGTTTCATGAAAATCGGTCGTAAGATGTAGGCCCCTATAGATAATACACAGAGACCACACACACACACATAATTCTATATATTGTACTTGTGGTGGTAATTCATTCCATTGTTTTTCCTGCTGTTTTGTTGTTGTTTTTGTAGCTGTCACTGCTACAGTTGCTGCTGCTGTCACAGAGTTTTTCAATTTTTCCGTTCCATTCTGTGTTAGGCCACTTCTTCTCTTTAGCAAGTGTCTTTCTTCTTTTAAACAAACATTGGTTTGAATGTTTGATAAACACACGCACGCACCATATTAGCCCCTAAGTGTTGTCGGTAGAGAGAATCTAACCAGCTCACACAGATGCTGGTTCGTTTAACTACAAGACAGTAACAAAAGTTCAATAAAACAGGTTCAATAACTGAAAATAGTACAAACTTACAGGAGCGAGAAGAACCACGTCACGAAAATCTCAACAACTGAAATAGTAATAAAACTACTAATAATAAGAATATTCTCCATATTGTTATAGTGTTGTTCGTTATTGTTATAATAATGCTAAAATTGTTATCAAATTTTACGATTGATAGAAAAGAAATATGACGATGATGATGAAGAAGATGTATGATGATGACTATGGTACTTTCTTTTTTTCTTATTTCTATATTTCTTTATAATAATATGCTTCTTAAGAAGCATGAGAAAAATACACACAAAGAAATAGCAATAAAAAGAACGTTATTTTTTTCGGTTAAAAATATACACAAACACAGGAAAAACAGAAATATCAACTAGCAAAATCAAAAGCAATCCAAGCATATTCTATTATCAGCAACAATAATAGATATTTTATTTCATCATTAGCCACAAGGGCCCAATATTTTGGGGAGTGTACAAAGGAAAAATACAAATTAACAATAAAAGATAATTTTCTTTCAAAGAGAGATACAGGCGGGGAGAAGAATTCGACCCAAATCTAAATTGATCGTTTGTTTTATCGATCACGAAAGAATGCAAGACAAAGATGGCCTAAGCGAAATTTGGCACAAATTTGGCACAAAGAGCAGAGAACCTGTCCCGTATAAAACGTCGTATAAATATCTTAGATATGAGAAGTTTCATAGGGTTACTATATAAAAAACATGTTATGGAATGTCCACTTCTTCGAATATATGTCTGAGTGTTCAAGGAGATTGCTTCACAACCAGTTGTTCTAGATTCAGGCTGGTTAGGCGGCACCTTTGAGCATGTGCCGTTTACTATCACCTCGGAGTGTCTAATGTTAGATGAATGTGTGTATGTATGTGTGTATATATATATATATATATATATATATATATATATATATATATATATATATATATATATATATATATATATATATATATATATATATTAATATAGAAAATCTTCTGCATGTCTAGAACAGTTTCATTCGTGAGAAATGAAACAGTTCTAGTCCTGTAGAAGCTTTTCTATATTAAAACATTTATACTCTGCTATGTATTGAGTACCTTACTTACTGTGGTTACCCCCGATTCAACCCGGAATAAGTTATATATATATATATATATATATATATATATATATATATATATATATATATATATATATATATATATATATATATATATATATATATATATATATATATATATATATATATATATATATATAATAAAATAACAGTAGACTGGACTGGTGTAAAGGTTTATTATACTATGAATATTTCAATGACCGGTTTCAGTATGAATCCGGTGACATCATCAGTTATTTCCGGCATCATGTCCCGGCAAGGTTTTTTTTTTATTGAAGATCAGCAGTCGTCCATGTATACTAGTCTCATCTCTCCACGCCACTGATGTTGTCCAAAGGAAATGACAAGACCTATACAGCTTGGCACCAGTGACGTCGCAACTCTTTTCTAAAGCTGAGTAAACTGGAGCAATGTGAAATAAAGTGTCTTGTTCAAGAACACAACACGTCACCCGATATACACAGACAGACAGACAGACAAACAAACAGACAGACAGAGAATGTTTAAATGTTGAAAGAAAGACCGAACGGAAGAGTGTTTCTTCTTTAAATGCAACACAACAATATTCCTCTTTATTTTCAACATTTCTACTATTGATATTTTTTTTTTCTTTTCTTATTTTCATTATCAATATTTCCAACTGTCTCATTCGTATTCTAGTAATAAATATATCGTGTTTTCAGGTCCATTCACCAATGTTTTCCAACAATTACTATTTGCCTCTTTTTTCGGTTTTTTTTTCTTTTTCATTTTTAAAAGTTGTTTTCCTTATTATTTTCCTAACCAGAACTGAATCACAAATTTTTACCATTTTGTTCACTGACAGAAATCTGTTTAAAATACGAAAAAACGCAGCTAAAAATCATTACTATTTTTATTTTAAAATTATGCTTTTTTTTCTTTTAATTCCTAAAACCACAATATATTTATATACTTTTTTAAATATTTAACACATTGTTTTTTTAGGTTCTGTAAGGAATTTTTGTTCGTTTTTAGTTTTACTTCATGCTATGTTTTTGGTAGAAATTATATAAACCTTTGTCCCATTTTTGCCACGCTAGCGCCTGTGGCTCACAGATTACTTCAGTGAATGTTCCAAAGTCTGCAGAATTGCAAGAAGTTTGAATCGAAGTGATTTTGCTTCAGTCACATTCCTTGCCGAGAAAAGCCTACGTATATAACCAAATTTAAATAGGTTAGACTATATTCAAACGTATAAATATGCTTTCATATACTTAAATTTAATTTACTTATTATGATCATAATTATCGGGCAGCATGTGTGTAAGTTGAAATCGGAACGAGGTCAATTTTGCCTTTTATCGATGAAATAAATCACTGGTTAAGTCCTGGGATCAATTTAATAGATTTCTGCACACACTACAATTGTCGGCCTTGTGTCTAAATACGAAAAAAAGACAGATGATTGACAGATTACACCATGTATCAACTTGAGCATGTGTCAGCACCATAGCTCGATGCTGACACAAGCCTCATGATTGAAATTGGTTTGACCTCAACGTTATAGAAGCCTGTATCTGCAGTTCAAAGATCTACCCGTGTAACATGCTGTGTAACGTTGGTTCGAATGGAGAATCGCGTTAAGGTTACATGTGTCTGTGGAGTACTCAACCACTTACATGCTAATTCATACGATGTATGTGATGTTAATCAAATTATTATATTCGAAACCGACAGAAGCTCCATCATATAGACGTGCGTGTATTTATATATGTATATATGTACCTACGTATGAATATGCCTGTCTATATATATGTCTCTATGTATGTAAGTATGTATGTTTGCTTATGTGTGTATATATGTGTATATACATATATATATATGTGTGTGTGTGTGAGTGTGTGTGTGTGTGTGTGTGAATGTGTGTGTTTGTGTGTGTGTGTGTGTGTGTACTTATGTATATATGTGTGTGGATGAATATATAATAGTGTTAAATCTGATTACCATTCTTTTACTTGAAGTTTCTTATCAGAGACGTGTTTAACAGTTGATATTTCAACGAACAATTGTTACACTGCTAATGGAATTATCGTGTGCCTTGTACACACTATACATTATTTCATTTCACTTTTCCTTTGACCCTCTAGCTTCGTATTGGCAGTGCTTTTCAGTGTATTATGCACGATGTTGTCTCTTGGCTGCACTATAACCGATATCTTCCAACTAGATACTTCCATTTGATTTTCGACACATGCTCGTTGAGTGTTTGTCTAGGAAACACGTTCACCATCGTTTACAAACCAGAGAAATTCATCCATCTATGATGTGGTGTCGACATCCCACTCTCATCCTCTTTTCATGCCCACTGACTTGTCTATCATGGTGTAGTGTAAGTGCCAGACAAGAAAGTGCTAGGTGATGGATGAGGTCCACTGATCTTGTTCAAAACAAAAGACTGCAGCTGCCATACATCAAAGGTATTACTTCAATCCAGAACCTCTTACACGGCGGTATTGAAACAATGCTGGTCAATTGTTGCTTTATCTATGATGGAACAGCGAGTACAATACATATTACCAGCTTCATCAACATTTCTATAAAAGTATAACATAATCAGATTCTGAGATCGTTTTAAATCTTACCACCTACAAAAATCAAATTTCACCTGTATGTTTTGATATTTCTTCTAGATGAATATATTGTAAAATTTATTTTTATTTATATAATGCGGAGAGTGGTGACACCTCGTCTCATTCGCTCGGGTCGTTTTTAAAGGGAAATTATTCAAAGTTTAGTTTATGATCTATATGTTTGACAGCCAAATTAAGTTCATTGTTAGAATAGTGTTAATATATTCCATGCATGGAACGCTAAAAAGGCCAGCTAGAAATAAATATGTGGTGATAAATGACAATGATATTAGGGAATAACTTAAATTTTATTTTCGTTTTGTCGATAAGAATGGGGGGAAACAGAATATATTTGTTGTATTCTGACTTCTTCAGTAAGTAATAGACAAAACTGTACTTGCAGAAAAAGTAATGAAACTTTAAGTAAATATGTAATATATATATATATATAAGAGAGTATTGAAGTTTGCTTGAAGCATTGTGGAATAAAAGGTAAATATCTTTAAGTCGTTTGGAAGCCTCGACAATGCAAATGGGTAAATCTCCGGGTAACAAGATCCGGTGGTGGGGAGAGAGGTGTAAGTGGGTGTACGTTGAGATGCGTGGTGTGTATAAGACGTGTAGAGGAAGGAAGGAAAGAGTATAAAGGATAAAATAAAAATAACAACACGAGAGAGTTACCTTGGGAGAGATTTAATTGTCCCTATATATTTCGGATTCACATTCATCAACTGGGGTTTTTTTCCGGGGTGGGGGAAAGGTTATCTGTCGGAAAGGTGCGAAACGCGTCCTCCGCTGTTTGTTGTTTTGAATATCTGAGGTATTCAGCGGAGCGCGCGTGCGCGTGAAATGGGGTCGGTCGGGCAGAGGTCAGCGGCCGAATGTGGGAGTGAGGTGGCGCTAGCTGTCAGTCCATTCTCTGCCTGTTTGTTAAATGTTACTCTGTGTGTGTGTGCGTGTGTTGTTGTCTCGCTTGAGTGTGTGTGTGCGTGCGTGTGTGTGTATGTGTGTGTGTGTGTGTGTGCGTGTGTTGTTGCCTTGTTTCTCTGTATATATATATGTGTGTGTGTGTGTGTGTGTGTGTGTGTGTGTGTGTGTGTGTGTGTGTGTGTGTGTGTGTGTGTGTGTGTGTGTGATGTACGAAGTCAAATCTTTTGGATTTTGAAGCGCTGAGAAGATATGTATACATAAAATTGTAAAGAGAGCGCTCAAGCGCTGAAATGATATAAAGATAGCTTTTACAAGATGGCAAAGAAGTTGCCATCGGCCGCTATGAGTAATAGCGTCTAGATCCTCATAGCTACTGAAAGCAACTACTTTCTTCCCTCCTTTAAGGGTCTTCAACATTTTATATATAAGATGTATAGCATGTCCACGCTTGAGCACTTTCTTCATACTTATATACATGTGTATATATATATATATATATATATATATATATATATATGTGTGTGTGTGTGTGTGTGTCTGTGTGTGTGTATGCGTGTGTGTATGTGTGTGTGGAGCAGTATCCAGCTGAAGATTACAATAAATTAGGACCTATAAAAGAGTATAAGTTTTAACCAAAGCTGAGAGAAATATATAGCTTAACGCTCACATATACAACATCTTGTATACATGTCTTATTCACCTATTTCAGTATAGTTTGAAAAGGTTGATCTTCTTGCTGTGAGGGATATAGATATATTCGAGTATTGGTTCTAACAAAAACCGAAAAATGGGTCAATATATGCATCGTTTTAAATTGAGAGCAAAATACATAAGTATATATTTCTTCTTTTGTTCAAATTACTCCCGGGAAGGTGACAGCTAGGCGTTTTTGTAGAGATTTTGATTACTGGTGGTAGGTTTACTAGCGTCACCTTCTATTCCTCAATTCTTCTTAACAGAAATTGTGTAAAAATGCAACAAATCCCACGAGTGTATTGAATGATACATATGTGTTCACCAAATCGAAATGCATTTACGAGTGACTGAGGCAAAAGTGTGTTGGCATCTGCATTTAATGTCGCGATTACATGTTTAGGAAATTAGTATCAGTGTACATATATGTATTATAAGAAATGACAATAAATGAAGGTGCGTGTTGTGACATGGTTTTACTTCACAGAAGTCAAATAAATTGATATAAATAATTGTTACCACATGTTGATATTCAGGTGGTCACAACTCCCCTACTGGAGTGTGTGGAAGAGAACAGAAAATCTTCCCTTGGTAAGGTTCAAGTGTTTCTATAGGCTGCCGGTGTTCTTCTTCTTGGGTGCGAAGGAAGTGAAACAGGAGTCATCTCTTGACAAGGTCTCAGGTGTTCTTGTCCCTTCGAAGTTCAGGAGTAGAGTGTCTTATGCCTTGATTGTCCTCGACTATATAGTCCCCAGGGGGACGCAACTCCGTTTAGTACATGAATCTGCCGCTGGGAGTCACGCCCGTCGCAAAGGGACGTAACTCCTATACGTGCTGAGTCACAGCCGTAAGGAGCTGCTACAGTACCCTCCTCCAGACGCTAGGCGAAAAGCCCGAAGGTAACTGTAGCGACCCACAAGCACGGGCTCCCAGCACAGGCATGAAATATCAACGCAAGGGGTACATGTATGAAATCAGGATTGAAATGGTAAAGAAAAGTTACATAGTAATACAATAAATAGAAAAACAAAAAAAATGCTCCAGTTGCCAGTTCACATGAAAACAGTTTGGCAGCGTTTGTTTCTAAAAAGAGTCCAGTGGCCAGTTCATATGATAAAAGTTTGGAAGAGTTCCTTGGGCCAGTGGACTCTTCTACCGGAACGGGTCGTGGTCTTGTATGTTGGTGATGGGGGGGGGAACGGATGTGTGTGCAAAAGAGAAACATAGAGGTGTATGTGGCTAAGGTGTGTGAGCATCTTTGTGGGCCCGTTTAAGTCTATCAACCGCAATGGTCTCTCTGGATCCCTTAATGTCTACAGTGAAATGTTTATCAGAACGATCTAATACACGGTAGGGTCCAGAGTACGGTTGTGTGAGAGGTGGTCTCTCACGGCATCGTTTCTTACGAACACATGTGTCCACGAGGCAATATCCCTCGGGACTGCAGCTTTAATAGTTTGTTTCCTAGTATTCATGGGCGGTAAGTCCTGAAAATAGGAGCGCAAACGAGATACGTAGGAAACAGGGTCCTGGAAAGCAAGATCAACAGGGGCAAGCAATTGCCCAGGCAACGCTAGAGGAGCACCATACAGTAATTCGGCCGGGGAGAACCCAAGGTCCTCCTTTATTGATGACCGAATTCCTAAAAACACAATAGGAAGGTGCTCGATCCAACGTTGAGAGTCTGGATAGGCGCGAAAGGCGGCCTTTAATTGGCGGTGGAATCGTTCCACCATTCCGATTGACGCAGGATGATAGGCTGTGGTCCGAATCCGTTGAGCGCCAATGATCTTGTTGAGCTCAGAGAAAAGATGAGACTCAAATTGTCTACCACGGTCTGTGGTGACTGTAGTTGGTACCCCAAAGTGGGTAATCCACCCTGATACCAGGGTACGCGCTACAGTCTCGGCAGTTATATCTTGTAAGGGGATGGCTCCAGGCCATCGCGAAAAACGATCGATACAGGTCAAGATGTAGGAATATCCACTGCTGAATGGCCAAGGTCCAACGATGACAATGTGGATGTGTTGAGTCCGAGCATCTGGAGTACTGAAACTACCAAGTGGAGTCCGGATGTGTCTGTGCAATTTAGATTTTTGACACTGTGTGCAGGAACGGCACCAGACAGTAATTTCTCGCCTCATATTGCGCCAGAAAAATCTAGCCGTTATAAGCTTTACTGTTGCAGAAATTCCTGGGAGAGAAATGCTGTGCAAAGCAAGGAACACAATTCGACGGTGAGTCTCAGGAACAAGTCGTCGTGGTGAATCCGTAGATACATCACATAGAATCTGCCTGCCGGTGGTCGACAAGGGCAGATATTTGAAGATGCAAGTCGCAAATTCGGCAGAAAGAATATCCAACGATTGGAGTGCAGGTTGGTCTGCAGCTAAACGACCTATGTCGATCTCCTGGGATGACGAGATGGAGCTGATTGGCAAACGTGACAATGCGTCTGCAGCTATGTTATGCGAGCCAGCAATGTGCTGGATATCATTTGTAAATTGTGAAACGTAGTCCAGGTGCCTTGTCTCTCTGGGCGAATATCTGTCGGCTTTAGCCCTCAAAGCGAAGGTCAGAGGTTTGGGGTCGGTTAAAACTGTAACATTTCTCCCCTCAAGAATATGAGAGAAATGTTTCACCGACAGATATATGGCTAATAATTCCCGCCCAAACGTGCTGTAACGCGTTTCTGCTGGTTTCAGCTTCCTCGAGAAAAATGCCAAAGGTTGTTGGTTTCCAGCGTTGAACTGCTGTAAAACTGCTCCCACAGCAGTATCAGATGCATCAACACAAAGCGAAAGCTTGGCCTCTGGTACCGGGTGGGCGAGCAAAGATGAACTAGCGAGTGCTGTCTTGGCAGTCTAGAAGTCTTGAAGCTGTCCTTGTGTCAAGGAAATATCCTCATTCTTCTTTCGATGATTTTTCAAAATGTCAGTAAGGGAAGATAGCAAATTAGCACAATGAGGAAATTTCCTTGACACAAGGACAGCTTCAAGACTTTCAGACTGCCAAGACAGCACTCGCTAGTTCATCTTTGCTCGCCCACCCGGTACCAGAGGCCAAACTTTCGCTTTGTGTTGATGCATCTGATACCGCTGTGGGAGCAGTTTTACAGCAGTTCAACTCTGGAAACCAACAACCTTTGGCATTTTTCTCGAGGAAGCTGAAACCAACAGAAACGCGTTACAGCACGTTTGGGCGGGAATTATTATCCATATATCTGTCGGTGAAACATTTCTCTCATATTCTTGAGGTGAGAAATTTTACAGTTTTAACCGACCACAAACCTCTGACCTTCGCTTTGAGGGCTAAAGCCGACAGATATTCGCCCAGAGAGACAAGGCACCTGGACTACGTTTCACAATTTACAAATGATATCCAGCACATTGCTGGCTCGCATAAAATAGCTGCAGACGCATTGTCACGTTTGCCAATCAGCTCCATCTCGTCATCCCAGGAGATCGACTTAGGTAGTTTAGCTGCAGACCAACCTGCACTCCAATCGTTGGAGTGCAGGTTGGTCTGCAGCTAAACGACCAAAGTCGATCTCCATAGCACGTCGGGGTCACCAATTTAGGAAATTAGTATCAGTCTACATACATGTATTATAAGACATGACAATAAATGCAGGTGAGAGTTTTGACATGGTTTTACTTCACAGAAGTCAAATAAATTGATATAAATAATTGTTACCACATGTTGATATTCAGGTGGTCACAACTCCCAGACTGGAGTGTGTGGAAGAAAACAGAAAATGTTCTCTTGGTAAGGTTCAAGTGTTTCTTTAGGCTGCTGGTGTGCTTCTTCTTGGGTGCGAAGGAAGTGAAACAGGAGTCATCTCTTGACAAGATCTCAGGTGTTCTTGTCCCTTCGAAGTTCAGGAGTAGAGTGTGTCTTATGCCTTGATTGTCCTCGACTATATAGTCCCCAGGGGGACGCAACTCCGTTTAGTACATGAATCTGCCGCTGGGAGTCACGCCCGTCGCAAAGGGACGTAACTCCTATACGTGCTGAGTCACAGCCGTAAGGAAACGGAGTTGAAGTGTAGTGGAATGTACTCTCTCAAGCACTGTTCTTTCAAATACATTTAAATACATGTTAGCATATTTATGAATATGTGTTTGTACATAAACATTTCTCGCAGATTTCCTTAAATCTTGTACAGTTTATGTACAGAACAGAATCCATGTACTAAATATGTTAACATGCGGCATTTGATGTATTAAGATATTAAGTAATTTAAAGGTTAGGTTGTTAAAAAGGTACATGTCTAGAATATTGAACCCAGGTGACAAGTGTACGTTTATGAGTATGAGTATATGTATGTATTTGTGTATGTATGTATGTAAGTATGCATGTATATATTTGATTGCCACTAGTAACATTTAACCCAGTATAACCATTCGTATGGTTGAGCTGTCTGCACCATCAAGCTTGCTTGGCGAGGAGGGATATTTAAGACAACCTGCGGGGTGAGAAACCAAACTTGACAAAGTGTGGAAGAACTTATGAGATTCAATGACCATCCAATAATGTGTAGATATATACTTACTATGCGGGTGTCTAAATATGTATGTATGTGTGGGTGTGGGATTACTTGCGCGCGAGCATCTGTGAGATGCACATGTATATATAAGTAAAACATTTAAAAAAGCTTTTAAAGATTTATATAATTAATTTCATATTCCTCATTCATTTATCTTATATATTCATTTATCTGTAAAAACTTGCGGTTGGAAACAGCTACCGAATTTATTTTTTCCTACGAGAAGAACAATATAGAAAACTTGTGGTTGACAAAGCTGTCAAACATCTTGCATCTGCTAGTCATTGGATTCTGGCTGTTGATACTTAGGGAGATACATGTGTGTAGCACTTGGTGCTTTGATATCCTTCTGCCGATATCTCTCAAACTCTTGCGGTGATGGGGAAGCAGTGACATCTAGCAGTGACACCTAGTAAGTTGGAGGTGTACAGTTCCTAATCTACACCCTGGTGTTTTAAGGGTTATTTAACGTCGTTTGCAGTTTTCAGAATAGTAACTGGCTTGGGCGGTGGGTTTTGTGACTGGGCAGCGCTTTCAAGGCAGGAGGCCGTATATTATGAAGGGTGATCATCAAGTAGGTGTGTGATGTCCGCAAGCAAGACCCAATTGCAGCTCCTAAAAATAATCAGCAGGAATTGAGGTGCATTATATGCGGGCGATTTCTTCTATCAAGAGCTGGATTCGTCAATCATCTGAAGTCACATGAGCCAAGGAGAAATCGAACGACTTGGGTGATGGTCCTACCACCACACCCTCTACGGTCCATTTTCAAAGGGTGTGGCTTAATTTGTAAGTCAACTGGTGGACTGACGAGACATGGTAAAGTGCATGAAAACACATCCCAGCCGGTAATGCCAGGAGACAGACAGTTCGAGTATCACATATGTCAACTTGCTTGCAAAACAAACGCTCGTCTGAAAAATCACCTGCGTGCACATGTTTGTGTAATTTTCAATGAAGGGATGGCACTCTTCTGACTAGAAGTAGCAATCGACATGTATGTACGTATGTATGTATGTGTGTGTGTGTGTTTGTGTGTCCTTGTGTGTATGTTTGTATGTATGGCCCCGTAACTTCTGGATGGAGTCGTAGGAGAGTTGGTGTGAAATAAGGCATGTCTTGAGCATCTTAAACCTGGAAAAGCTTATCATTATCGGGGTCTAAACACTCCGGTATATCACAGAGAAGTGGAGAGAGAGAGCAATAGAGAAATAAAATGAGAGAGAGAGAATAAGAGAGAGAAATTGAAAATAGAAATATAGGGCAAGACTCGCTACCTGTACTAAACTTTGAAATAATGAAGAGCTAAGAGGGCGTCAGTGGGATTTGATATCAGAATGCAGAGGACAGGACCGAATACTATGATTCATTTTAACCGATATTCTAACCTCAATGGTAATTCGCTGCTTTGAAGTTGTAAGTATTTAATCAAAATATAAGTTGCTGTTTAGAATCGAATCCATGTTTTCCTTCCTGGTCAATACAATGATATGACATGGACGATAATAATTTGCGGTTTTATTTTCCTTCATCTGATCAATCATGGCAGTATCAAAACAACCACTGGATTGCAGTCATGTGAGTCTCCTCACACTTCGTCTTCTCTTACAGCGTCAACAACCGCTGGACTAACCAGCAGCATACTACTACCACACATTCCTAATCGAACCCCATATGTCCCTTTGTCATATGAAACGTAATGCGTATTATTTTCCATCCTTCATGAAATGCGTTTTTGCTTTCATCAGAACTGCTACAACGTGGATGTCTCTCTCTTGACATGGATTTCTTGAAGTCTTTCAGATTCATGTTGAGAATTAGCAACATCAATCGTAGAGTTGGTCTAAGGAACTAACTAACCATGTCTTACATAGACACGTAACACTTAGTGGGGCTGTACACAGATAT
>OZ024742.1:97901803-97964303 GCA_964016885.1 Eledone cirrhosa | reverse complement strand
AAATCTACACGCAGAGAAGACGCAATGTTTAGACAAATCACAGAGCCAATAAACATAAATGACCTCTAACCAAAATTAAATAGAAAACATGAATGGACTAGCAAAATCACAACTTACAATTAAGAACAAAATAAAAACACACACACATAGAACAAACAACCAACTAGTAACATGTAAATAAACAAATAAATAAACAAATAAAAACACACACAGACATCCGGATGTAACACATGCTCAAACTAAGCACACAACACACACACAAATAAGATGGCGTAGGACAGAACAAAGGAGAGGCACACAACAAAGGAAATAATCCCAACTCACTGAAGAGGTCACAGAATGTGTGACGAAAGAACTTTGACAATATATGAACAACCGTCCGGTTGTGGAACCAACCAACCAACCAGAAATTTACAAATTTCTTAAATTTATAAATTTAATTTATAATAAATTGGAGTGAAAGCAACTGGTGCATGTGTTTCTTATTGGCAACATCACCCTCCCAAAGTATAACAATATATGTATATATATAAGCACACACGCACGCACATATATATATATACATATATGTATATACACACTTACACACACACATATATATGTGGGAATTCCAATTTCATTTTATATTATATACATTCCTGTGTATATTTTAATTATTTGAAAATTACTTTTAAATGAATTTGACCCAACGTGTCACGGATGGTGAAGAGGACTCGATACGGGTTATATATATATATATATATAATAAGGAGGAAATTAAAAGATGGTTAAAAGAGTTCCATATTATTATGCGCATTTCGAATACAAAATCATCCTGGGACAAAAATTGTGTTCTCATCAGATAAAATAACGTAACATGATATGAGGCATAATAGCACTTGTTTACAGGAAAGTGCTAAGTCTACATATGATACTATAGTAATAAATAGATAGGAAAATAGAAGAAAAGGAAAGAAGAGGAGAAAAAGGAAAAAGAAAGAGAAGAAAGGAAAAAAAAGAAGAAAAAATAAAGAGAATAGTGAGAGAGCGACTTTTGATCAGGAACACTGTTAAAATGAAAACAGCTGTAAATAACGGTTAAAAAGTATAATGATGAGGTGTATGTGCGAATATTATAGACGGTATTCAAATATTAGAGGTCTAAATATATTATTTTATATTGGGTTTTAATACTGAAAATTGGATTAAGAAGTGTAAAAACGTATTAATAAAATAAAATAAAATGAATATAGAAAAAAAAAAGATTTTTATAAAATAAATTAAAAATAAAAATAGCCTATCTATGTCAAAATTAATAATTTCTAGTGAAAATCTATATATGTGGGTTATACTATTTAATTTTTATTTTAAAACAACAAGTAAATAAAGGAAATTGCTAGAAAGATTTATAAACGTAGAAAAACACATGACGTCATAATTTGTTTACAAAATCTACGAAGGTTTGAGCGAAAATTTAAGGCTATAGAAAAAAAGATCAAAGGCTTAATATATGATGAGAAAATCAAATTAATACATTGTAGAATATAATGAAAGATGTGTAAAGATAACCGTGAATCGTGGAATATGTTATATGACATCAGCTATATACATTGTGAAAGGACGTGTAGGATTTATGATTATAAAGTCCAAATAAATCGGTTCTTCGATTTATTATTGTGTTAAAATTCGAGATAATGGTAAATTTTTCAACTAGACATAAATTACAAACACTAGATATGAAAGCATTGGCGTATGGAGATGCGTGGTAGAATTTACGGCAAGAAATTTCGTAATTTATGTTTTTGTCTTTTAAGGACCAAATAAGTTCTGAGAGTGCGTTGCTGGTCCTTTTAAGTGGAGATATAAATGTAGAAAAATGATTATAGAATTTTGCTTTAAAGGAGTTAGAAGTAGAGCCAATGTAGGTATAGGTATTGGTACTAGTTACCACTTTATATTCGTATACTAGGTTTTGATCGAGACATAAATTACTAAGAGGACAATTAGTGCTAATAGGGCAGTTGCATTTACGATTAAGATTATTTACAGAGTTATTTGCAAATGGCCTAGGATTGATTATATTAGGAACTGGAGTGCTGGAATTAACTAAAGGAGGTGCCAAAGTTTCCAGATTTACATTACTATTTGATCCATTCCTGAAAGTTAGATTTGACGTCGTATTTATATTTGTGTTATTTTGCCTAGAGTTTACAGTGACGTCGGACATTATACTGTTATTATGACTCTCATGGTTGGATGCATATGAGTTATTATTTAATATTTTAGAATTATGAATTGAGATAATTTTAGAAATGTTCGAAGTAGTAGAATACGAGAATTTAATAGTATGCCTATTGAAAATATTGCTATATATATGTGAAGGAAGGAAGCTGTTATGTAATGCCCTAAAAAATAATTTAGGGATATTATTAATAACGAAGAGAGAAGGGAGCGTTGTACCAAAGGACATTTTTTATATCTAAGTCTCCTCCTTTTGTTAGCAGCATGATTATTACTAGCTACATTACTAGAGTTATGATAAGCTCTGCCAAGGTCAGGTTCTTTAGTATACCTAATTTTGTTTAGATATCAGCCCTAGATAGGGCATTATTATAATAATTGGCATTAGCTTCGAAGATATCTCTATTAGAGGATAAATTAGAAATTATTCTTTCGACTATAGCACTTTTAACATTATTAGGGCGGTTAGATTTAAAGTTAACGTAATTTAAGTTCACGTTATCCTTATGATATGGGTAATATAGGCCGGTATCTAGATTAAGGGATATATCAAGGAAATTTGCTAGTTTATCATTATTATCAAATTCAATTATTAATGCCATGAAATACTAATGACGGTTGGAAAATCACTGACGAAGGACTATTTTTATCATATGTAACCCATGTGCAACCTCGCAGTATTCTTCTTCCTTCTCATGTGTTTTATATATATTTACCTCGGCTGCGTTTGTCTGTTTCTCTCTTACTGCTTCCCCGTTCTCTCTGTTTCTCTCACCTTGTTTCGCCCCCTCTGTCAGTTACACTTTCTCTCGACTGACCGCTTCTTCGCACTTACACTCACTCATTCTATTTTCTCCCGTTTGGCTCACAGTGGGTCTCTTCTTGCTTACATCTCACTCACGTCGGACATCTGTACCTTTCGCTCATGAAATCGACCCAGCTTATGCTGACCAGGACTACCATGTTGCTTGTTTTTTCCTTTCTTTGGTTTGCTTTTATCCTTCTATGTTGTTTACTTGTCCCCCTCGCTTTACGCGATTTACTGGTCCCAATAACTTTTTTTAATTATTGCTCGCACCGACCTGAGGTATATGATTTTTAATGCGATGTAATACCAATGATGGTTGGAAAATCACTGACGAAGGACTATTTTTATCATATGTAACCCATGTGCAACCACGCAGTATTCTTCTTTCTTCTCATGTTTATTATATATATTTACCTCGGCTGCGTTTGTCTGTTTCTCTCTTACTGCTTCCCCGTTCTCACTGTTTCTCTCACCTTCTTTCGCCCCCTCTGTCAGTTACACTTTCTCTCGACTGACTGCTTCCTCGCACATCCACTCACTCACTCTCTGTTTCTCCCCTTCTCACTTCCTCTCGTTTGGCTTACAGTGGGTCTCTTCTTGCTTACATCTCACTCACGTCGGACGTCTGTACCTTTCGCTCATGAAATCCACCCAGCTTATGCTGACCAGGACTACCATGTTGCTTGTTTTTTTTCCTTTCTTTGGTTTGCTTTTATCTTTCTATGTTGTTCACTTGTCCCCCTCGCTTTACGCGATTTACTGGTCCCAATAACATTTTTTAGTTATTGCTCGCACCAACTTGAGGTATATGATTTGTAATGCCATGAAATACCAATGATGGTTGGAAAATCACTGACGAAGGACTATTTTTATCATATGTAACCCATGTGCAACCACGAGGTATTCTTCTTTCTTCTCATGTTTTTTATATATATTTACCTCGGCTGCGTTTGTCTGTTTCTCTCTTACTGCTTCCCCGTTCTCTCTGTTTCTCTCACCTTCTTTCGCCCCCTCTGTCAGTTACACTTTCTCTCGACTGACCGCTTCCTCGCACTTCCACTCACTCATTCTCTGTTTCTCCCCTTCTCACTTCCTCCCGTTTGGCTCACAGTGGGTATCTTCTTGCTTACATCTCACTCACGTCGGACGTCTGTACCTTTCGCTCATGAAATCCACCCAGCTTATGCTGGCCAGGACTACCATGTTGCTTGTTTTTTTCCTTTCTTTGGTTTGCTTTTATCCTTCTATGTTGTTTACTTGTCCCCCTCACTTTACGCGATTTACTGGTCCCAATAACTTTTTTTAATTATTGCTCGCACCAACCTGAGGTATATGATTTTTAATCGATGTAATACCAATGATGGTTGGAAAATCACTGACGAAGGACTATTTTTATCATATGTAACCCATGTGCAACCACGCAGTAGTCTTCTTTCTTCTCATGTTTTATATATATATATATATATATATATATATATATATATGTATATATTTCAGCAACAGCATATACTTTAAAGTGGAAATGTTATTAACTTTCTTACGGCCACCGTTTCAAATTACTAAGTGTTTCTCTAATGATGCATGTCGATATGCATATTTTTTTAAAATTTGAATTATTGATGTTTTGGACAAACATCCATTGAGCCTTTCTGCTAGGAAAAATATTCATCATACATACTTGTATACGTTATAACATAAATTAGTATATATCTGCTCCACATTTTTAATTTGTTCAGCTGCTTTTGCTGTGACTGGTACATCGCACCTCTATCTAGGGGACGCCACGTCTAGTCTATTTATAGCTACCGTCACTTTTAAAGTTAATTCAAACCCCTAGGTATGGATTGACAACATCTCGGAACATAACAGATATAAAGGTATTTTGTACTTTATTGCAAATTATAAGACAATTTCCTCTAACGATTAGTTGCACGTCCTCTGGAGCTATGACAAAATAGATAGTTGGTAATCGATCATCGATTGCGTAGATCGATTTTCACTCCGGTTCTAGGGCTATGAAACGGAAGCCGTAAGGAAGATAACATTTCCACCTTAAATCATATACTCATTCCTGAATATGATACGCTTTTTATATATTTACAAAATACTGTTTCTCTGATGATACATGTCTATATGTATATACTTTTTAACTTGAATAATTTATGCTCTAGACAAATGTCCATTGAGCTTTTCAGCTGAGAAACATATTCATAATACATAAGAAATATAAATTTAAATTTAAATAATTTTAAAAGCCATGAAATGCATTATAAAATTAAAGGTGCCAAGATACGACAGAAATTTACCTTAGCAAATATAATTGTTTCTACTTTTGGCACAAGGCCAGCAATTATCACAGTGCATTACTGGTACTTTATTTTATCGACCCCGTAAGGATGAAAGGCAAAGTTAACCTCGGCGGGTTTTGAACTCAGAATGGCAAGGGCCGTAACTCTTTGCGTCAAAGCATGGCGTCCGACCCTCTACCGATACTGCCAAATATAATAATCCCAAATCAAGGGAGTATCCCTTAATGTTCGATTTAACCCATTCGTACATATGTATGTGTATATATATATGTGTGTGTGTATATATATAGAGAGAGATAGATAGATGTGTGTGTGTGTGTGTGTGTGTGTATGTGTGTGTGTGTGTGTGTGTGTGTGTGTGTGTGTGTGTGTGTGTGTATGTGTGTGTGTGTGTGTGTGTGTGTGGACATATACGTATACCTACATTTATGTATCCGCTGTGCTAGCGCGAGAAATAAAATTCTAATTTTATTATTAATATTCGGTAAGGCAAGCCGCAACTCGCTCGGTATGCAAATGAGTCTACTCAGCCGATATATATTTAAGAAAATCCTCTATATTTTCAACCGTTCAACACATCTTGTTTTTGTGTGTAGGACAGAACAGAGGAGGTACACAACATAAACATCTAATCACTGAGGAGGTCACAGAATGTGTGGCGAAAGAGCTTTGACAATATATAAACAACCATCCGGTTATCGACCCAACCAACGAACCGGAATTTTATAATAAATTAAAGTAAAAACTATAAGGTGCATGTATTTTTATTAGCAGCATGAACCTCCCAATGTATAACAATATCAGTTTCAACACATGTTTTCAGAGAAGAAATCTTGCAGAACAAACTAAAAAACGAAGTATATATAAACGAAGATATGGAGAGCTAGAGAGATGTAGATGTGTGTATATATATATATGCGTGTGTGTGTGTGTGTGTGTCTGTGTGTGTGTGCATGTGTATACTTGTATATATATATATATATATATATATATATATATATATATATATATATATATATATATATATTCATTCATATGTTCACATTCGCAACAACGCGGCACGCCATTTTTCATTCATATATATATATATATATATATATATACGACCGAGCGTAATATCTGTGTATGCACTGCTAGTACGATTGCATGAAACAATGCCAGCTGTAGATATCAATGCACTTTAAGAATGTATGTGTAATTTCTTCTAAGAACGAAACGAAAGATAAACTCTGTATGAGAGTCAACGATGTAAGCAGGAGATGCATTATGTAGTATATATAATTAGTTGGAAGCTAATTACTACACATGTGTACACGAATTTCACTGACTATTCGTATTTAGAAGGAGATTCTCAAGCATTTAACGATTTCAGTCATTAAGTACAATTCAACGTAAAAGCTGACACTACAAGAAAACCAAAGTAAACAACACAGGACAATTAATCACCGAATTTCATTTCAAATTTTGATTTTACCTTTGTAATTCATTTGAGATGAAAACATTTGCCTTCCTTTTATTTATGTGATGTCAACAATTACTTATACTTAAAATTCCCCTCCTACATTCGCTATCTTATGGCTTCCCTTGTCTTTTCATTTCGGTTTGAAGACAGTAGGTTACACACAAACACACAAACACACACAGACACTCACACACACACACACACACACACACACACACACACACACACACACACACACGCGCGCGCGCGCGCGCACACACACACGCACACACACACATTCGCGCGCGCGTAGATATATATATATGTGTGTGTGTATGTGTGTGTGCGTGTTTATATATAAAGTGAGAGCTAGAGAGATGTAGATATAGATAGAATACATATATACCCATATGTGTGTATGTAAGTATGTATATGTATATATTTATGTACATGTGTGTATGTGTGTGCGAACACCAATGTATATGTGCATGTACATATATGTATGTATATATATGTATATATATATATATATATATATATATATATATATATATATATATATATATATATATAAATTAATAAAAACAATGAAATAAAAACAAACAACAAGTTCCTTATATTAAAAAATTCATCATTTTACGATCGTTTCTAGGATGTATATGTGTGTTGGTATGTATATATTACAGATCTATGTAAAAATATTACAAATTATCAGAGGAAATTTACATACCTTCACATATACATGCTGTCTTTATTTCTGAAGACACCATGTATATGTGAAGGTATATATATTTCCTCTGATAATTTGTAATATTTTTACATAGATCTCTATGATATACATACCAACACACATATACATCCTAGAAACGATCGTAAAATGATGATTTTTTTAATATAAGGAACTTGTTCTCTGTTTTTATTTCATTGTTTTTATTAATTTATCTTGACTGTTTTCCTATGATTTTCATCGAAAATGTTTGAATGCATCTTCTCTTTTCATGATATTTGGATTACATTGAGTTCTTCATACGGATTGGACACTACTGTATATTTTGATAGATTTATCTACACTCTATATATATATATATATATATATATATATATATATATACGTATGTTAACGCATACGATGTATGTGTATGATTGGCTGAATGTGAGAATAATCCTCCATTCTGTGAAACATATGCACATGTGTAGGAATTAGCCTACCTCAAACTACCGACCAATATATATATATATATGTATATATACATATATATATATATATATATATATGTGTGTGTGTGTGTGTGTGTGTGTGTGTGTGTGTGTGTGTGTGTGTGTGTGTGTGCGTGCGCGCGTGTGTGTGTATGTATGTATATATATATATATATATATATATATATATATTAGAATTGGTGCTCTGAAATGTCGATGTATATATGAATGTATATATATAGTGTATTTGGTAGTACACTGTATGCTTAATTAAAAGCATTTTGAAGACATTACGCTATTGTTTTAAAGTAGTGACTATGTCACTTACTTTTTTTTTCAACAAATAAAGGGAGATAAGCTGACAGATCTCTGGTTCATACTGTTGGTATTCCTCAGAGCTTAATATAATCAGTTCCTGATTATTACTGGAATTCTATAAGAATCCAACATTCATAATTTTCAACAGACAAAGGAAGTGGTAAGCTCTGAGGAATACCAACAGTATGAAACAGAGATCTGTCCGCCTATCTCCCTTTGTTTGTTGAAAAAAGAAGTGACACAGTCACTACTTTAAAACAGTAGCGTAAGGTCTTCAAAATGCTTTTAATTAAGCATACAGTGTATTACCAAATTCACTATATATACATTCATTTATATATATATATATATATATACACACATATATATATACATATATACACATATATATATATACATATATATACATATATATACATTTATATATACATATATATATATGTATATACATATATGTATGAATATATATATATATATAGAGAGAGAGAGAGAGAAAGAAAGAGAGAGAGGGGGTGGAGAGGAGAGAGATAGAAAGAGATAGGGAGATCACTAATCATTGGAGTACTAAAAGCATGGAGATAATGTTGGCGTGCGGATGTTTGAATGTGCATATGTATGTGTGTTTAAATAATTCATATATTATTCTGCCATATATCTATGAGTCTCTCGCACACGTGTAGTAATTATATACACAAAAATGACATAATCATAAGTAGCCAATGAAAGGGCAGTAGAATTCGATTGCCGCTTTTATATACAGCGGTCTTGCCACAAAATTAAACGAAAATCTATAAAGGTCATCTGAAATGTCTAAAACCTTGAAATACTTTCTCTGTTTCTGTAAATATCTACCTTCAATTGCTCTATTTCTAGAATTTAACATAAGAAAATTAAATTCAGAAATGAGCTACTTATCGTTTATACACACGCAGAGTGAATAGAAAAGAACTTATGTCCAGCACTTTTGTTTAATATCTGTTGTTAAATTTTACAAAATGTACTCTGAAAGATTAAAATTATGTTAACAGTTTTAAGTTTCAATTAGCCATGAAGCTGTTGGCTGTTGATTATATTAATGACATATTTTATTTATTCTGAATGTAATAGCACAATGAAGCTGAAAATTGTCAGTGTCGTTGGACATATCCCTTCCTGTTTTCTGTGTTCTGAGTTCAAATTCTGCCAATGTAAAATTTGCCTTTTATCCTTAACAGGTCGACGGATAAAGTACCAATGGAATCTCTGATTCCATTTGTCCTCAATCTATCTCTATCTAAAAGAAAATGTATATTTTCATATCGGGAGAAAGATGGTCTTTACTACGTTTAAATATCCATGACCGGTCGGATGGTTTGAGGTTACAATCGCAAATTTATCAGGAAATCATGAATTGATTAGAGAGATTAAGCTGGAAATGGAAAGTGGAGTAGATCAGGCAAATGAGCATGTAGAATGAGGAGTGAATCAGAAAAATGAGCCAGTAGAAAATAAGGGTGAAGTTGTTATAATATCTGCTTCTTACAATTAGATATTGATGATTAGTCTGCTTCCTTCACACAGCTCTTGGTTGATGAGCTGTCTCTCACCAAAATATTAACAATATGTTGAGCGTGGAATGCGAAATCATCCTCCATGCGTGGAAGACCTTTCTATACCCCGAGTGATCTTACTAGATTAACAGGAAGTCCGAAGTCCAACATTCCCTTCAAATTCATCATGTGACAGAGCAATTAACGACCACGGGCCATTATATTCTTCGCAGTATCGGTAGAGGGTTAGACACCATGCTTCCCAGCATAGAGTTACGTCCCATTGCGGTCTGAGTTCAAATCCCGTCGAGGTTAACTTTGCCTTTCATCCTTACGGGGTCGATAAAATAAAGTACCAGTAATGCACTGGCATAATTGCTGGCCTTGTGCCAAAAATAGAAACAATTATATTCTAAATAATTTAAGAAGATATTTCACAGGCCGACGATTATATCGCGAATCATTGAACCACTGACAGGTTTAGGAAAAACCTCCACGCATTCTTCAACAACCTAACCTTAAAAATAACGATTCAAACTAACACCACTAAAGCGCACTTCCTTCATTTCTCCGTAAACTTATTCACCTTCCATTCGTATCCCTACCTCAAAGCATATGACTCCCTAGAAAGACATTAACGTACACAATAACCACTCTATTAACATAAATCTAGTTAGGAATATTTACCTAAATGAGCACATATTTAGATAATGTATCCCCTACTATAATGAAGCCCTAGTCGGTTGTTGATTTAAGGATAAGATTACCTACATCAATAACACATATAGGACCCGTATACATGGATATATACATTATATATATATATATTTATATATGTATGTATACACACACACACACACACACACACACACACACACACACACACACACACACACACACACACACACACATATATATATATATATATATATATATATATATATATATATATATATATATATATAGAGAGAGAGAGAGAGAGAGAGAGAGAGAGAGAGAGAGAGAGAGAGAGAGAGAGAGTTATAAACTCAAATAGTCTTTTACAATTAATTAGCTCAAAGAAAGGAATATTTCTGAGCCGTGTAATACAAATGAATATATGATAGGGATAAACACTGATACAAGTATACATGTGTTCGTATTGCAAATGACCAGGTTAGCTAGATTGAAAAATACTAATTAAAATAATACAGTTTGCCTGTCTTGATTTAAAATAATAAATCAATAAAAACAAACATATATTGGCAAAAGCCGTGATACCTGGACAAATTTAAATTTTAAACTTCAAAATTGTTTCGCAACAATTAAGTGAAAGTTCTTATTTCTATATATATTATATATATATATATATGTGTGTGTGTGTGTGTGTATGAATTTTATACTTATACAAACATGTATCTCTATATATATATGAATATATATATATATATATATTAGAAAGTGAGGTTTTTTTTTACAAAATGAAAAATAACCGAGGTATCCTACACGAGTGAAAGTATAAAGAAAAAGAGATGAAATCGAAAATGCAACTGAAGTCTTATTTTTTTTTTAAATATATATATTTATTTGGTTCCTTTACCGGTTTCGCAGTTCTTCTGCTTTTCAAAAGGTGAGTTGAGATGGAGGGTCTGTGGTTTTTCTCACATATATATATATATATATATATATATATATATATATATGTGTGTGTGTGTGTGTGTGTATATGATTTTTATACTTATACAAACATGTATCTCTATATATATATGAATATATATATATATATATATATATATATATATATATATATATATATATATATATATATATATATATATATAGATATATATATAGATAGATATAGATATATATGTGTTTGTATAAGTATAAAACTTGCACCTATATGACCACATATACATACGCGCATAAATACATAGTTGCATGCATACACATACATACATACATGCATACATACTTACAGGCATACATGCAGACATGCAGACATACATACATGCATTCATACATACATATATCTACACATATACACTTATAAAATATAGGAAAATCATTGTTTTTTCGTATATTCTTTTGGTCGGCTTGCCAATTACGGTGTGCAAATGTGCAGAAAATACATATGTTTCTTGTTAGCAATTGCCCGTATAATGTATAAACCGATAATTCATGCTATATTGGATAATATTAACAAACAATAGAACCAATATCCGAAATCTTTCTGACCACCAACACCCCGATGCCATTCACTCCTCTAGATTCCGATGGATATATTTTTGGATATATACTTGGATATACATTAATCCAAGTAGAAACGTCTTCTGTGATGTGTGTGTTATATGTATGCTTAGTTGCTTATGTTTTATCATTTCATCCATACTTAAAGAAGTATTTATATATTTAGAGGATCGTTAGAAAGAAAGGTGAGTTCTGAGTAACAGACATTGTTGCCGGCTGGTATGGTTGGATGGCTGGTTGGTAGAGTTGTTAGCTATTTACATCGATGGGTCGTTGGTTGGCTGGATGTTGGGATGGTTGTTTGGTTAGTAGGTTGACTGGCTGGTTGATTGGTTGCCTGTTGATTTAGCTGGTAGTTTTGTTTGTTAGATGGTTGGCTGGTTGGCTGGCTGGTTGATGGTTTGGTTGGTTAATTGGTACGTCGGCTGGCTGGGTCGCTGGCTGGCTGGTTTGATGATTGGTTATTTAACTGGCTGGTTGATAGGCTTGTTAATTGTTTGGTTGGTCAGTCGGTTGGTAGGTGGGTTGCTAGGTAAGCGGTTTTGAAGGTTGTTTGGTTGGTGGGTTGATTACTTTGCTTCTTGGCTGCTTGGTTAATTGTCTGCTTGGCTGGTTGTTTGTTATGCCCTTTGGTTAGTTAAGTGGTTAGTAATAGCTTGGTTGGCTTGTTGGTTGGTAGGTTGGGTGTCTGGTTGGTTAGATGACAAGTTTGTTGATGGGTTGATTGTTTTTATTTTTGTTTGTTAGGTAGGTTGACTGGTTGGTTTGTTAGTAGCTAAGTTGTTTGGTTTCTTTAGGTTGTCTGCTTGGTTGGTTATTTGGTAAGCTGGTTGTTTGGTTGACTGGTTGGCTGATTGGTTGATTTTCGCTCTTGGTATCTCAGTGAAAGATAAGGTCACTTCCCTTAGTAGAACCTATTACTAATGTCTTTAGAAATGATAAGAGGATCGTCATAACATTTGATTTTTACTTTCATTTTTAGATATGCTTTAAATATTTGAAGTCTGATAGGCGACGGCGAGAGTAATAATTGTTTCTACTTTAGGCACAAGGCCAGCAATTACCCAGTACATTACTGGTACTTTATTTTATCGACCCCGTAAGGATGAAAGGCAAAGTTAACCTCGGCGGGATTTGAACTCAGATCATAAAGGGACGTAACTCCATGCTTCAAAGTATGGTGTCCGACTCTCTACCGATACTGCCAATCCAAGTAATAATATCGGTATATTTTGATATTCACAGTATACTTTTATTAAATGAGAGAGTTGAAATTTGCTTGAAGCGTTGTAGAAAATAGTGCAATGAACGTAGTTGAAATATTTTATGACAGATTTTTCTCTCAGACAGAGGTATTTAATTCCTCAAGTAGTTCATGAAGAGAGAGATGAGATTAAAGAGGAGGTGCTACCACCCAGTACAAACTTTGAAAATTTGGGGTCAATAACAGAGAGGATTCACTCGCTTTGATTTGACAGTGTAATCTCAGATATGAAGTTTCATGAACACTGCTAGGTGATTGCCTCTCATTTTTTGTTTTCTTGTATTTCTCTACTGTTATTTTGTGAAGGTGTGCGGCGTAATGGTTAGGTTGTTTAGCTCGTCATTCGTGAGTTCGATTACTGATGGCAAACACTTTATTTGAAGTTGCTCCAGTACAATCATCTGGGAAAAAAATTGTGCGTATAGTTAAAGGTTCAGTCTTAACACACATTTACACGATAAATATCCATATAAATTTCATGTGTCGGTGGAATGCTGAGCCACTTGTACGTTAATGTCATGGGCAAGTTGTTCCATTGATCAATTAAATGACACACTCAACACAACCCCCAACTGCTATTTATTGTTAACACTTTATCCATGGAGGCGGCAAATTGACAGAAACATCGGATATAAGGATCTGAGATATTAGTCCCGGATCTCTGTATGCTCGCAGTTTAAATCCCGCTGAAGACACCTTTGACATTCATCTTTTTGATGTTGAATAAAAATTATCATTCCAGTACTGGGTTCGATTCTTCCTGTATATCTCTTTTTCACATCCTCACTCCCTATCCTTCTTTGGAAACAAAAAATCGCCTGTGTTCAGAGCAGGAGAGTGGATGCAACCCCTTGGTTTATAATGCCCAAGACACGCCGTATGTCACTACAGGAGACTTACGTCCCTAACAAGAGTTACATATTCATACATGTATATTTTTGTTATGTCTCTATCATTATTGTTGATCGGATATTTGTAGTCGATGAAATTCCTCCAAGTTATACACACACGCGCAGAGACACACATACATACATACATATATATAATATATATATATATATGTGTGTGTGTGTGTGTGTGTGTGTGTGTGTGTGTGTGTGTGTGTGTGTGTGTGTGTGTGTGTGTGTGTGTGTGTGTGTGTGTGTGTGTGTGTGAGTGGGGTGTATTATGTGTGTGATTGTATGTATATTGTATTTACAAGTTATGTATGGACCCGTAAGACCTGCTGGAGTCGAAACGATGACTTTGGCACTTAAAGTTGGTGAAGCCGATCTCTTCTCAAATCTGAACAGAACCGTTTTCTTCTAGAAAATATGTGAGAGTGGTAAAAAAGAGGTGAGGTATAAAGAGATGAAGAAACGACTCCAGTCATGGATGATATTTTTTTTATCGACCTCCAAAAGACAACAGGCAAATTTGACCTCGGCGGGATTTTAATTCATAGTGCATTTGAACTCATAATGCCCCCAAAGAATTGCAACCGGCGTTCTAATGACTCTGTTAATTTACTTTATCATTTGTACTGTCACACCTCTTCTCCAGCATCTTGAGGTCTTTCACAAGGAAAATGTCCTTGTAATCATCATTGATATTAATTTGGGAGGGAATTGTTTTTGTTGTTGGTGCTGTTGTTGTCGTTGCCGTGATCATCACCGTCGTTCATTTTTATTCTGTTTGTTGTTGTTGCTGCTGCTCTTCACGTTGTTAATGTTATCATTGATGTTGTCGTCGTTGCTTCTACTGTTGTGATCGATCATCGTCATCGTTGATGTTATCGTCTATTTTATTGCTGTTGGTGTTACAGGTATTGTTTCTTTTGCCGTTGTTCTTATTATAGTTGTTATTGTTATTGTTCGTATTGTTGTTGTAACCCTGATGGTCGTTGATGTTGCTCTTCTTGTTCTGTTACTGTCGTTCTTGTTCTCGTTGTTGCTGCTGTTATTCTAATATTGGACTCCGAATAAGACATTGCCAGTGTAAGCTATTAAGCATTTCTCTCTAAACCAGTATTCTGTTATTGATGTATTTAAATATTTCTGAAGGAGAATGAAAGATCATAGGCTAAGGTGGCCATGCCTGCAATATTGGTTGAATATCTCCCATTATATATAGCCAGGAAGGATACGCGAGGAATAAATCGGTTGTTGTGGTTGTTATAGTATGGTGAACCGGGATAGAAGGAATGAAGCCAGGAAAGGGGGGGGGGTAGAATGAACAGGAGAACAAAGTTAAGAGAAGAAAGGGGATGAATGAAGTAGAGAAATACAGAAGGAAAGAAAGAAACCAAAAGGAAGAATGAAAGAAAATATTAAATTAAGAAAAGAAAGGAATGAGGTGACAAAATGAAAATGAGAAATCAGAGAAAAATAAACTAAGGAATAAAGATGGAAGAACATACACATGAAAAGAAAAAAAAACGAAATGAAAGTTAGAATAAAAAGAAGAAACAAAAACTCAAACGAGAAAATAAAAAAGAAAGCAAAAAGAAAAGAAAGAAAGAAAGAAATAAAGGCGAAATAAACTTACACAACAGTTTTCTAAAAAGAACTGCTTCAACACACGATTGTAATTTTTCAATCGTTGTGCACAGAATTTAATTTGTTCTTAATGGCTGGTATAAGCCAGGCTAAATTTCGATTTAACTCTATCTTACGTGCCAAGCATATCCTCAAATGGAAGAACAAGGACAATAATATAACCTCAACCCCTTTGTCTACGAGCGCAGTATATAAACGACGCCCTTCTGATTAAGCACCTAGAGCCTACTATTAATAACAGAATGGAAAGGAACGAAGCACATTGTGCAACAATGAATGGTGGAACTTCTTAAGACGTTTGTATATTACGAAAACATATCTAAATACAAGAGCTGATTTTATAACCGTTGCCCCAAGGTGCTTAAATACATCCTATATAATTGTAAGAACGCTAGAATATATCTAGAGAGCCTTTGCACTCCGTGATTATCAGACCTCATTTTAAAACTTACCCTTCCATAAAATCTTTCTAATATACTAAAGAAAGAAAAAAGGAGCACCCCCTCCTATGAAGCTTTAGCCTCTATAGGAATTATATAACACCCAAGAGACGTTTTAGGTAAGCACCACGCTATATGTTTCCAGCCTAAATGATAAAATCCCTAACCCTAAACACGAACAGATTCTTTCTATTTTGCACATGTCTATGTTAGAATTATCCCCCGTTATTTAACTGAAAACGAAATCCCTATCTTCACTCCCTATAAGGATTCTCTAGCAGAATTTAATCCTGACGACATTCAGAAAATGTATACCGTACTGACGAGCTGCTGAAATAGATGAATATATGAATGAAATCAGTTCGCTGAAATAATATCAGTGACTTTCGTAAATCGTGTAATTATATATAGAAACACACACACACACACACACATGCATGTATGTATATATATATATATATATATATATATATATATATATTTATATAAAGGAGGGAGAAGCGGAAGGAGGGAGAGAGTGATTGAGGGAGATAGGGAAGGAGGGAGAGAGGGATTGAGGGAGAGAGAGATTTCAATAGCAGAGTCGTTTCATGGTTCTTGAGGAGAATTCTCAGGTGCTATAATGGAGTGCCATTCACAAGTGTGAAGCAGAGATTATAATGATTGTATTATATCATTACAGTTATATTATATAATGTTATTAACTCTATTGTCTGTTCCTTGGGAAATTTGCTGCTGCTGAAATTATTGTTGCTGCCGTTTTTGTGGTTATGATTTTGCTCTTTACACTTTATGCATATTTGTTTGCATACGTGTGTTTGCGTCATTACTTTTATTCATATATAATATATATATATATATATATATATATATACATATATATATATATATATATATTTCATTTAGTACATACTTTATCTATAATATCAGGTAAGTTCGTTAAAATCTTAGTTTAAGTGTGATATTTTACTTATAAGAAGTTAAAAATAAAACGGCAGAAAAGCTAAAGGAAAAATTTACGTGAGATAGAAACTAGCTGAAATATAAGATCGAAAATTATCAAACATCGTGTTCTATAGTGTTTTTTTTAGTAATAATTGTTTCTACTTCTTGGCACAAGGCCAGCAATTACCGAGTGATTACTGGTACTTTATTTTATCGACCCCGTAAGGATGAAAGCAAAGTTAACCTCGGCGGGATTTGGACTCAGAATGGAAAGGGCCGTAACTCTATGCGCCAAAGCATGGCACCCGATCCCCTACTGATACTGCCAATAATAATTATTTCTACTTTAGGCACAAGGCCAGCAATTACACAGTACATTACTGGTACTTTATTTTATCGACCCTCTAAGGATGAAAGGCAAAGTTAACCTCGGCGGGATTTGAACTCAGACCGTAAAGGGACGTAACTCGATGCTGGAAAGCATGGCGTCCGACCCTCTACCGATACTGCCAATTCACCGCCCTATACTGCCAATAATAATGACAGTAAATTTTAGTTTGTATTTATAATTTAGTGTATATTTCTACTACAGAAAAATGTGACACAAACATCTCTGAATGACTGGTAAATATATATAACCCAAACCACAGGGTGGTAGTAGTATGTATACTAAGCCTACAACACCCTAACCAAACCGATAAGACGAAATTGATGAGAATTCTCACTCGAAGGTGTTCAGGAGACCTGGCAACAACTGGCCCTGACCGCCAAAACATTTTTCTCTATTTTTTTAGCCTCTCGATTGTGTTTACCATTATTCCTTTATTATATAATTATTATGCAATACACAACTGATGATGTCCCCAGGATCTTCCGAACTTGGCCACTGAAATGTAGTGTTTGCTATAACATACCTTTGAAGGAATTTCACCAGTCCGGCCTCCTGTCATTTTACTCAATAATACACACACACACACACACACACACATATATATATATATATATATACATATATATAAATACACATACAAATAGATAGAGAGTGAGAGAGACAGAGAGAGAGAGAGAGGGAGAGAAAAGGAGAGAGAGTTAGTTCCACGACAAATTAGCAAACCATATGGAGGACGTGCGTTTAACCGAACGGATTTCCAACCAGTGTATGGTTCTTACCGCAAGCATACACAGGTAGAAAACCCATAATGTGAACCACACGTTCTCGAGTATGGTTTGCTAATTTGTTGTGGAAAGAATTCTACACCGAACTCATCTCTTGGAATGTGTGCTCTACTTATTACAGATATAATCTCCCAGTATTTTACCAATATATATATATAGTTCTGTTCGCATGCCAACACGGGAGCAATAATGAAGTGTTCATTCTACTGACATGGCTATAGAATTGAGGCTTGTTTGCATAATTGCAAACGAATCGAATGTTATTATTAATATTCGAAAAATTCAGATTACATATATATATATATATATATATATATATATATATATATATATATATTGGTAAACGGAATAGAAAATGCTGACAAATTGTTCACAGTTGAAAAATGGTTTAATTAGGAATAAAAGAGTATTAGTGATTGTATGGGTTAGTATTCAGTTGTGGTTTTAAGTTTTTAAGTTTTTACCGGTTGCGCATTTCTAAATGCTTTTCAAAAATAATTTTGAGATAGAGTGTCCGTGCTGTTTGCTCTGATCAGAGCAAACAGCACGGACACTCTATCTCAAAATTATTTTTGAAAAGCATTTAGAAATGCGCAACCGGTAAAAACTTAAAAACTTAAAACCACAACTGAATACTAACCCATACAATCACTAATACTCTTTTATTCCTAATTAAACCATTTTTCAACTGTGAACAATTTGTCAGCATTTTCTATTCCGTTTACCAATATATAATAACTTGTGTGTTACACCTCTATTCTTTTAACTATATATATATATATATATATATATATATATATATATATATATACAGTTGCAAAAGAGGGAGACATCGTCCTGCCAAGTACTAGTTGAGTTCTGAATGTATCGACAATTGTCCCCATTCCTTCTGTCGAACGCCTCTGGATGGTGTTAGCTGCCAGTGTTTTTCATAGCTATGGCTTTCTAAATGTTTATTCATATACATATCATATTTCTTTAGAAATACGAAATTCAAATACATATTTGTATATAGTTATGTTCGAAGCTAAATTCTAATTATATAAATATATATATGTATAGTATATTTGGCAATATACCGTATGTTTAATTAAAAACATTTTGAAGACCTTACGCTATCATTTTAAAGTAGTGACTATGTCACTTACTTCTTTTTTCGGCAAAGGAAGGGAGAGAAGCTGACAGATTCTGTTTCACACTGTTGGTGTTCCTCAGAGCTAATAATCAGGAACTGATTATACAGAGCGGTACCCAATTTATTTTAGGATATTTCAGGACTATAGCCCTCTTTTCAGATGCGAAACTGAAACAGTCCAAGACAAAAGAAATAAACAATTATAGTTTTCAGGGTTTTCTTCCCTAACTGGTCTTTTTGTTGGAAGAATGTATGCAAATGCACGGGAGACCATTGAGCTGCTCCATGTAGAACGATTACTTCTCCGCATTGAGAGATCATATCTACGGTCCTGCGGTGCAGGTCAGTTACTTGAAGATCCAAATGAATCATTTGGAGACGCTTGGTTCCGATTGGACCGTCTGAAAACACTGTCTCTACAAATCTCTCTAGAAGAAGAAGAAGAAGAAGAAGAAGAAGAAGAAGAAGAAGAAGAAGAAGAAGAAGAAGAAGAAGAAGAAGAAGAAGAAGAAGAAGAAGAAGAAGAAGAAGAAGAAGAAGAAGAAGAAGAAGAAGAAGAAGAAGAAGAAGAAGAAGAAGAAGAAGAAGAAGAAGAAGAAGAAGAAGGAGGGGAGAAGAAGGAGGGGGTGACGTAGGAGAAAAGAAGATGACGTCTATGACGACGACGATGATGATGATGATGGTGATGATAATTATGATGATGATAATGATGCTGATATTGATGAGAATTATGCTGATTTTCCTGTCTTACACTAGTCAGTGATTAGATAGGCAAACTTGAGCAATTACCACTGAAATGCCATTTAGTCGAACACAAAAGAGACATAGACACACATTACTGACTCCTTACTTATAATGAAATATAAAATAGCACTTAATGCACAATTACTTGCTCCCAACAGCATTGTTGCACACATACATCTATGGAAATAATACTTTAATTTAATATTCTCTCATTAATTGTTTAATTAACTTTGTCGTCATCAGTACTTTCTTCACTTCTCTTCTCTCATTTATCTACTACTACTACTACTACTGCTACTACTACTACTACTACTACTACTACTACTACTACTACTACTACTACTACTTATAAATGTTTCTACTATTGGCACAGGGCCAGCAATTACTCCAGTACATTACTGGTACTTTATTTTATTGACCACGTAAGGATGAAAGGCAAAGTGAACCTCAGCGGGATTTGAACTCACACCATAAAGGGGCGTAACTCTATGCTGCAAAGCATGGCGTCTGACCTTCTGCTGATACTGCCAATGTTATCCTTTTACGACGTCTCCACCGTCTCTATCAAATCAACCTGGGGTACTACTTGGGGTACAAACTCCCTTTGCTCCTCCTTCCACAATCACTCAATCTTTGAAATCATACACTCAATGCATTCTTTGCTTTTGGTCATCATTATAATCCTCTTCATCATCACCTTCTTCATTTTTATTTTCATTGTCGTCTTCGGCAGTATCACCAATGACACTAATATCACAATCACTTCCTTCATAAAATATTTCATGATCATAATTGAAATTATAACCTCCATAATATAGAGTTATCATATAGAGTCTATATTATAACTTGACCTGCTAGAAATAGAAGCTAATGTCTCCCAAAACACATCCTTATATAAAGGAGGAATACACTGATCGGTGTAGTCTCTGTGCATTTGATAGTAAGTGCCTTTATATGAGTGTACGTTTACTATTTGTCTATGCCGTGTAACAGCGCAGTTCAACAAAACGTGATCTACAAAATAAATATTAGTTTTGAAAGAATAAGAACTGGAGTCGATAGGATCATCTAACACTCTTCAAGGTTATGTCCAAGGAGGGCCGCAGTCTAATTACTGAAACAAGTAAAACGATTAAACAATTAAAGATTATTGAAACAAACGTGAGTATAATAAATACATGCATGAGCCGCTACCTCATGACTGATTCGTTAGAGAACTGTACTTACACTCGGTGGGGGCGATCCCACTCAAGGTGTGAAGGAACCGATATGTTCCGTCGAAAAAAGTGATTGAGAGCTATATATATAGGAATGTAAAAAACAACAACGCAGGAGTACAAGTTACAAATGGTATTAGGTTCACGCTTAGTGAAAGTGGGGTCTGCATAAGAGAGAGAGAGAGAAAGAGAGAGAGAGATAGTGAAGTTGAGAACGATATTTATCGACCTCAGTAGTGGACTGATAGTTTATTGAGCTCGAAAAGATGACAGGCAAAGTTGACCTTGGCGAGATTTGAACTGATGACGGTGAGAGCCAGAGGTAACACTGCGAAGCGTTCTCTCCGACTTTTAATTACTCTGCCAATTCCCAGCCTAAGTATGGTACATAGAGATAGAAAGGTTATTGATACAATCCACGAGAAATTACTAATGTTTTATCTTCAGAAGTCAAGCATCCGTATGTAAAGGTCATCTCTGCCATTGCAATGAATCTATTTCTATCTGATTATTACTGTTATTGTTGTTTTCGATGGTGGTGCCGCTGGCGTAACTCTTTGAGTATATATATATATATATATATATATGGGGGGGCGTGTGGGGGTCGTGGGGGGGCGTGTGTGTGCGCGTATGTGTGTGTGTGTGTGTGTAGGTGGGCGTGTGCGTCATCGTGTGCATGTGAGTGCTTGTGAAAAATTGTATCCTCAACTCGGAATTGAAGAAGAAGAAGAAGAAGAAGAAGAAGAAGAAGAAGAAGAAGAAGAAGAAGAAGAAACGGGGGAGGAGGAGGCTAGAAAGGATTTCGACAACACCAGCGAAAATCGCCAAAAGTAACCAATGAAGATAACATGTAACTACACATACAACGACGATAACGACAAGGCAAGCAAACCGTCCACATCACATCTGAAATATTTAGCCATGTCGTTTTTTGTTTGTTTTTAGCTGCCTTGTGCCAAACGCCACACAACCTTTTGCACATAAATTTCCCTCTACTCCAAACACAAGTGCCGTTTGTAATCACATCCCGGTTTAAAAACCTGCTAATGTAATTTATTTTATTACATGGCAATATTTTTGTTTGTTCTTCAAATCAAATGAAAATGGAGACTTTATAGGATTTTTTAAATGTTCAGATAATTAATATATTAGTTAGAAAGCTATATGGTACCCTAATCAACGTCTACACTCAATCAAAAAAGTGAAGCTCCCACCTATTCATTTGTCCACCCTAGTCACAACTACGAGTATCACCAAAGAGAAACATGAGAGGGATAGGTAATTACCAAGACTCTTTCACACACATACACATACACACACACATATACATACATATACGTAAATACACACACAGGATGTAAAACAACTCATTAATCGATTAATCAATAACAATAATGATATCAAAAACAACAATAATATTTTCTTTTTCTTTGATTTCTTGTTGTTGTTGTTGTTGTTCTTCTTCTTATTATTATTATTATTATTATTAGTAGTAGTAGTAGTAGTAGTAGTAGTAGTAGTAGTAGTAGTAGTAGTAGTAGTAGTAGTAGTATTAGCAGCAGTAGTAGTAGGAGTTGTAGTAGTAATAGCAGAAGCAGCAGCAGCAGCAGAAGCAGCAGCAGTAGTAGTAGTAGTAGTAGTAGTAGTAGTAGTAGTAGTAGTAGTAGTAGTAGTAGTAGTAGTAGTAGTGGGGTGTTGAAGATGACGATGTTGATGACTATTATAGTGGCGTTGATGATGGAGATGGTAATGGGCAGTGTGAATTATAAAGTATTATTTCACATAAAACATCTCTAAATTAGATTTACAGATTTAACGATGTCGTTAACCACTGACTGAAGTCCGGCAGCAAGAAATAAATGAAAATAAAGCAAAGAATAGATTTTCATCGGTTTTGACGATGCGTATTTCGCTTGTTCGTTCAACGGAGCAACCTGGTCATGAAGTTAACGTCCAAGTGGTTTAGCATTTCGCAGACACCTGTGCCACTGGTATCATGTGCTCGGATCAACTAAAGGCCCCTTGATTCCATTTTTACTCGTTCGCCAACCACATTCAATGGTGTATTTGGTGCATTGTATCGTAGTACCAGCACTAATGGAATTATCCTCTTCTCTGGAGAACTAAAAATTCCTTTTCGGTGTCTTCGTTTTTGAAAGACAAGATGACCAAGAAAGATCACTAATTTGACGTGTCTTGTATTCTGGGGGTATGGCTAAATGTGGGTTTTAAAACCTTGGGTAGCGCTTTTGTCTCCTTTCGATATTTCTCTTGATCAGAAGTATTCCAGCCATAACCATACCATTTTTATTTAGAGGAAATATTTATCCGACTGTAGTAATGCCATCACCGTTGGTTTTGATGATAGGTCATGTAGGTTGGAGAAAATCTTATTACCATTTCTTGCCAACCGTGTGAAGACATTAAGCGTCAACTCCCAACCTACGGTCCGTAAAAGTTGAGTTCCTTTCAAAATGTCAAGGGTGATTTTTTAAAATCATATATAAACACACCATTGAGAATAAATACTCCACTAAATATAAATATTTCTTTATTTGTTGGTTGTAATTCTCATTGTATAAAATATAGGTTTGTAGTAATTGTTGTGGTATAAATAAATGTGATTGAAAAGATCCTTTGTTCGGTCTTATATCTGCTTGATTAGGAATGATATGGGGCTAAACAATAACGGCAAGCACAACATTAACATGTCCCATTATTGCTGTCAAGACTATGGGTCTCCTGATCGAAAACTTGTGTTTCTGATTCCGTGACCTTGCTTCGTGCAGGGTGTGTCCTTAGTAAACTGTAGCCATCAGTAGCTATAGTTTACCCTGCAACCTACAGGTTTGTATTCCCGGTCACTAAACACAATTGAAACTGGGATATGCAACACCCGGGTTAGATTCTAGGTTCGAGAAAAAAACTTTAAATTTATTTCATTATTCTCAGTGTATATGTATTTGTGTGTAGATTTGAGAGTATTTGCAAATGTCTGTGTCACTGGCCCTGTTTGTATATATGGGTGTCCGTGTGAGTATGTGAAAATGTCTTTCTCAGTAAAACAATCTTAAGATTCCTATGATAAAAGATTAATAATGAAATATTCGTCCCTCAGTTTTCCTCCAATATGTTTTAATTTCAGGTTTAAGAATGTTTTCATATCGGCTATATTATCATTATCATCATCAGCAGCAGCATAAGCAGAGGCATTATCATTATTATTATTATTATTATTATTATTATTATTAATGGCCGCACATGCGTGAAGACAGTACAAATCTGCGGGGGAAAAGGTTCGTAACTTTAAGCTGTTTTAAAGTGTCATTTGTTGTATTTTCTTGTCGTTAACGAAACTTAAGGTACACATCTTGATTTAAAGAGAGGGATACCTCTCAACATTCGGGCTTTAAGCCCGAATATTCAGATTTATTTTAAAAAACTTCGAAAAAAATCGCTTCCCCACCAAAAGAAAATTATGGAAATTTTCGACCTTGAAACGGTAAACAACGTTCAAGTCAAAAGTTTAAAGACAGCTACTGTAGATTTCACCACGACTACGACGGCTACAGTCATGCCTGTCATCCACTCTACTGAATGTGAAGGAAAAACTCAAAAGCTACCATCACAACCTTCTGTGATAGCAGCAGTATCATCTGAAAACGACATCGCCACCACCGCCACCACCACCACCACAACAACAACAACTCAGAGCAATAACGACAATAACACCGACAGCTTCAATGTAAGCACGGATGGCGGTGGCAACACCAATAACAACAGCAAGAATGACAACACCAACAATAAGAGCATCAGAAGCACCACAGTTGCTGCAGCAGCAGCAAAAACAAAGCGCTTATTGAATATTGATATTGATATTAGCGATAAAGAAGAACAGTTGGCCAAAGCGCGGAGGCTAATTAAACGGGAGAAGTCCTGGGCTAACCTGACAGTCCCGGACGAGGCAATAGCGGCCATGCAAAGGAGGACGGTGTTCTTTCGATGTATTTCGGTGCAGACACGAAAAGTGGAACTTGCGAGCCAAGCAGAGGTAGAGGCTGCTTTGGAGTACATCGGAAGTAACATAGAGTACAAAGCAAGAGGCAAACAGTTCGGTACCATCTCGGTACTGTTCAAAACCGAGGCCCTCGCTATTAAGCACTCGGTGGCCCCCTGGAGAACGGAACGCATTATCATGCATCCGTCCTACATGGGTAAAAGGACAGTAAAGGTACGCATAACTAGCATCCCACCAGGAATGAACATATGGTGGCTGCTGGGATGCGTAATCGAGGAGGGGACAGACACTACCCTCCTGGATATCAAAAGGATAGAGAGAGAGGACTGGTCCGGAATGGATTTGGAGATTCTTCTCCAAATGAAACCGGAGGATATGAATAACATCCCGGATTTTGCCCGCCTGCAGGACGGGACAACAATCCAACTAATCATTGACGGAAGAAGGCCACGCTACTTCGTCTGCGGGGAAGCAACGCATCTTCAAGCCTTCTGCCCTCAGCACAAAAATGCAGGGGGTCGCAAACCTCCTTTGTTGCCAACGCCAGTGTCAGCATGGAAAGCAGCACCACCACCACCACCAAAAACAAGACCAACGAAAACACGGACACCAACATCAAAAGCAGCCGGATCACCACCAACACCAAAACCAATCCAAGGAGAAAACGAGGAAAGCTCTCCCCCTCCCCCCTCCCAATTATACACATAGACAAAACAATAAACGTATACACAGACACAGAAACACTCACAGACACAGATCCTTTGTCTTCCAGCAGCGTAGATGAAGGAAAACCCAAAAGTGCAAAAAAACAGAGAAATCTCACAAAAAAAAAAGCCCCAACAAAACACAAAAACATACACAACAAAAAATACAGACACCACTAACGCAAACACTTCCCCAATAACATCATCACCAACAACAACATCGACACCACCTCCACAATCCCCGAAACGCAAACAACCTAAACAAACACAAGTACAAATAAACACACAAATACCTGAAATTGCAGACACCACACCTACAACAAACATAGACATACCCGAAACAACACCACCAAAACCATCGCCACCACAGTCACCAAAACGAAAACAAATAAAACCACACCAACAAAATGTAGAAAACTTCGTGCTTGTCAGAAGGGCCAACGATAAACTGATTGCCCTCTTAGCGCGAAGCGAGGACATTCAAACAGAGGGGGAGATTTTTGAAATGAGCACATTTTGCGTGCCAGAAGATTTGCTTCTGGTCCGAATGTCACTCAATTCCTTCAAAGAAATTCGAGAGAGCTTTCCTCAAGACGTGGGAACCCCGAATGTGAAACCCACATCGAGACTTTTAAAGGGGTTCCCAAAAGAAACCCCACCAACCATGGAGGTCGAACCACCCGACCTTCACAAGACCCGGAAGGTAAGTAAACCTTCCCTCTCTCTCTCTCTCTTAGCTTACCAATATGGCCATATTAAGAGTAGGAAGTTTAAATGTTCGCGGCCTGGGGTCACCCTGGAAGCAGGGTCGCCTGCTCAACGACCTCCGGTCGCTGGAAAAAGATGTGATTGCCGTAAGCGAGACCAGAATTTCCGACACGCGCGCACTAGCCCCCATTTTCGACGACTATCAGATCTTCGCATCTGTTAGCAGGCCGGGAATGGGGGTGGGGTGGCAGTGCTGTTTAGGAAAGGACTGGATCTCGAGGTAAGGTCAATCTTCCGGGACCCGGACGGTAAGTTGGTGGTCTTGGATGTGAGCAGTAGCGAAGGTGGTGCCTTTAGACTGCTGGCCGTCTACGCCCCTACAGGGGCCGGACGACCTGACTTCTTTAGGCGCCTGGAGACCTTTCTGGGTACGTCTCGCCCTTTACTGTTAGCGGGGGACTGGAATGGCATCTTAGACGCACGCTGGGACTGTGTGGGAGTAGCCGATAGGAGCGGGGGGTGCAAAAGCCTCAAGCACCTACTCAGCCAGTTCCAACTGTCTGACAGGTATCGACTAGATTTCCCCAATGTGCCAGTATGGACATGGACCAACCGAATAGGGTCATCTAGATCGTATATAGACAGGATCTTCATTAGGACAATAGATAGAAATAGTGTGGGCTGTCCACTTTTTAAAACGGTCGCCTATTCAGATCACAAATTTGTGATCTGTACGGTCGACCTAAATAAAACGCGTAGGTTACTGGAAACTGAACATGTCATTTCCGGCACGTAAGGCTTACAGGGACCGAGTCAACAATTTAGTTAAGCAAAAATTGACAGGAGGGATCATCAACAACAGATGGTGGGTGGCTCTCAAAAGAGAGATTAGAGTAACTTCGATAGAGTTCAGCAAAGAACTAGCGTTAGAGAAAAATAGAAAGGAGGGGGAGCTGGTAGATAAGTTAGACGAGGCTATTTGTAGTGGCATCGCAACTGACGTGCTAGCGGCGAGAATGGCATTAGACAATTTCTTCAATGCCAAACACGAAGGCTGCATTGTCAGAGCTAAGGCGCGTACGCTGAGAAACGAGGGAACTAAAGCTGTTGGATGGGCCCGCGTGGCAGAGGCGCAGCGTGGTAATAAAACCACAATTCGGTCTTTGGCGGACCGAGACGGACACGAGATAAGCGATTCCAAGCGGATGTGTGAGGCCTTTCACCAGCACTTTGCTTGGTTGTTCAGAGAAAGTGGCGAGTCAGAGAGAGTAGCGGATTTCAGACCCTACCTTGACGGCTTGCCGCGCATCTTGACGGTCAACGCTGAGCGCTGCGAAATGACGATTACTTCAGCCGAAATTCAGGACGCCCTTGTCGGCTGCATGAGGCGCAAGTCACCCGGTTTGCATGGCCTGCCCTACGATCTTTACGTAAATATGCCAGACTTGTTCTCCGAACTCCTAGAAGCACTCTACTGCAACTGGCAGCAGAATGGGAGTATTCCCAGTTCTGTGAGCAGGGGAGTGGTGACGCTGATAAGGAAAGACGAGAACAAGAGGGATACATTAGACAACTTCAGGCCCATAACTCTGCTCAACACAGAGTTTAAGATTTTGGCCAAGGTGTTAGCAAAGAGATTGGCGCTTGTCGTCGAGGATTTGGTTGGGGAGGCGCAAAGTTGCGCAATCCCAGCCAGGTCCATACACGACAATCTCCATCTCATGCGATACATCATAGAGAGGGTAGGGTGTAAACCTGGCTTCGGTGGGGCACTGATCAATTTAGATCAATCGAAAGCATTCGATAGGGTCGACCATCGGTATCTGGAGTTTGTCCTCAAAGCAGCTGGCTTCGGCCTTGTCTTTAGAAGTTGGATCGTTGATATGCACAGAGGCACACGCTCGGTGGTCAAGGTTAATGGCCACCTCTCGGAACAATTTCGGCTATCCCGATCGGTCCGTCAAGGGTACCCTCTCTCTTCCCTTCTGTACGTATTGACTCTCGAGTCTTTACTGCGGAAGCTGGAGCTGTTGCAGGGCATCCCGCTCGAACCGGGACGTGGAAAGGCAGTGTCGGCTTATGCGGACGACATCACCGGGATGGTGTCGAACACCTCAGAAATCGAGGTGGTCGGTACCTTATTGAAGGAATATGAAAGGTTGACAGGAGCCAAACTTAACCCGGAAAAGTCGGTGGGCTTGCAGCTCGGAACCTGGAGAGGCAAGCCCATGCCATCCAACAGCGTCGTGGGGCGCTGGAAGGAGAGACCGGTAAAGTTGCTCGGGGTTTGGTTCGGACCAGACCTCCAGGTGGGAAAAGAATTGGGACGAGGTAACGAGCAGTGTAGCCAGTCTCACCCAAAAATGGGCTGGGAGGAAGCTATCACTGAAAGGTCGCGCGGAGGTGGCGAATGCGTACATCGTGTCCGTCATCTACTACCGCCTGACCGTCGTGCCTTGCCCCCGTCCGCGCCTCGTCAAGTTGGAACGGCTCCTCTTCAAATTCTTGTGGAGGGGATAAGTTCCGTTGGTGAGGCAGTCCATCTGCTGCCCGAACCCTCTACGCGGAGGGCTGGGCATGCCGTGGCTAATGATGTGCAGACATGCGTTCAGGCTGCGACATCTCCAGATATTATGGCTCAACGGTGAACAGGTGTGGTCGCCGTTTATCAGACGGGCCTTTCCGCAGCTCATTTCTTGGACTGAGCTGCAGTCCTGGGTCAAGAAGAGACCGAGACTGGGTGACTGGCACCTGGAATGTTGCCAGGCACTCACTGCCCTCTACCAAGCGGGCAATGCGATCAGTGGAACTTCCACTCTCGAGTTCTATAGAGGATTAGTGGTGGGTAAGTGCGATGACGCACTCGGAGAAGCTTTGGGCCTCGACGAAGTCGAACTGACCAGTCTGTACCAGAGGACTTTTGAGCCGGGGACGATGGACAATTTCCAGAAATCCCTCGCTTGGCAGTGCTACCGAGTGGCACTGCCGGTTCGGGATAAACTCTACAGGCACGGAAGTGCTGTCAGACGGACCTGCCCAAGATACGCACAGAACGACGAAACCGTTCTGCACGCACTTGTCCAATGTCCGTGCATTACTGACTTGTGGAGTTATGTCGAACAGCTACTGTCGCGTGTGGAACGAATCCGGCTATCGGCCGAGTCCGTAGTGAAGATCGATCCACCGCCTTCCTTAGGTCAGGAAGAGCAGGAAATTTCCCTCTATCTGGTGGCAGTTGCGAAAGAGATTATATGGTGGACCAGTTTGAAAGGACTAAAGACAGACACTTTTCTCTTCGGCCAATCCCTCATCAACTTCTTCAAGTTTCACCTGGAAAGGAGGGTGAGGGTGGAGAGAGAAGTGCTGCACCCCAGTACATTTGCTAAAAGGTGGGTGAATGTGGCGAGAATGGCTCGTGTGAATGGGACTACTCTGACCATGCGCCTATAGGCTAGCTAACTTGAGGAGAGGGGTGCTCTCCCTGGGTGCCCTAGAAGCGCAGGGTAGTTCAGGATTGGTGGGGTACCCGAATCACCCCAAGGTCGTCCACCCCTATCTGTTAATTTATTTTGTTATATTTATGCATAGTTTATTTTATATTTTTATATTTTCATTGTTAAATTAGTCTTGCCATTGTGCAATTTTACTCGACCTTCTTGTAAACCCCCACTGTCCCTGTCTTTGTATTGTCCCCTACATATCGGCCCTTGTGGCTAATAAATGAAATCATTATTATTATTATTGTTGTTATTACTCTTTTTAAGTCTCAGTCATTGATGTTAGTTAACTGGAAAGTTTGTTGAAATGAATATCAAGCCACTACCTGCAGCCTCAGATATTCAGGACGTATCGGAGGGTTCTTGCTGTTCCCAGCAAGCATGCCTTTTGAAGCGTTCCAAAAAGCGTGAAGGGGCCAATTTTCTTTAACCATCCCTGGAAACATTTTGAGATAGTCCCTAGTGCGCCTATGACAATCGGGATCACTTTGACTTCATGGCAGTTCCAAATCCTTTTTACCTCCCACTTTAAGTCCTGGTATCGATTAATTTTCTCCCTCTCCTTCTCTTGCACTCTCGTGTCGAATGGGCAGGCCACATCCACAATCAGGCACGATCTTTTTTCTTTGTCCACAACCACCAGGTTAGGTCTATTGTGTTCCAGTTTCTTGTCCGTCTGTATCCTAAAATCCCACAGCACCCTCACCTGATCGTTTTCTATCACCGCCTCTGGCTTATGCTCATACCACTTCTCAGAATGTGGTAAATTGTTTACTTTGCATAGGTGCCAGTGGATCACCCTGCCCATCACATCATGTCTCCAGCCCTTATAGTGAGTCTGGGCTAGGTGTTTACACTCGGATACAATGTGAGCCACAGTCTCCTCTCTTTGTCCACAGATCCTGCACAGTGGGCTAGCCTCCTCCTTGTAAATATGGTGTTTCACCCACTTCGTTCTGAGGGCCTGCTCTTGCGCAGCCATTAACATTCCTTCTGTAGCCTTTTTAAGGTCTCCTCTTTTTAACCAGTTCCATGTCTTTGGATCTCTAAATTCAGTTTTCTCAAATAAGGTACTATGAAGGGATTTTTCAGGAAGATTGCTATTCCTCCTTGCTATTATTTCCTCCTTGGACATCCCTGGTCTATTGTTCACTCCTTCAGTACAATTCGGAGCATTGGCTCCCTACTGTCAGTCACGTATTTGTGCAGGTTGTTTTTCTCCATCTGAACATAATCTGATAAGACCACTTCCACCTTCAGATCTCTTTAAGTAGAGTCTATCGACATCACTCCTCTTCTGGAACATGTTGTAGATAGTCAATAGCTTCCTAGTCTTGCTATCCATTTCTTTTTGTTCAGCAACATTCCATCTCAGAATTCCCGCACTGTACCTAATAATAGGCACAGCTCGGGAATTCACTGCACTTGTGACATTCCTACTATTTAGATGTGATTTTAATACGCTCCTTACTCTCCTAATGTACTCAGATCTTATCAATTCCTTAATGTTTTTATTCTTGATGTCTTGTTCTGCCTCCAGAATACCTAAATATTTGTATCCTTCTTTAGTGTCAATTTCCTTTATCATCTTACCTGTTGGTACATGGATTCCGTTGCTTCTGCTCAATTTACCCCTCTTCATCACTAGGACATTATTATTACCAAATTGCATACATATATCATTGCTGAAAATACGAGTAGATCCAACTCCTTCTCAGTTTTCTCAAAGAAGGTACTATGAAGGGATTTTTCCTGAAGGCTGCTCTTTCTCCTTGATGTTATTTCCTCCTTGGACATCCCCTGGCCTATTGTCCCCTCCTTCAGTACAATTCTGAGCATTGGCTCATTACTATCAGTCACGTATTTGTGTAGGTTGTTTTTCTCCATCTGAACACAGTCCTCTATGCTGATAAGACCTCTTCCACCCTCAGATCTCCTTAAGTAGAGTCTATCGACATCACTCCTCTTGTGGAACATGTTGTAGATAGTCAATAGTTTCCTAGTCTTCCTATCCATTTCTTTCTGTTCAGCAACATTCCATCTCAGAATTCCCGCACTGTACCTAATAATAGACACAGCTCGGGAATTTACTGCACTTATGGCATTCCTACTGTTCAGATGTGGCTTTAATACGCTCCTTACTCTCCGAATATATTCAGTTCTTATCAATTCCTTCATTTTTTTGCGCTTGATGTCATCAGCCTCCAGAACGCCCACATACTTGTATCCTTCTTCAGAGTCAATTTCCTTTATCATCTCACCCGTTGGTACCTGGATTCCGTTACTTCTGCTCAACTTACCCCTCTTCATCACAATGACTCCACACTTACTAATACCAAATTGCATACATATATCATTGGTGAAAATACGGACAGTGTCAACAAGCACATCCACCTCCTTCTCACTCTTCCCGAAGAGCTTAAGATCATCCATGAAGAGGAGGTGATTGATGGTAAGCTCTCCCTTTCCCAACCTGTATCCTGCTCTCACTTTTCGCAGTACACTGGTCAGGGGCATCAGGGCAAGGACAAACAACAGAGGAGACAGACTATCTCCCTGGAAGATACCTCTCTTGATCTTCACGCTTCCCAAGGATTCTCCAGTTGATGTTAACTCTGTTTCTCAGGACTTCATACTTTTGCCCAACAACTGTCTGATGTTATCTGCCACCCTGAAGATCTCCAGGCTTTTGGTGATCCAAGAATGAGGCACGATGTCAAATGCCTTTTTGTAGTCTATCCATCCCATGGCAAGACCAGTGTGCCTCCTCTTGCAATTCCTCATTACCATCTTATCAATAAGTAACTGGTCCTTTGTACCACGTGACTTCTTTCGGCATCCTTTCTGTTCGTCCGGTAAGAAGTTGTTTGTGTGGAGGTGATGGTAGATTTCCTCAGACATAATGCTTGTCAACAGTTTACACATTACGGATAGACATGTGGTAACATCATTACCCTTGATTCGGTCTTTCATTATCAGAACTGTGGTACCTTTTGTCAACCACTCTGGTACCTCACCTGACATCAAGCAGTCATTGAACATGGCTGTCAGTTTCGGATGGAGGGTTCTTATATTTTTGATCCAATACCTCTGCACACCATCTGGGCCTGGTGATTTCCAGTTGCCCTTTAAGAGTTTCAACAGTGATACTCAAATCAGTTTGTTGGTGTGCTTGTTCACTAATCTCCTTTTGTACTGTCTCAATCCACACTGCCTGATCATTATGTTCAACATCCTGCTCCCATATTTCTCTCCAGAATGTCTTAGTATGTTCCGCCTCAGGGATCAAGTCGTTGCCTCTTTCTTTCCCTTCAAGATGTCCAAACAAGATCTGGTTGTTATCCAACATGCGGTTCTGTCTATACTGACTGACTCTGCTGTCATACCGCCTAATCTTTGCACTCTTTGCTACAATGCGTGCTTCAGTTCCTCTATGATGATATTTAGCTTTTTCCTCCTTGTTTTGTACTTTATTTCCAGTCTATTTTTAGTGTCTATGTTTTGTAGTGTCCCATTCAGTAGGGACTCAAGCTTTCCAATGTGATTTCTCATTTCCTTGATTTGACAATTCAGTCGTTTTTCCACCAAGGTTCTGATCTTTCTTGGTTGTTGTTTCCTCTCGTTTTTATACCAAGTAATTTCCTCACCGCATTCGCTGTTGCTTTGAGGATAGTGTTGCATTGGTGAAGGTTCCTCGTCTCAAGGTATGGGATGACTTTGTTTACCTTTGCTATTATTTCTTTTAACTTTTTCCTGTCTACAAATCTTAGGTTCATAGGTTTCCCACTATCATTGTTCATTTCATCTACAACGAAGTTTAGGATATCAACCAAATCTTGTCCTAGCCCGTCAGCATTCATTTCCTCAATGGCCGTATCTTTGTTCCAGATGTTATTTATTTCAGCATTCAAATCATTGTCTGCTTCGGATGTTACCTCCTCTTATTATTATGCCGGTTCGAGATAAGCTCCACAGGCACGGAAGTGCCGTCAGCCGAGCCTGTCCGAGATGCGCGCAGAGCGACGAAACCGTCGTGCACGCACTCGTTCAGTGCCCGAGCATTGTTGACTTGTGGATCTATGTCGAACAGTTGTTGTCGTGTGTAGGACTGATCCGGTTATCGACCATTGTGCAGATGGTCTCGCCGTCTTCCTTCGAGGAGGAATGGCAGGCGGTTTTCATCTGACTGGTGACCATGGCGAAAGAGATTGTGTGGTGGACAAGGTTGAAAAGGTTAAAGACAGATACTTTCCTCTTCAGCGAATCCCTAATTAACTTTTTCAAGTTTCACTTGAAGAGGAAAATCAGAGTGGAGAGACAAGTGCTACCTTCTAACAAGTTTGTTGAAATGTGGGTGAATGTAGCGAGAATGGTCCGGGTGAACGGGACCGCTCTGATATACGCCTGTAGTTTGAGAAATGGTGGTCAGGGTGGCCGTGGTCTTTCGTGTGGTTTTGGCCACGAGTAACCTCAGAGTTTTCCCGCCTATTGGGGAATTTTTCATTGTTTCAATTTTCATTTTTATTTTTTACTAGCTGGTTTACCCGGCGTTGCTCGGGGTTTGAAATTATGCTAAGAATATACAGCTAGGAAGTAAAAGAAGAACATTATTTGTCCCAACCTCTCAAAATAAGCAGAAGTCTTCAATAATTAATGCAAACTAATATATTTGGTGAAAAGGTTATCTCCATTTTTTATAAGGATTGTCAATAAATTTGTTATCTCCCTTACATCAATTTTTCTACCGATAATTTTAATATCGATTTTTTTATTGCTCAACGTGGGTCGATTTGAAAAATGTTTGTGATGTGACAATCGTATCGACCTGTGCAACGTGCACAGACAATTTGGTCAAATTCAGTTGGTAATTGTGAAAGCCTTATGCATGCCAAGTTGTACACAGACACACACAAACATTCTCGCTTTTATATATATTTATCGTTTTCGGTGCACCCGGCCGATTAACCCACTCGATATGCAAATTGGGCTACTCAGCCGTTAATATGCATAAAGTAAGTATACACGTTCATCAATCTGGTAGGAAGGAATACGTTGCTGACGATAGCTAATAAGCTTGAAACTAGTACAGCGTTCCTTTGTCAGTGCTGAACAAACGAGCAACGATGGTTGCTAGACACTACGGCTTAATACGGGATGTTTGTTTACAAACACACCGAGCATTAAAATAAATGTTCGGTGAATCCATACGTACATATATATATGTGTGCATGTATGTATATATATATACATACTATTGTACGTCTGTATACATATCTGTATGCACGTGTACATACTTATATATAAGTAACAGTCGTACTAAGAGTGGGAAATGAAATTTCGTTTCATTTTTTCCGTTTATATATAAAGATATATATATATATATGTTTCTATGTCTTTTTTCTTTTTTATTTTATTTTCTATATAAATAATAAAAATCTTTACATGCACAAAACACACATCGTACCGTCCTGTGCCGTCTGTAATGTTTTCTTGGTGTCAGCCCTTGTGGCCAATAAAGAAATCATTATTATTATTATTATTATTATTATTATTATTATTATTATTATTATTATTATTATTATTATTATTGTTCTTTGAGACTAAGTCATTGATGTTAGTTAACTGGAAAGTTTGTTGAAATGAATATCAAACCACTACCTGCAGACTCAGATATTCAGGACGTATCGGAGAGTTCTTGCTGTTCCCAGCAAGCATGCCTTTTGAAGTGTTCCAAAAAGCGGGGCGGGACCAATTTTATTTAACCATCCTTGGAAACTCTTTGAGATAGTACCTAGTGCGCCTATGACAATCAGGACCGCTTTGACCATATGGCAGTTCCAAATCCTTTTTACCTCCCACTTTAAGTGCTGGTATCGGTTAATTTTCTCCCTCTCCTCTCTTGCACTCTCGTCTCGAATGGGCAGGCTACATCCACAATCAGGCACGATCTTTTTGCCTTCTCCAAAAAAACCAGGTCAGGCCTATTGTGTTCCAGTTTCTGGTCCGTCTGTATCCTAAAATCCCACAGCACCTTCACCTGATCGTTTTCCATCACCGACTCTGGCTTATGCTCATACCACTTCTCAGAATGTGGTAAATTGTTTACTTTGCATAGGTGCCAGTGGATCACCCTGCCATCACATCATTTATCCAGCCTTTATAATGAGTCTGGGCTAGGTGTTTACACTCGGATACAATGTGAGCCACAGTCTCCTCTCTCTTTCCACAGATCCTACACAGTGGGCTAGCCTCCTCCTTGTAAATATTGTGTTTCAGCCACTTCGTTTTGAGGGTCTGCTCTTGCGCAGCCATTAGCATTCCTTCTGTCGCCTTTTTTTTCTGTCTGTGGATCTCTAAATTCAGTTTTCTCAAAGAAGGTACTATGAAGGGATTTTTCATGAAGGTTGCTCTTTCTCCTTGTTGTTATTGAAGGTTGCTCTTTCTCCTTTATTATTATTATTATTATTATTATTATTATTATTATTATTATTATTATAGGCGACCTACGTAGTAAATCGTATCATCGTGAGCTCCGCAAAGGTTTGTTATTTCCGTTTGTTAAAAATTGCCATTTATGGAAAATGTTATTGTTAACTGTTTATAAGCGCACATACATTGTTTTCCGAAAAACACACCCAAAAAGATTGGGGCCTGGTGCCCAAAATTTAAACATTTATAATTATCAAAAAAATTTCTTTGAAAAAAAAAACATGGAAGTCTCACAGCCACACGAAGCTGACAGCCTTCCTCATAAACTAACACCTCACACCGACACCACCGTTGTAAATATTACTACGTTTGCCAACACTAAAAATTTAATCAGTAGCAATATTTTAAATTTGTCTCAGGCAGACATTCATTTCCCGCCATTACCAATGACTGCAGGTGTTAAAGCCGCCACCACCACCACCACCGCGACAACCACCACCCCCACCACCACCGCGACAACAGAAACAAAAGGAAAAAATAAATCAACTCGTGATGTCGAAATGTTTTCAACCAAAATGGACTCTTCCACACCGAACACCACTGACGTCACCACCACCACAACTGAAACTAAAATTAATAAGAAAAATAACGATAACAACAACAGCAACAATGACATTAAAAAAACCACCCAGAGTTTTGCCAGAGTAGCAAAACAGTGCGAAGCATTTACGGTAACTCAGGAGGAATTAGAAAATGCCAAAAAAATGGTAAAGAAAGATGGGTACAGGGTCACCCCCCCCCCTCCCCCACACCTAATAAAATGGAGCATCGGCACCTATGCACCGTGTCGTATCGAACAATTAATGTAAAATCGCGCCGAGTGGAACAAGTGTGGGCAAGAAAAACCCACATCAGACGTGGGCAGAAGTATGGAACCGTGGACGTGTTCTTTGAAACACCAGAAGAGGCTAGAGAACACTCCATGCCCCCATTAAGAAGTGACGACTTCACACTCGTCCCAAGCTATTGTGGCCAGAGACTCGTAAAGATCAGGGTGACCAACGTTCCACCGACCATCAAAATTCCCTGGCTAATAGCGGCCGTCCTTGCCAGCATCGAAGCCAACACCAAGATAATAGCAATAGCAAAAGAAAAGCAGGAGAACTGGTCCGGATCTGGGATGGAGCTCCTGATCCAAGCGGACCAAAAAAGCATTGACGAGATCCCAGAGGTAATAGACCTCACTGACGGCAGCAACCTCACCGTAATTGTCGAGGGCAGAAGGCCTAGGTGTGTCGTTTGTGGTGAAGGAACCCACCTAAGGGCTTTCTGCCCTCAGGCTAAAAGGTTGAGGCCACCTCTCCTACCCACCCCAGTGACTCAACCATCAACACCACCAGTAGCAGAGATGGCAGCAACAATAGAAGCAACTTTAACAGCAACAACCCCAGCAACAGTAGCAAAACCAACACCACCACCACCCAACGCTTCAGAACTAGCACCAGCGCCTACACCATCCAACATGCCACAACCAAAACTAACGCCTGTGGAGGATTTTCCACTCTCCGGCCTATCACAACTGGAGACAGATTGTGACGACGAGGAGTGGGAAACGGTATCAGGAAAAAAAAAAGAAATAAAAAAGAAAAAATGATCTTCCTTCCCCCTTCAAAAACAAAATACAGAGGGAAACAAATAAATTAACAAACAAAAAAGTTAGGACAGACATGCCACCATCCACACCAGCATCACCAATCCCATCACCCCACACACCAAGACCATCACCTACACCACAAAAGTCACCAAAATGCGAAACAGAAACAAACCCACAACAAACGCAAAGAAAACAAAACAACCAAAACGATACACACTACACAGCATTAAATTTGAACAACAAGCAATTATTACACTACATCCAACACAACACCAGCATCACAGAAAAAGAATACACAACAACCCAAAAATTCACACCACCTTCACACATACTAATCACTCGCATCACACAGAAAACGTACATGACACTAAAACAAAAATTCCCCAAAGACATCGGAGACTTCCAACAAGCACTCTCCAGGGGGATTTATAAGGACATCTTTCCTGAGGAGGGCACAAGCAGTGAAAAGGATGGAAAAACCGTCCTTCCTCTACGAGAAGTAAGGTAAGTGGTATTTCCCATCTTTTCCACTCCTTTTCAACATGACCTCACTCAGAATAGGCAGCATAAATGCGCGTGGCTTGGGGTCGTCATGGAAGCAGGGCCACCTGCTCAACGACCTCAGGTCACTAAACATAGATGTAGTGGCCATCAGCGAGACCAGAATCTCCGAAGCACGGGCCTTCGCACCGATCTTTGGCGGCTACGATGTGTACGCATCTCCCAGCCGTCCGGGATCGGAGGGAGGAGTTGCTGTGCTTTTTCGGAGAGGTTTGGATCTTGCTATACGGGCCATCTTCCTTGACCCAGAAGGTAAGTTGGTGGTACTGGACGTGACCAGCGGAGACGGGCAAACTTTCAGGTTAGTGGCCGTCTATGCTCCGACAGGAGCAGGGCGGCCTGATTTCTTCCGGCGTCTAGAGATCTTTCTTGGAACGTCTCGCTCTTTAGTGTAAGTGGGCGACTGGAACGGGATCTTAGATGCACGCTGGGATTGTGTGGGATTAGTGGATAGGGAAGGAGGGTGCAAGAGTCTCACCAACCTGCTCAGTCGTTTGAACTGTCTGACAGGTACCGATTGGATTTCCCGAATGTACCAATGTGGACTTGGACAAACCGCATAGGGTCATCCAGATCATATCTAGATAGATTATGTTGTAGGGAAATAGATAGGCTGTCCACAATTCAAGATAGTCAGCTACAACCAATAATTCGTGATCTGTGTGCTTGACTTAGATAGGCTTCATAGACGAGGACCCGGCTACTGGAATCTAAACGCGTCCTTACCAGCGCGCAAGGCCTACAGAGACCGGGTTAGCGAACTAGAAGCCACGATCCGGTCTTTGGTGGACCACGACGGGCGCATGCTACTCGATCCCGGGCAAATGTGTGAAGCTTTTCAGCGACATTTCTCTCAACTGTTCGGGGGCATTGGCGGGCCGGATCGAGGGATGGACTTTAGTGTCTACCTCGACGCACTGCCGCGGCTCTCGGCCACTGAGGCGGAGTGTTGCGAAAAGCCGATAACAGCCGCTGAAGTACGGGAGGCAATGACTGGCTGCACAAGGGGTAAATCGCCTGGTTTGGATGGTCTGCCCTATGAAATTTACGTACAAATGCCAGACTTGTTCGGAGGCCTCTTGGCGGACGTCTACTGCAACTGGCAGCAGAACGGGAGAATTCCCAGCTCTGTGAGCCGAAGAGTGGTGGCACTGCTGAGAAAGGATCCGAACAAGGGGGATAACATAGATAATTTTAGGCCCATAACTCTGCTAAACACAGAGTTCAAGATTTTGGCCAAAGTGCTAACAAAGAGGTTGGCGCTTGTCGTTGGTGGTCTGGTGGGAGAGGCGAAGACATGCACCATTCCTGACAGATCCATCCACAACAACCTCCACCTCATGCGATACATCGTAGAGAGGGTAGCTAGGGAACCTGGGACGGGTGGGTCTTTGATCAATTTAGATCAGTCGAAAGCCTTCGATAGGGTCGACCATCGTTACCTAGCGGCAGTCCTGAGGGCGGCTGGCTTTGGGCCCGTCTTCAGAGGCTGGATCGCTGCCATGCACAGCGACAACTGCTCTGTAGTGAGAGTGAACGGTCACCTTTCGGAACCGTTCAACATCATGCGCTCGGTCCGCCAAGGATGTCCCCTCTCGTCCCTATTGTACGTATTGTCTCTCGAGCCATTACTGCACAAACTGGAGACGTTGAGGGGGGTCCCGCGCGAACTAGGATGCGGAAGATACGTGTCAGCATATGCGGACGATGTCACCGTAGTGGTATCGAACGCCAAACACATCGAGGCGATCGGCACTACACTAAGAGAATACGAAGCGGTGACAGGAGCAATGATTAACCAGGAAAAGTCAGTGGGCCTGCAGCTCGGTACCTGGAGAGACAGCTCCATGCCGTCCTACAGCGTCGTCGGGCGCTGGACAGACGGACCTGTTAAATTGCTAGGGGCTGGTTTGATCCGGACCTCCAGACGGACAAAAACTGGGACGAGGTGACGAGCAGGGTGGCTTCTCTCCCCCAGAATTGGGCCGAGAGGAAGCTATCCCTGAAAGGTCGAGCGGAGGTGGCTAACGCGTACATCGCGTCCGTCATCTACTACCGCCTGACTGCGCTGGAGCGTTTGCTCTTTCGCTTTTTGTGGAAGGGACGCGCTCCGATGGTCAGGCGGTCCATCTGCTGTCAATCCCCGCTACGTGGAGGGCTGGGCCTGCTGTGGCTGATGATGCGAAGACGCGCGCTCAGGCTACGACATCTCCACCTCTTCCTCGTCGGTGATCAGGTGTGGTCGCCGTTTGCTAGACACGTCTTTCCCCAGCTCGTCTCCTTGACGGAGCTGCAGTCCTGGGTCAAGCGAAAACCGTGAGGGAGCGCTTGGAGACTGGAATGTCTTCAGGCGCTCGCAGCCCTCGACCAATCGGGCAATTTGATCGGTGGAAACTCCACCTTGGCGTTCTATAGAGGATTAGTGGAGGGGAAGAGCGACGACGTACTTGGAGAAACTCTAGGCGTCGACGAAAATCAACTAGCCAATCTCTTCGGAAGGACTTTCGGGCCGGGGCCTATGGACAACTTCCAGAAATCCCTGGCCTGGCAGTGCTACCGGGGAGCTTTGCCAGTTCGGGATAAACTCTACATGCATGGAGGTGCCGTCAGCCGGGAATGTTCGAGATGCGCGCAGGGCGACGAAACCGTCCGGCACGCACTCGTCCAGTGTCCGAGCATTGCTGACTTGTGGGTTTATGTCGAACACCTGCTGTCACGTGTAGGACGGATCCAGCTATCAGCTGAGTTCATCGTGATGATTGCCCCGCCCTCTTCCTTTAGCCGGGAAGGGCAGGCAGTTTTTATGTGTCTGGTGGCCATGGCGAAAGAGATAGTATGGTGGACACGTTTGAAAGGGCTGAAAACGAACACTTACCTCTTCGGTGATGCCCTGATTAACTTTTTCAAATTTCATTTGAAAAGGAATATCAGGGTAGAGAGGGAAGTGCTCTCTTCCCAGCATTTTGTTGAAAGATGGGTGAGAGAAGCAAGTATGGCCCGAATGAATGGGCCTTCTCTGGGTATGTGTCAGTAAATTAAAGGTGGAAAACTGGGAGAGGGCACTTGCCCTGGTGGTCAGGGTCACTGTGGTCTTTTAATGGGCTTTCTCCACAAATGTCCCTCGGAAGTCTCTCCCCTATTGGGGAATTTTTCTTTGTTATTTTATTACATCCTCTGTTTTTTTTTTACACGCAGATATGCCCATTTGTACCGTCCTGTATTGTCCTGTACTGTCCTTAATGTCTACTTCATGTAAACCCTTGTGGTTAATAAAGAAAACATTATTATTATTATTATTATTATTATTATTATTATTATTATTATTATTCATTTATTTATTTGTTTATTTAAATATCGTTGTCAAACTCATGATCATAATCCTATTTTTACATCATCCTCAACAGCAATAATATTTCTCATCATTATCATCATTATCGCTATCTCCTACATTATCAACATTTGCTATTATTATTGCTGAATTATTTGTTGAAGTTGATGTTGTTGTTAGTGTAATGATCCGCAGAGCCACGTCCATTAGCACCATCACCATCATCATGATACCACCACCACCACCACCACCATCATCAACTGTCTTAGATTGTGAGGATTATTTTTTTCAATTTTTACTTTTTCACTTCTATTATTATTATTGTTATTATTTTCTCTTGATAATTCACTAAATTCTCTGAAATAAAATAATATTAGCCCCAGGAAAAATTATTATTCATATAAAATGCCTATCTAAGAACGCCATTTCCTTTAAAAGGATTATTCTAAGCAGAAGGAAAATGAAGTGAATGGAAGGGCTTTTTTTATTATTCTTTCACTCATTTTTACTGTTTGAATTTAGTGGGCAAGAGTGGATATTTCTTGGGGCTTATATTTTTTTCTCATGCATAAATCTAAGTGATTTTAGTTATTAAAAGAATTTTTTGTTAAATCACGGTATTTCTCACCTTATACCGTTTCCAAAAAATAAAACCGAGATCTACATAACCGTAGTCTATCATTTAAATGGCTGGCAATGCACAGGAAAGCTTACATTTATGCATCTATGCAGTTATGCATATATATGAATGTATATATATATATATATATATATATATATATATATAGAGAGAGAGAGAGAGAGAGAGAGAGAGAGAGAGAGAGAGAGAGAGAGAGAGAGTGGGTGATAGCGAGAGAGACAAAGATAGAGAAGAGAGATAATACAAAACATAGTCATATATGTATACATACATATATATTTGTGTGTATGTGTGTGTGTGTGTGTGTGTGTGTGTGTGTGTGTGTGTGTGTGTGTGTGTGTGTGTGTGTGTGTGTGTGTGCGCGTGTGTGTGTGTGTGTGTGTGTGTGTGTGTGTGCGTGCGCGTGTGCGTGCGCGTGTGCGTGCGCGTGTGTGTAGAAATGTATCTATAGATGCGCACGACCATACAAACATTCATGCATGAACGCACAAGCAAACACACACACAGATACATATTATATAAATAGGTAGGTAGACAGATAGATAGATATAGATATATACATGCGCATACCTACACATATACAAACATCCAAGCCCATTAAGCACATAGAGGAACAGGCACATTCACTATATAGAGGGGAAACGCAGACACAACATAGATATTGTGAATTTGTAAAGATATTTACACATATGTACAATTCAGGACATTTTTACACATAAACACATTTGTGGTTCCTTGAGGAGATTGTGAAATTGCATCACTATTGTGTAACCTGGGGCTTAACTTATATTCACGTATAGCTATACTCAACTACATAGCTATCTACCAATCTATCTATCTATCTATCTATTAATCTAGCTGTCGTCTGTTCTACAGCGTAGATGTAATTCACTTCGCGCAGAAGTTTTGTTCAAATTAATTGCGGAAATTTTGTAAGTTCAATTTTAATTTTGATACTATTGTGTAGCTTGACCCCCCGTCTGAACTGTCAGGCGGTGGGTCAGCTCATCTTTACCCCTCCTAGGGGTGAAAAACCTGTTTTTAAAAATGTTGTGGCATAAAAAAAAAAATGTCAATCGTCTGACAGAAATGTTAAACGAAGCTAACGAAAATAGTGGTGGGGGGACAGCGGTAAGAGTTGTAAGCTCGCACGCTTTAGTCCCCCCTTCCTTCCCAACTAACGTCATAGAGAAGGAAGGAAAAAATAAAATGAAAACAGACGAATCTGCGGAGAAAAATGACGAAAACACAAATCTGGACATGGATTCCAACAACGAAAAAAAAAAGTTTGAAAAATTGCTTGACAATATTAATACCACAAACAAACACACGACAAACACAAAAATAACATTTGAAAACAACATCATAACAGAAAGCAAAGCAGACGACAAAGTCAACACCAATAATATTTCGTTTGCACAAACAACAAAGAAATCTTTGACATATATACCTGAAAATATTTCAGATGTGGCACAAAGAATTGCAGACGGCAAACAATATATAACTGAAGGAGAGAATGGTATTTTATCGGTAACAATGCCTCAAGAACTCACCAAAGACATTGAAAGTCGAACGGTCGTTTTCCGCACCATTAACAACATTTCCAAAAAACTGAACAGCCAACTCAAACAGAAATCAAAACAGTACTTACAGAAGTACTTAATGAAACCACTTTCATAAGAAAAGACAGACTGTATGGAAGCCTAGCAATTATTATGAAGAACGAATCGGCGGCAAAAAAATGTGCTTTGTCACCGATTCGTTCGAAAAATTTTACCTTTTATCCATCTTATATGGGTAAAAGAACTCAACGCATATGGCTGGATGCAATGATGCCAGATGTGGACTACTGCTGGCTCATAGCTGGCTTCATCGATCCAGTGAATGACAACGTGATTTCCATTGGGAAAACCACAGGCAATGCGTTCAGTGGAACAGGTATAGAACTTGTAGTGCAAATGAAGCCTGAACGCATCGCCCAAATACCCGACAGAATCCTATTAGAGGGCCACGGGTATATAAACATTAGCGTGGAGGGGAGAAGGCCGCCCTGTCATATCTGTGCAGGCAGAGGACACCTGAAGGCCGCTTGTCTCCAACTCAACAAAAAGAAAACCCTGCTACCAACACCAGCTCCACCACCACCACCACAACAGACAAACAAACAACAAAACTCAGTCCCACCTAGCCCGTCCCTCAGTAAAACTACACCACCATCACAACACAAACAGTCACAACACATTACCCCAAAACAAAATACAGGCCCACCCAACCCCTCACTCAATAAAACAACACAACCACCGCAGCCACAACACACAACACAGTCTAACATAGTGACATCCATCTCCCCCACAAAGAAAACCAACACGGAAACATTACCAGCAAACATACCTCTTCCCTCCAACACTGAAGATAACCCAACGAATTCGGAGGAAGAAACGGAGTCCTTCAGACAGATTAAAAGGAAAAAAAGAAAACATGTGCAAAACACACAAGGCCAAACAACCCCCACCCAAATGTCAACACAATCCAACAAAACACAAAACACCCCTCCAGCAACAAACAAAACCAAACCTGCCCCTCCCCTCTTCGAAACACTCACACCATCCGAAAAAAAGACATTACACTATACTTACATCAACAGAAACAATAATAAATTAAATGAACTCACAAACAATAATCCTTCGGTACAAACCGAAGGTGTAAACTTTGTTTCTTCAGAAAACTACCTACATTTAAAATTAATAAAGATCCCAATGAACCTCTACCAAAAACTAAAAAAGGATTTTAAGGAGGACGTAGGACCACCCTCTGTCAAACCCATAAACCGCGTCCTACTAAAAAGCTTTCCCCCTCCCCTTCCCCTCCACAACACAACTCCAAACACCCCAACCCCACCACACGCTGACGACCCCACACCACCACAAGACACCCCTTCACCCAACACCCCGACCCCATGGAAGTCGTGCAACCCGAACCCCAGGAAGCAGAAAGGTAGGTCTCTACACTCTCCTTTGGCTCTGGAGAGTGTAGAGACCACATGGATGTGTTAAGAGTAGGATGTTTGAATGCACGTGGCCTGGGCTCAACTTGGAAGCAAGCAAAGCTTCTAATTGACCTCAGGTCATGTGGTATAAATGTAATGGTTATCTGTGAGACTCGGATCAGCGTCGTGCGGCAGCTGGCCCCTACCTTCGATGACTTTGAGGTGCATGCATCTCTCTGTCAACCTGTAGGTGGGGGTGGGATTGTCGTACTGCTGCAAAAGCACCTGGGTCTTGCCGTACAGGTTGTTCACTCGGACCCGGAGGGTCGTTTGTTGGTGCTAGACGTTGGCAGTAGTGAAGGTGCGGCCTTGTGACTGGTCGCCGTCTACTGCCCTTTCGGAGCTGAACGGCCCGACTTCTTCCAGCGTTTGGAGACTTTTCTGGGAACGTCGCGTTCCCTGCTTCTAGCGGGGGGTTGGAATGACATCCTAGATGCACGTTGGGACTATGCAGGAGCATGTCCTAATAGAGGGGGGTGTAACAGCCTCAAGGGGTTACTCGACCGTTTTAACTTGGTCGATAGATATCGACTAGATTTTCCAACTGTGCCTACCTGGACTTGGAGAAACGACAGTGGTCAAACTAGATCGTACTTAAATAGATTCTTAGTTAGAAGTAAGGATAGGGACATATTAAGCTGTCCAGAAATGCGCACGGTTGGCTATACGGATCACAAATTAGTGACCTGCGTAGTCTGCTGCCAATTGCAGTAGACCGCTTACGAACTTTATTTAGCAATGCCGGTCTTCTTCTCCGAACTCCTCGAAGCGGTCTACTGCAATTGGCAGCAGAACGGGAGAATTCCTTGTTCTGTAGCCAAGGGCGTAGTCTCGCTGGTGAGGAAGGACGAGAACAAGGGGATAGTATAAATAATGTTCGGCCCATAACCCTGCTAAACACAGAGTTAAAGATTTTGGCCAAGTTGTTAGCAAAGAGGTTGGCGCTTGTCGTGGGTAGCCTGGTGGGAGATGCGCAGACATGTGCTATCCCATCCAGGTCCATTCACGATAACCTCCACCTCATGCGATACAACATAGAGAGGGTTGGCAACAAACCCGGCTTCGGTGGGGCCCTGATCATCTTGGATCAGTCTAAGGCCTTCGATAGGGTCGACCATGATTACCTGGATGCGGTGCTAGCGGCGGCTGGGTTCGGTCCTGTTTTCAGAGGCTGGATCACTGCCTTACATGGCAACCACATCTGTTCTAGGATCAAGGTGAACGGCTACCTTTCGAAGCCGTTCGAAATCACACGATCCATTCGACAGGGGTGCCCTCTCTCCTCCCTTCTGTACGAATTGACGCTCGAGCCTTTACTGAGGAAGTTAGAGTTGTTGCAGGGTATCCCCCTGGAACCAGGATTGAGCAAAGCGGTGTCGGCCTACGCCGATGACGTAACAGTAATGGTATCGACCGACTCGGAGATCGAGGCGATCGGTACCTTACTGGAGGATTACGAAAGGTTGTCAGGAGCGAAACTGAACCGGGAAAAAATCCATCGGGCTGCAACTCGGAACGTGGAGAGGCAGACCGATGCCTCCTGACGGTGTCGTCGGACACTGGACGGAGGGCCCGGTAAAGTTGCTTGGGGTCTGGTTTGGACCGGATCTCCAGGTGGAAAAGAACTGGGACGAGGTTACGAACAAGGTGTTTGCACTAACCCAGAAATGGGCCAAGTGTAAGCTGTCCCTAAAAGGCCTGGCGGAGGTGGCGAACATTTACATAGCGTCCGTTACTTACTACCGCCTGACTGTCGTGCCTTGCCCTAAGGAAACACTCACCACCATGGAACGCATGCTCTTCCAATTTCTTTGGAAGAAGCGCCCTCCTATGGTGAGAAGATCTATCTGCTGCCAACAACCTTCGAAAGGGGGGCTGGGGATGCCGTGGTTGATGATGCGTAGGCACGCATTAAGGCTACGGCACCTACAGGTATTCCTCACTGGTCAACCGGTGTGGGCTCCGTTCGTGAAACGAGCCTTTCCGAGACTCGTCTCGCTCACCGAGCTGCAGTCCTGGGTCAAGCAAAGATCCGGAAAACTGGGAGACTGGCACACTGAGTGTGCTCAGGCGCTCAGGGCTCTCTGGCAAGCGGGCCAGGCCATCGGTAGAGAATCCACCTCATCATTCTATAGAGGGCTGGTGGCTAGCAGGGGCGATGACACCCTTGGAGAGTCGCTGGACATGGAAGAGGACGAACTGGCCAGCCTGTTCGGTAGGACTTTCGGCCCGGGACCAATGGACAACTTCCAGAAGTCACTAGCCTGGCAGTGCTACCGGGGGGCTCTACCCGTTCGAGAGAGGCTCTACAGACACGGGCGCCCGGGCAGGGATCCTTCGAAAAAGATTTGCCCTAGATGCGTGCGTCACGAAGAAACCGTTGCGCACGCATTGGTGCAATGTCCGGGCGTGGCTGATCTGTGGGGCTACGCTGAACGACTGCTGTCGCGGGTGGCGCCGATTCAATTGACCGCCGAGTCCGTGATGACAATCAAACCGCCTCCCCTCTTCACAAAGGAAGCAAAGGCGGTTTTTCTGTGCGTAATAGCCATGTTGAAAGAGGTTGTTTGGTGGACACGATTGAAAGGTCTGAGGTCAGGCAACTTCCTCTCTGGCCATAGTCTGGTCTACTTCTTCCGATATCACTTCGGAAGAAGGATAAGAATGGAGAGAGGGGTGCTTGGCCACAGGCAGTTTTATGAAAGGTGGGTGATAGTGGCCAGAATGGCTCCTGTAAATGGGCCTTCTCTGTATACCATCCTGTAGGTAAAGAAGTGAAGGAGAGGAGAGCACCTTCTCCATGTGCTCCCCGGGCAAAGGATTGCACACTTTTTCGGGGGTGTGTGCAACCCCCATCACGTCCCCTCCCTTTTGAGGTTGTTTTCGATTATTTTCATTTTATACCCTTTTTACTCGATTGTATGTAAACTCCCCCTTTGTATTTGTCCCTTCTTTTTATGCCTTTATGGTAAATAAAGAAATATATCTATCTATATACCGATCTATCTATCTGTCTATCTATCTATATATCTATATTTATCTATGTGTATATATATATATATATATATATATAACGAAGGAAATGTGGTAAGGAACCAGATGGACCATAACGCACCGAAGTACTCAATACTTAGGGCAGTAGAGTGGGTAATAGAAACAAGTATGACCCCGACGGCAGAGCTCAAGCCGTTTCGACGGCTAATTCTGGACTCCAGTCATACTTGTTCCTATATATATATATATATATATATATATATATATATATATATATATAATATAAGATCAAAAGATGGTTAAAGGAGTTCCATGTATTTTATTATGCGCATTTCAAAAACAAACATCATCATGCAATAATATTTGTGTTTTCATCAGATAAAACAGGAGAACATGATATGAAGGCTAAAAAACACTTGTGGATAGTGCAGTTTTAAATCAACATGCACTATCAACATGCACAATCAACTGCACTATCCACAAGTGTTTTTTAGCCTTCATATCATGTTCTCCTGTTTTATCTGATGAAAACACAAATATTATTGCATGATGATGTTTGTTTTTGAAATGCGCATAATAAAATACATGGAACTCCTTTAACCATCTTTTGATCTTATATTATGTATACTCCAGTCCTACAAACTGTAGAGTGCTTCTTATCCGATATCTGCATTGCTTTATTGTACTACAATAAAACTCACCTCCTACATATATATATATATATATATATATATATATATACGCATAACGCATATATACATACATATATATATATATATATATATATATATATATATATATATATATATATATATATATATATATATATATATATATATACGCATAACGCATATATACATACATATATATATATATATATATATATATATATATATATATATATATATATATATATATATATATAACGGCTTGAGCTCTGCCATCGGAGTTAAACATTTTCATATATATATAGGCATATATACATATGCATATATGTATATATTATATTTCGTTTTTTAATTTGTTTTGAAAGATTTCTTATCTGAAATGTTTTTTCCGGTTGGTTGGTTGGTTGGTTCGATAGCTGGATGGTTATTTATATATTGTCAAAACTCTTTCGTCACACATTATGTGACCTCCTCAGTGACTAGGTTTTTATTTTCTGGCCCTCCTTTGTTGTGTCCCACACAATCTTGTTTTTGTGTGTTGCGTGTTGTGTCAAATTATAACAATATATATTTATACATATATGTAAATGCGAAAATACATATGTAAATGTATTTACATATATGTATAAATATATATTGTTATAGTTTGGGAGGGTCATGATGCCAATAAAAACACACGCACCTGTTGGGTTTTCACTGTTGGTTTTCATTGTGAAACAACACACAACAAACAAAAACAAGATGGTGTAGGACAGAACGAAGGAGGAACAAAAAATAAAAACCTAGTCACTGAGGAGGTCACACAATTTGTGCTAAAAGAGCTTTGACAATATATAAACAACCATCCGGTTATCGAACCAACCAACGAGCCAACCAACCGGAAAAAAACATTTCAGATAAAAAATCTTTCAAAACAAATTCAAAAACCAAATATAAATATATACATATATGCATATATATATATATATATATATATATATATATATATATATATATATATATATATATATATATATATATGAAAATGTTTAACCCCGATGGCAGAGCTCAAGCCGTTTCGAAGGCTATTTCAGAAATAGCCGTCGAAACGGCTTGAGGTCTGCCTCACGGTTAAACCTTTTTCTATTACCCACTCTACTACCCTAGGTATTGAGTACTCTGGTGCATTCTGGTCCATCTGGTTCCTTACCACACCTCCTTCGATATATATACATATATATATATATATATACTTTTAACTTTGATAACTCTGATAGCTTTCGGCCAGTATGGGCCCAGGCCATCTCTAACTTAATAGCACCACCTAGCAAAGTCTTACAAAATCAGTGTTTGGGCCCCATGGCCCACTCGAGAAGAGAGTTATTGTTTACGGAGGAATATCCGCGTGTAGGAGGCTTATCCGGGATTTCTTGAAGGAATTTATCCTAAGACCACTTGAACTTGATTCGGTCTGTCTCTGCTTTAATGTGTTTTGGTGTAATGTTAAAGAGAGCAGGGCCAATTGAGGTGAAATAATTGTGCCGTATTGTTGTTATGAGATTCGAGTGAGAATTGTGTCGTGGGCGGATAGCACGGGGCCCAAGCCTTGGGTGTACATTAAAAATGATGCCAACATCATTTGAGCAAAGCTAAGGGAATATTTTCCACATTATACAGATAATGTAGCGCTCACGGTGACGTTGGAGAGAATAAAGGTTGAGCTTTCTAATCGACTCCAATAGTCAAGGCATGTCATGCCATCTATCTTTTTTGTAATTGACCTTTGGGATGCTTCAAATTTCATGATACTTTGTTTCATGTGGGGAGACCATAATGGACAACAGTATTCAAGGTGGTGTCGGGCAAAAGTGGAGAAGAGAAGGATAACAGTGTGGATATCTCTCGACTGGAATGTTCTGAGAATCCAGGAATACATTCTGCGGGCCCAGCTTATGTTGTTGTCCAAAATTACTCCCAGGTCTCTGATGTTGTTGGATGCGACTAGAGTTTCACCAGAAGGAAGAGAGTATGGTAGATTCAGGGCATCCTTTTTTCCAAAGTGGATTAATTCAAACTTACCCTCATTCAATATATATATATATATATATATAAATGAAGTATTTCCGTCGGAAAGGTACAGGAAAAAAGAGTGTTCTATGTAGGCTACAGAGCTTATTAGTTATGTAATAAACAACATAAGATAATTATTTCATTTACCAGTGGTTTCTTGAAGACAGATGTATATATATAATTTTAAATTAACAAAAAAAGAAAATGACTTCTACTCAATATATGTAGTACAGTAAATAATTTCACTCGTTGTTTTACTGGTTTAATTCATGAAACTGTGGGATATAGTCGATAATATGCATCCCAATACTTAATATTCTGAAGCCTAATATATATTTTATCGAACCTTTTCATATCTCCGCAACGAACATGAACCGATATATATATATATATATATATATATATATGTATAACGGCGATGAATTATATTTCTGTTATTAATTCTGGCAATATTACACAAATATGACCCTCCCCAGGACGGGCTTCTCTGAAGATTCCCCTTACAAACATTTATTGACTAGGCAATTGTCAACCTGAGGATATAGAAAAAACATGCATGCAGCCAAGCCTGTGCCTGTGTATAGAACATAATTGTTTCTACTTTTGGCACAAGGCCAGCAAATACCCAGTACATTACTGGTACTTTATTTTATCGACCCCGTAAGGATGAAAGGCAAAGTTGATATTCCTTCAAGAAGAGTTGAACTCTATTACTTTAGGTATGTTACTTTTATACACACACGCACACATACACATACACACACACACACACACACACACATACACGGACATACACATATATATATAAGTAAAGGATTACTTGGATTACCTTAAACGATATCTCGTTAACTTATATATATATATATATATATGTGCGTGTGTGTGTGTATGTGTGTATCCGTGTGTGTGTGTGGGGGGGCGTGTTTTCGTGTGGGTTTCACTTGTAGACCACATATGATCTGCAGAGCTCGTTCAGGGGAATTGTTCGTATATCACACTTTTCTTGGTGTCCATATAATAATAAACAGAATGTTGTAATCTTTAAAATTATCATACTAACAACAAAAACGTAATTCAATCCTTTTCACAACCTTCCTCAACCCACTATCTGATTTTATGATACAAAACTCTACATTTTTGATTATCATATTTAAATAGATCACAAAACTTCTATAATGTTATGTTCCAAACACTTAATTTATAATAGAGAAAGATTTCAAAGGTCTAGATTATCTCTTTTTAATTATTCAAACATATGGACAATGTGTTACATAAGTTACGAAATCCTTAAAATTAAAATACACAGACGGAAATATATCTTTTAAATTAGAATACACTAATGACAAAGGAGAGGACAGTCAGAACACTTTTTTTCACTTGGTCCTTTCATTGCTGATACTATCTTCCCTTTGCAACTATTGGGAGAAAGGCCGAATTTGAACTCTGAATATATTCTTTAACAATCCTGCCAATCCACCGCTCATGGACACGTATTTATATTTTGAACTCGAAGTTGGCCTCATCCCTATTTCAACTCAAACCTTAGAAAGTGCAATCAAATGTTTAATCTGACGCTCAAACAATCATGTCAGTTCTCCGTAGAATACACTAAAATACCTTTTTAACTGATCATAAACACACAGTAAAATGTCCATTTATTTATGAGTGGCCAACGTCTTATTGTGCCGTAGGGGCACCGTCAGGACATATAACATGGTTTGGGTATTTAAACCCAGTGGACTAAATTACTCTCTAGTTCTGAATATAGTTGATTTTCTCTGAAGAGAGAGAGAGAAGGGCGGAGAGAGAGAGAGAGAGAGAGAGAGAGAGAGAGAGAGAGAGAGAGAGAGATATGAATAATTTACCAGAACTGGACTGGTTGATTAATTATCGAAATCGAAAGACAGAAAGATGTAGGTGACTTCAGTTGGATTTTAACACAGTACACAGAGAGCCGAAGAAAATAAGGATAAGCATTTTATGCGATGTTATGTCAATTCACGGCTACGCAATAGAACATACTTTAAAATTAAAGTACATACACCCAATAGAATATTATTTGAAATACTTTTAAAAGTGAATCGTAATTGAATAACATTTTAGAAATACACTAACTACTATATTTGAGTAATTAAAAAGATATTATCTACCTATAGCTGAAACATCATTCTTAATTCTTATAAAATATAATTAGCACATTTAGACAAATGACTTCTGGAGAAAGAAAAGAAAGAATTTAATAAATAATATATTTAAAAGATATATTTCTTTAATTAAAACAAAAATAAAAACAGATTAATTTTTTTAATTAGAATAAATTATTCTTTCCAAAGTTTAATTTTATTTACAAGCTTGATTTATAAAGAAACTGAAATAATGAATAAATCAGAAAAAGCAGAATAAACAAATTGATATATTGTTTTCTCATCGTGCGTGGATGGTGCTGGAGCCCTGTCGGTTTCGAATTGTATAGGTGTTCGAAAGACGGAACTGACTTCTCGTGTAATTAACGTACAGGCCGGCTAAACATCTCATAAACACATGCTCACTTAGTTGTCCGAGTGGTTCACCGTGATAAAGTGTATGACAAGCGTCTCACTTTGAATTACAGATAGTATTCATATTTGCCAGCTGAGTGGACAGGAGCAATCTGAAATAAAATGTCTTGCTCATCGAAAAGCGCACCGCCACGAATGAAATACAATCAAATGATCGCATGTCCAAGATCCTAATCACTAACCAAGCGCCTTCAATTTTTCCTCATACAATAACCATATGCAGACGGCGGGCGAAATGGCCGAAATTTAGAGACTTCAGATTAAATGCCTTGGAGTATCTGTTCCAACTCTCTGCGCTCTGAGTTGAAATCTCTCTAATGAGAACTTTGGTTTTCAGTACATAAAGATTCAGATATGGCAGGTAGTTGAGCGGAATTGTCAGAGAGTCGAACGAAATGCCTTGCGGCATCGATTCCGGCTCTGTGCATTATCGGTTTAAATGGACAAACTTTTTCGAGAAGCGGGCCGCATGAGATATGGGTCATCTTCAGGCGGGCCGCAAGTGCTAAATTACATTCATGCCTATATTAAAAAAGGGCGGTAACTCAGGTTGTCTTGATTTGTTTCTTCAGAATTCGTACACGTTGTTTTCTTCGATCGTAAAAATGATAGAAAGATAAATTACGACTGAAATGTTGGGGTAAAACAAATCAGAAAGATTTCACTTAGATAACTTGCGCGAGCCATTCAGAAAGCTTCGCCGGCCGCATACAGCCCACGGACCACAGGTTGCCCACGATTTGTTTAAATCCTGCCTCCTATGACGAGGAGAGTAGTTGCATGATAGACTTGAGGATCCGAATAATTAAAACATCGAAGATAAGATGTAAACTCATAGCAGGCTGGTTAAACATTAGCAGGTATAAGCTGCACCAACAACCGCAAAAACAGCAGCGGCAAAAACAAAAACAACAACCACCTATCTAGATTATATGATAACCAACATCTAGCTAAATGCTAAGGAATCACAATAGAACAGTTGTCATCACGACAAGCAGATTATCATTTGTTTACTATCACTTTCGTAACAAACTTAAACAATAGTTTAACTGGTCAATTGGCAGAACCGTTAGCCTCTGGACTTTGTGTTCAATTTCTCATGAGTCCAAATTTACCATTGGGCCATTCAGAAGCAATAAAGAAAGTACCAGTCCATGGGACAGTAAATTGGCAGAATTTGTAAAGGGATGTTTCATATAATCAGGTCATTGGCAACTAAACCTACACATCTGTGACGTTCAACGGATAGGGAGAATTGTTAGAAGGCGAACAGGAGAAAAAGTATACCTATAAAAAGAACGGACGAACACCATGTATAGTAGCCGAGTATTTAGAAATGGCAAGGGAACTGAGACATTCTAGGTAGGTGTCTGACACAAGCTAAGTTTAGAGGGAGTGAGGTGCCCCATAGCATAAAAGCTATGTTTTTTTAAGAGGGTAACTCTGATTTATAGACTGTTGTGCAGGGAATGGCCTTGATCATTTTAGCAATGAAGATTTCACATTCATGAAGATTCCACATTCCTGGGCTTATGACCTTTATTGACATCAGACATATCGCCTCCGTTTGTCACTAGATCTTGCTATTGGGCTAGGGGGGAAGATCCATAAGATGTTTTGTAAGACTTATTAGACCGACGATTCTGAAAAATCAATAAATTGCAGAAGCCAGTGCTTGAGACAATGATGACTGTTGTGAAGAGAAATAGGGTGGAATGGGTTGGTCGTGCTGAGAAATGACAAAATTGATTGAATGAGAGAATTGATGGACCTAAATATGAAAGCAGGGTATATGAGGAAGGATGATCGAGAAAGACATGGGTAAGATCGATGAAGGCCGAAGTAAATGTAAGCAAGTTAATTGTGAGGATAAAGGATATGGCAAAATGGAAAATGTTGTCAAAGAACACAAGGCCAACCACGATTTTAACAAGGAAGCTAGCCATGAATCACTAGTTGTTCTATTCGTTGGTTGGAGGGAAAATAGAGAATGACTGAAATAATAACAGATAAAAAGAAGGGAGTTGAATTATAAAAAGACCACACACACAAACAAAAACAACATAAAACGAAAATGAACGCAAGCAATGTGAAGAAAGGGAATACAAATAGTATTAAGAAGGAAGACAAACATTGCTAGAATAGGCTTCTATGAAAGAGGTAAGAGAACAATGGAAACATATCGATAAATAGTAAAGGAAATGAAGAAAAAAAGGTAAAAAACTACGAAGGAAGGAAGAAAGATTATATTGAGGAAAATAACGAAGAAGGTGGGGAAGAAAATTAAGAAGACAGTATGTGTGTAAAAAGTGTGTAAAAGACATTGGCAACCTGTAATATTGAGGTTAAGTAATTCTTAGACTCAGAGTAAACAAGATTATAGCAATTTGTGCTGCAAGCCAACAGCTTAACTATATGTATATGTAAGATGCAACGAGGATATATATATATATATATATATATATATATATATATATATATATATATAAGTACATGCTCTTGCATACATATATATAGATATATACATGAACAGATATGCTAATATAAATGCATGCTTATGTTTGTGTACAAAGGCCCACACACAACAAAAAACATGCACGCACATACAAACAAACAAACAATCAAACACACACACGCGCGCACACACACACACACACACACACACACACACACACACACACACACACACACACACATACAAATACACGCAAACACACACATTCACGCACACACACATATATATATATTAACACGAATGCATTTAGACATATGTGAATTAACTCGGAACAAATATGGATTAATGTATGCGTGTGTATATATATTTGCATATATATGTATATATGTAAAACAGCATGTAAATAGGCTTCTATGTAAGCGTCTCTTTGTATGCATATATGTAAATATGCTTGTGTGTATGTATATTTACGTATGAGCACTAAAGTAATTATATGGGAAAATAAACCAATTTTATTGAATATCGATCATTTTACTATAAACGCAAACACAATTTTCTAAATAATAAGTGCACACCAATAGCATTGTATAAGAATGTATGTGCACACACACACAAAAAAAACAGACACACGCAAATACATATTTATACATGAAAAAACATGCATATATATATATATGTGTGTATGTATGTATGTATGTATGTATGCACATGTGTATATACACACACACATATACACATACACACACACATATTTATACACACACGCGCACACACACACACACATATATATATACATACAAATATATATAATTATTTATGTATATATATATATATGTGTATATATATATATATATATATATATATATATATATATATAATATAGAAGATCTTCTACTGGACTGGAACTGTTTCATTCGTGAGAAATCATGCGCTCCCTGATGATTTCTCACGAATGAAACAGTTCTTGTCCTGTAGAAACTCTTCTATATTAAAACTTTTATACTCTGCTATGTATTGAGTACCTTACTTACTGTGGTTACCTACGATTCAACCCGGAATAACTTATATATATATATATATATATATATATATATATATATATATATATATATATATATATATATATATATATAAGTGTTATATACAAAGTGTTATAACGATCAAATTTTAGTTTAGAACATTTATTTGCTGACAATTGTTTCATCCAGTGGGAAGTCTGGATTCATCGGAGCATAGGGAATGTTGAAACATGTAACTAAAATCATCGTCATTTAGAACATTCATTTAGGGTACATAATTGTTTTAGTATCAAAAGAATCATGTGGAGAGTCAGGAGTTAAAAAGATGTTTTGCTTGAAAGAACACAATTACAGGCAGCACTGGTTGAGAGTGTAAGATGTATAAGCGAAAAGCACAAGCAAAAAAATTCAGGGAAAAAAATACAAGGAAAAAAAGTTACAAGCAAGGAAAACTTATATATATATATATATATATATATATATATCAAATGTATATATATATATATATATATATATATTTTTTTTTATTTTTTTTTATTTTATAGAAGGAGCTTCTACAGGACTAGTACTGTTTCATTCAGATGAAATCTTCCTGAAGATTTCATCTGAATGAAACAGTACTAGTCCTGTAGAAGCTCCTTCTATAAAATAAAAAAAATTTTACTCTGCCATGTATTGAGTACCTTACTTACTGTGGTTATCCTCGACTCAACCCGGGACCTACGTATATATATATATATATATATATATATATATATATATATATGAAATGTGTATATATATATATATAATATATATATATATATATATATATATTTATATATATATATATATATATATATATATATATATATATATATATATATATATATATATATATATATATAAATCAATATGGATGCAGTAAAAACCTGTGATTGTGCTTGTCGACACCTGGAATATATATTAAGAGAAACTTCACAATAAGGGGAATGACTCCAACACGTGAAGCTGTTGATGGAACCCTTTCTGCCTTTGTCACCCTTATTTCAGCCTTAAAGGATAAGCTTCTAAAAATGTCCCTTTTCTTTAAACCATTGAACCCCAGCCATCCTGTAGACACCTGTCTTACAGGCATTGTTAGTCTAAGTGATAAAGAAGGATTGTTATTCAAAATTTGAATTTGTTTACAGTATTCCTTCTGCCTTTGTTAATATTATAGCTTTAAAGAATTAGCTTTTAATGAACTTTTCTTTAAACCCTTCTTTAAATCCTTTTTTTTAAATCTTTCAAGAAATGACCTCCATACATCCCAATCCCCACCCTCTCCTACCACCAGAAAAGAAAAGATATAAATACTACCACTTACTTGGACAGCCAGCTTCCTGGTGATTTCTCACGAATGAAACAGTTGTAGTCCTGTAGAAGCTCTTCTATATTAAAACTTTTATACTCTGCTATGTATTGAGTACCTTACTTACCGTGGTTACCTCCGATTCAACCCGGAATAACTTATATATATATATATATATATATATATATATATATATATATATATATATATATATATATGTATATATATATATATATATATATAATTCAGCGAGAATCGTATTTCGGCTGGTAGAAAAAGCGAAACGAAACTCAAAATCGTAGAAATGCTGTCAAGCGCTCAATAGTTAAGAAACTAGAGCTAAACAATATGGTAAAACGCCATACAAACTGAAAAAGTGGTTAAGAAGGCATTAACCACCTAAGCCAAAAAACAAACCAAGCTATACAGATTAAACAAAATAAATGATAAAAACAGACCTGGACCCAATTGGAATTGGTGGTAAAATCCAAATGCAGGGTTTCTATGACACCTAAATCAATAGTAATGTCTGCTTAAAGCAATAAGCTTTCAGCATAAAGATCGAACAAGGAATATCACGTTATCAACAGATAATTTTGCTCTGTAACCAACTTTGCAAGTGACGCAGAACTTTGTAAACGCACATGCGTAAGTCACAAGGTGAAATTCCCCCATATATTGGCAAATGAATTCAGTATGTGTATATCATACAAAAAATTCGATAGATAGCACAAATCGAATAAGCACTCAACCAGGTAGTTTTCAAAATAAACTTATGCAATTTAATCTGTCAATAGAATTATTAACAGGTTAATTGTAAGACTCGGGAGATTAATACAAATATAATTCAGCGAGAATCGTATTTCAGCTGGTAGAAAAAGCGAAACGAAACGCAAAATCGTAGAAATGCTAGCAGGCGCTCAATAGTTAAGAAAACTAGAGCTAAACAATATGTTAAAACGCCATACAAACTGAAAAAGTGGTTAAGAGGCATTAACCGCCTAAGCCAAAAATCAAATCAAGCTAAACAGGTCAAACAAAATAAATGATAAAAACAGACCTGGACCCAATTGGAATTGGTGGTAAAATCCAAATGCAGGGTTTCTATGACACCTAAATCAATAAAATTGTCTGCTTAAAACTATAAGCTTTCAGCATAAAGATCGAACACGGAATATCACGTTATCAACAGGTAATTTTGCTCTGTAACCAACTTTGCGAGTGACGCAGAACTTTGTAAACGCACATGCGTTAGTCACAAGGGGAAATTTCCCCATAATTTGGCAAATGAATTCAGTATGTGTATATCATACAAAAAATTGCATAGATAGCACAAATCGAATAAGCACTCAACCAGGTATTTTTTTAACATAAGCTTATGCAATTAATCTGTCAATAGAATTATTAACAGGTTAATTGTAAGACTAGGGAGATTAATACAAATATAATTCAGCGAGAATTGTATTTTGGCTGGTAGAAAAAGCTAAACGAAACGCAAAATCGTAGAAATGCTGGCAAGCGCTCAATAGTTAAGAAAACTAGAATATATATATATATTAAAATAACGTTACAAATAAAGACGTATTATATTCGTTCTTTGCCAGGGAACGTTACCACGAACCAAAGTATCGTCTTCCTGTCTTCCTCCGGTTGCAACGGTTTTTGAAATATTCACTTCTGCGTTCACAGATTGACTTTGCTAGTTTCAGAAGATCCCGTTAAGGGTGAAAGCAGCGATTCTTTGCTTAAAATTTAATCTGTTATTTTAATAAATATTTGCTCTACGGTTCTTATATATTTGATATATATTTATCCTTATCGAGCCCTCTTTGGATTTTAGTCTTCAAATTTATTATTATTACTATATATATATATATATATATATATATATATATATATATATATGTGTGTGTGTGTGTGTGTGTGTGTGTGTGTGTGTAAGTGTGAGTGGTGTATGCTATGATATGCGTGTGTGTGGTTTTCAGAGTATATGACATTTAGTATATGTCTTTCGTGCATGTTTGTACATATATGTACACAGGAGTCCTCTGGTGAATTTGTATATGGGGTCTATTCAGAGCGTGTATGTGCAGAGGGATGTAACGTGCATCTATGTCCTTAAATTTCTATATTTGTTTGTATGTATATAAACACGCACATACACCTAGTCGTATATGCATGAAACGATATGTATATATATATATACACACACACACATATATATATATATATATATATATATATATATATATATATATATATATATATATATAAAGAAATAGGATTTCGCTTCAAGCAATATATATATAAATATTTCGTATCTCCAAAGAAATACGATTTTATGAAGCCGTAGCTATGCAAACACCGGGGGGGGGGGGGGCTATTGCCCTCTGGTGATGTCCAGCAGAAGCAAGGGGGACAACCGTCAATGCATTTCAGGCTTAACTGGCCTTCGTCAGTACGGTCCCTCCCACCGTTGCGACTGCTGGACTAGAAGACAGGCGAGAATATATAGTTTTCTCGTCTGTGTAAATGAGGTGATTAATGTTATTTGCATATGAAGCTGCATAAGTTGGCTGAACTTATAATAAAAAAGAATTAGGATTTCGCGTCAAGTTAAGCATGAAATGCATAGATAGGCGGTTGTCCCCTTGCTTCTGCTGGACATCACCATAGGGCGTTAGCTCCCCGGTGTTTGCATAGCTAGGGCTTCCTAAAATCGTATTTCTTTGGAGATACGAAATATTTATACACATATATATATATATATATATATATATATATATATATATATATATACATATATGAGAAAGAATATACATTTATGTGTGTCAGACGCACATACATGTATATATATATACATATATATATATATATATATATATATATATATATATATATATATATATATATATATATATATATATATATGGTGGCTGCCAACTAGTTTTCAAGTATGGCCACTACTTTATATCCATGTAGGAGAACCCCTACCGATGCGCTGAACGAGTGTGACTTTTTAGTCCAGCCAGCGACTTGGAAACTCTGGTACAAACACTACACTTGTGACAATTATTGACACAGTGCTGGGCCCATGGTACCATGTGACAACAACTGCAGAGAGATCTCCGGATATGAAGCAATGCCTGTACCGTGAAGCTTTTTATAGTGAGCAAAGGCACTGCACAAAGCCAGTCTCACTCTCTTAAGCAAGATGATATTTACCAAAAAGAAGAACAAGTCAACATCATTGGATACCATCAGGGTTGCAGGTGTTATATCAGAGTTTTCCTTCTCTTAGAATTCTGCCTTGACAAAGGCTAAGGGGTC
>OZ024742.1:97829303-97899303 GCA_964016885.1 Eledone cirrhosa | reverse complement strand
ACTTGCGTTTTGTCGACGACATATATGATCTAACAGGGAAAGAAGATGAGCTAGTGGAATATCTTGATAAGGCATATACTGCCTACAGCATGCAGATTAGTGCAGAAAAGACCAAAATGATGACGAAAAAAACCCAACGACATCAGCACTGACATCAGGATCAACGGCGAGAAACTAGTTTGCGTCAACAGTTTCAAATACCTGAAGACAATCATTTTAGTTGAAAGAGCTAAACCCGAAATAATGCCAGATCTGCCCAGCACTTATAAAACCGGGATCACCTGGAATGACAAAAAGAAAAAATACTCCTCAGCTCGAAGATCACAATGATGAGCTTTCTGGCCATGTCCATATTCTTGAACGCCTGTGAGTCTTCGATAATAACAGCACATCTGGAAAGAAGGATACAGGCTATGGAGATGAAATGCTTCAGAAAGTTCCTTGGCATCACCTACAGAGACCGCATCGGGCCCTACGAATACCTACTGATTATTGTAAAACAATGCAAATTGACATGCTACGAGCACGTGACAAAATCTTCATGACTTGCCAAGAATTCCCTGCCGGGAACAGTACAAGGAGGGGGGAAGAAATGCAGACAGAAAATAGATGGAAGAACAACATCCTGCAATGGATTAGCTTGAAGATGGGTGCAAACATTGCAACCATAAGGAGAGTGGAGAGGCGAGAGGCGAGAGGAATCGATAGAGCTGGTTGTCAGGTCATCAGTGGTGCCCCAACGGTCTACCAGACTATGGGACAGAAAATATTAGAAGATATATAGATATATATATATGTATATATAATTTGTACTTACATATTATATATATTATATATATTTTATATATGTGTGTGTGCGTGTGTATCTATGTATGTGTGTATGTGTGTGTGTGGGGGGGGGGGGGGGGTGCATGTGAGTGTCTCAATATCTGTATGCTTATATGTATATATGTTTTTGTGAGTGTACATTTATACGAGACAATAACTGTCAATATAGAGTTGAATCAATGGAATCACTACTTTCGTTCAGTCACACTCTCCTTATATATATATATATATATATATATATATATATATATATATATATATATATATATATATATATATATATATATATATATATATATATATATATATATATATATATATATATATGGGTTTGGGTTATGTGTGTATACATACATTCACCAGCGAATATATTGCTTTCTTTTCTAGTTCTATCCTATTTCTTCAATAACTCCTACTACTACCACCGCCACTAACAGCATAACCAACACCAATATGACAACTCCCACCACCACTAACTACTTCTACAAGTAACATTACTGTTGTTCTTATGTACTTTGGTGCCAAATTGCAAGTATTTTCTATTTACATTGTTCTTTTGTTCCATTTTCAGCCTGTTGTCATTTTTCAAGTGTTCCGCTTGTTTGAATTTGCCAGGAACCTCGACAATTTGTTCCAAAAGGTATCCATTGTATTGCCACGCCAGCTGAACACGTCATTTTTGCAACTGGTCTTGAAAGTTCTTCCTCGGGGACTATAGCTGTCAGTTGCGTAAGTCGGCACATGCACACGTACATACATTATGGTGTATGCATATGATGCATAAATATGTTCGTGCAAATGTATTGAACATACACTATGTTTGCATATGATGTTCATATTTGAATATGTAAGTGCACACGCATCGCCCCACACTATAATTATATAGTCATTTTGTAGTTGTAGTTTCGAGCGGTTCAAGGCAAAGCTATGTAAGCAGGGAGATGAGGAACCGCTGGTGAAGTGAGACAGTAGAAGGAAGGTAAAAATAATGAACTGAAAGTGCTGCAAAAACATTAAACTAGATAAATCTTGTTTGAAAAATGAATGTTTTACATTTCATTGTTCTCTTATTTTATGAATTTTGGAAGATAGCGGTGTGTGTAGGTGGTTGCATGTGGAAAGTGAGAATGGGGATAAGATATGATGAAATGGCGAAGTGTTGAAATAGAGTGAGGTAAATATAATAGGATGAGATAAATACCATAAATGGGAACTTGACTGCGGTCAACGAAACTTTCATACGCTATAAAATGTGCATACCATGCAAATGTATGTTTATAGTAGAGCTTATGTCTCTTACATAGAGTATGATGCTTATATTCCATGCACATATATGTTAGCACACACCACAACGTAGATTTATTTATATGTGCATACGATGAATATATGTGTACATGCAAGTGCCCAAGCATTCTACATGCACTATGCTGTTTGCATAGCATGGATAAGCATAGTACATAATTATGGTGGGGCTGTATCACGTACATACTGTATATGTATATATAGGAGCCCACGCAATAGATTACTCTAAGATATTTACAGTCAGTACAGATGGATCAATATCGCGTTGCACATGGATTGTACATCCATACAGTTTGCATAAAATGCAGATATATGTGGATGTTCATGCATATACATTGTACATGCAGTATGATATTTGCATACGATGCACATATATAATGCCTGCATACCATATGCATAAATATATATATTATATATATATATATATACATGGAGGAAAAACTCATAGCTACAATAGTAGTCAAAACAGTCAGCTACTATCAAAGAGAGCGATGGGGAAAAGTGTGTCATAGGACAAAGACCAGTGGCCAATGGTCGAGAGGGAAACACTCTATGTGGTAGGTGACAGGCAGATAAAATAAAGAAAAATTGAAAGAAGAGAAGGCAAAGGAGAAGTGTGTCGGCGCATAGAAATGACTTGAAGAAGGAAATAAAGGTGATGTGTAAGACAATTTCACACACACATATTCACCCACATAAGGTCTCAAACCAGCAAAATAGTTTGGCACGATTTAATTGAGAGTACCATTTTAGAATGCTGTATCTTGCACAAAAAAATAAGTCTAACTAAAAAACTGGCCCCATTTTAATTTTGTCGACATTATTTATATTTTTTATGAAGTCAGATACATTTAAATCCAATTATTGACATTAACATATTAACATGTCCTTATCTTCTCATGTTTCTGCTCTTAGCGTATCTTCTATATGATCCATGCAGTTTCTTTATGGTCATGCTGGAGATTACAAAATCCCTTTACAAACAGACATAGCGATGGCTTTGATCTACTCCCTGATGTTTTTCTTTAATTCGGTGACAGTCCTGGGTTTGTTGACATATACACTATACTTCAGATAACCCAAAAGAAAAAAATCTAGAGAAGGAAGGGGGCGTAAATCAGGGCTGTGTGAGTCCCACCCAATAGTTATCGTCAAACTTATCAGACGATTTCCAAAGTTAATTTTCAGCTATTGTCACGATTTACTAGAAGCTTGAAAGCATGCTCCGTCTTGCTGGAACCAGACCTTATTTATTAGAGATGGTTACATGGTCTGTAGCCCTTTTTGAAGTCTTCCATGACCTCCATATAGGGTTCCATTATGGTCGTACTAGTGGTAATATATTTCCGAGGTGTTAATAAAGTCTCTCTCAGACGGTTGATTTAGCCCCATAGAGAGATTTCACAGCCACATCGGTGGGTTTCTCTAACTCCCAGAACACATTGTTCTCAGAGATGATTTCTCCTCTAGATGAAAATCCACAACATATGAACATTTGGTTTGTTTTCCATCTCCTCCAGCATTTTCTCAGGCATATCCTTTCCCTTTGTCTTATCAGCTAAAGTAAGTAATTATTTCGTCTGAATTATATAGAGGTGATTCTTGAGATTCTTTTTGACAACCCTTTGCGGAAAGATCCAAGGATGGGCTTCTCCTATGCAGGGATAGTTTTATGATCCGTTCAACAGACTCTCGAACAATGTAAATGACTTCCGGTGTATTTTCTATGGGTCATCCAGCGGTAGGATGGCGTTTCAAACGTCTTCATCCAGTTTTCTATAATGGCTTAGAAGGGAGGTTTGTCTGCTCCAAAAACTCGGGAAATTGCTCCTGGAGCCTCACTTGGACATCTCACACAGACATCTCGCTGCTGGAGCTCTCTCTCGTTGGAGTCATGTTGCCTTTACAGATGTTTTAGATAACATGACCTGAAATTCAAGGTTAACCGGTTCGAAAATTAATACACAATGACCCAAAGTGCGCGCGAAGCCAGTTAGTTTTAGTTTCTCCCATTCTCTCCCCCCCTCTCTCTCTCTCTCTCTCTCTCTCTCTCTCTCTCTCTCTCTCTCTCTCTCTCTCTCTCTCACTCACTCACTCTCTCTCTCTATATATATATATCTCCATATATATATATATATATATATATATATATATATATATATATATATATATATATATATATATATATATATATTTCGTTTCTGAATTTGTTTAGCAAGATTCTTTATCTGAAATCGTGTGTTGAAACCGATATTGTTACACTTTGGGAGGGTCATGCTGCCAATAAGAAACACACGCACCAGTTGCTTTCACTTCAATTTAATTTATTAAATATTTATAAATTTACAAATTTATAAATTTCTGGTTGGTTGGTTGGTTCCACAACCAGATAGTTGTTTATATATATATAGTCATAGTTCTTTCGTCACACACTCTGTGACCTCTTCAGTGACTGGGGATTTCTTTCTTCGTTTCTGTGCCTTTCCTTTCTTCTATCCTACGCCATTTTGTTTGGCGTAGGATAGAAGAAAGGAAAGGCACAGAAACGAAGAAAGAAATCCCCAGTCACTGAAGAGGTCACAGAGTGTGTGACGAAAGAACTATGACTATATATATATAAACAACTATCTGGTTGTGGAACCAACCAACCAACCAGAAATTTATAAATTTGTAAATTTATAAATATTTAATAAATTAAATTGAAGTGAAAGCAACTGGTGCGTGTGTTTCTTATTGGCAGCATGACCCTCCCAAAGTGTAACAATATATATATATACATATATATATATATATATATATATATATATATATATATATATATATATATATATATACATAATTCAGAAGTTATCGGTCTCTAATACTTTGACATCTCAATGAAAGGATAACATATATTAATAAATTATCAACGCAGAGAAGCAAATAAACATTAAATGTAGCCAATATCTCGGTTTGGGGAAGAAATATAATTTAGAAGGACTAAAGTCAGTCAGTTTCATTCATATAGTTCCCTAGCCATGGTTTCAGGAATTGAAAACACAATATTAGTCATGTGAAAACATTGGAATAACCAATATTAAAAAATCACAATTCCTTCCTCATGAAGACACATCTTTGAAATAAGAGAAGTAATGTATATTAATGAATGTAAATGATGGATAAATTTACTCTTGAATTCATTAGCGGTTAGGCCCTTATAAATCCTCCGGAGGCTGTCTGAGAGGCAAGATTCATTTACTAATCTGGCAAGATTCATCTATTAAAGAGGCAAGATTCATCTGCTAAACTGTCTGAGAGGCAAGATTCATCTACTAAACAGCTTGTGTAGTTTCGGTAATTACAGGCTGGTGGTGTGTGTGTGTCGGAACATGTGTGAATAAGCTTTGACCACCGTAGTATCATCTTTTTTGTGTTATTTTTATACTTTTATTTCTATTTGATATCCAGATATATGAATACCTGACTGAACCAACAATATTTGACATTATTTCAAACGAATGAAACGATTCTAATCCTGTAAAGTCATCTTTATATGAAATAAATTAAGGGACAACTTTACTCAATCTTTGAGAACCTTATATAACTATGGTCACTTTCCTTTCCTTTTCAGAAAACTATTCTTAAATATAAATCTGTGTGATAAACTGAAATCTCTCTCACACCCTCTTTCTGTCTATTTCTCTCTCCCTCTATCTATTGCTTTCTCCTCTCTTTCATACGGTATATACACACGCACACATACACAAACACACACACACACACACATATATATATATATATATATATATATATATATATATATATATATATATATACATGGTGGCTGCCAACTCGTTTTCGAGTACGGCCACTACTTTATATCCATGTAGGAGTACCCCTACCGATGCGCTGAACGAGTGTGACATTTTAGTCCAGCCAGCGACTTGAAAACTCTGGTACAAACACTACACTTGTGACAATTATTGACACATACATACATACACACACACATATATATATATATGTATGTATGTATGTATGTATGTATGTATGTATGTATGTATGTATGTATGTATGTATGTATATATATACACACACATACACATATATATATATATATATATACGTGTGTATAAGGGTATCTATGGTGCTTCCATAGGCGGTATGCCAAAATTAGCACTCAATATTCATACAGAGCAGAGTGTGAATAGTATGAAAAAAACGAAAAATAGTGATGCATGTGGACTGTTTATTGCGTGTTACAATTGTTTCGCCGGCAGGTAGCTCGAGACATGATCACTGTATGGATCTGGCTGATTCTACGGCTGCAGGTTCCTTCGGACACAGGCAATTCCGAAGGAACCTGCAACCGTATAATCAGCCAGATCCATACAGTGGTCATGTCTCGAGCTATATATATATATACATATATATATATATATATATATATATATATATACATACATACATATATATATATACATGTATGTATGTATGTATATATATATATATATATATATATATATATATATATATATATATATATATATTATGTCAGGTCACCAGTTGGTGCTACTGGTAACATGTATCCCAGTCTCATGGTCGGGCCGTTGACGACTAAACTGGCAACCCCACCAAGGTTTCTTGGTGAGGAGCGTGACTTTGGACATCCTGCAAGACTAAAACAAAACCTGTCAACGCGAAAAGGAGCTCTTAAGAGTCAATGGCCATCCAAAATCACCGGGAGAGATGACCCCTTAGCCTTTCTCAAGGCAGAATTCTGGGACAAGGAAAACTCTGATATAACATCTGCAACCCTGATGGTATCCAATGATGTTGACTTGTTCTTCTTTTTGGTTAAGAGAGTCGTACTGGCTTTGTGCAGTGCCTTTACTCACTATAAAAGCTTCACGGCACACGCATTGCTTTATATCTGGAGATCTCTCTGCACTTGTCATCACATGGTACCATGGGCCCAGCACTATGTGTCAATAATTGTCACCAGTGTAGTGTTTGTACCAGAGTTTTCAAGTCGCTGGCTGGACTAAAAAGTTACACTCGTTCAGCGCATCTGTAGGGGTTCTCCTACATGGATATAAAGTAGTGTGAGTGAATACATTATACATAAAGTGCAAAGGGCTGAGGATGCTGCTTCCGCCCACCAATCTGATACCCTCACACGTCTCTAGCAATCACTATGTATTTTTGATTGTAACATGTTGCATTGGGTCTGCTTATTTAATCCTACCAATTTTATCATTCTATCTAACTGCTCCTATCCAATACATTATTTCATTTTTGTCCTTCATCTTTCCTTTTAAGGCGTTCCTGAAATGTTGGACGGGTTAGAGTGCTTTGGGGATTGACCACAGCATAGAAGAAGAGGGTAGGAGAGATAAGTGAAATCAGATGTGCCTGAGCAGGAGTGACATGAGACCAGCCAGCAGCCAGATTTGTGGTGTCTAAAATGATAAATTTAATCTCATTAATATTTGAAATCAAAAATTAAATAGAATGGAACTCATAGCATGGGTTACGAGTGAAGACATGAGTATGTTGGGATTGTCTAGGGGCGATGGTATGAGTTTAAAAGTTCTGGGGAGTATGGTCCAACTAGTAGTACTAGCAGCAGTACACCAGCTTCCTATCAAGAGAGAATAATCACATTATCTTAAACACTTTATGGCTGTATTTCCGATGACATACACTCCATTTTAGTTAATTAATCAACAGGTTTGAGGGATCAACTGAAATTGTCAAATATTTTATTACATATTAACTTAGCGTATGGTTCGTTTATCAACATATGTTGAGGATTTGAAGTATAAAGGAATAAATAAAACTTGGTGGTTGTTTCATCGAAACAGAAACAGTTTTGGCTGGGTTGGAATCAAAATGGTAAAAAAAGGGATAAACACCAGCTTCTAAATACATCTTGCGTCTGTGGAAAAGCATAGTGATCTACGTTATCAAACAATTATGAAGTGAAGTTCATAATTTTGAATGAGAAGTATAATCCAAGTGACGTTTGAAGTAAGAAGCTAGATTGGACATGACTCACAAAATATGTCTGGATTTAAAGCTTGAACACATGGGTGACGAGTGTTGGGGAGAGAAGTAAAATGGGGTTGATCATTGAAGGATGACATAACAAAAAACAAAATTAATCCAACCAATGTTGGATTAATATCCACAACATTAGTTGGGGTAGCACAAAATGGATGATGAGAGGTGAACAAAGTAAGTAGATTTACTTGAAAGAGGAAAAACGAAAATTAATCCAAGTGGTATTTGAACTCACGATTGAGATCAGATGTTGGCACCCACAAAAGAGAGCTATTTAGTCTGGCATTTTATGTTTTAACCATTTTTGCGACTCTACAAGAAAATATAACAAGAAAACAAGAAAAGACAAGAAAAGAAACGTCTTTCACTTCAAAGGCTAATTCTTTGCCCAAAAAATCAAAATGCAAATATTTCATTGTTTTTTTTTCTTTTCTGTTTCGCCTTTTTATATTATTAGCTTTCTTGTTTTTACAGATATTTTTGGTTTTTATTTTTTCAAAATGATCACTTTTCAAAGAAATATTGCATCAATCATACCACTGTTTATTACATTTAAAAAGGAACTTTCTCCATTGCTATGTCTTTGACTTATTCCACCGTTTGTTGCCAACAGGATGTTCTTAAACACGACTATTTTATTTGTTCACTGTTAAATTAATTCCCCGAATGCACTGGCAACTGTCAACGTATTAGATTATTCCAGCGTAATTCAATAACAATGCTTTATTAGTCTTTGGAAATTGTCTCAAGCAAGCAACAACTCTCTCTCTCTCTCTCTCTCTCTCTCTCTCTCTATCTCTCTCTCTCTCTCTCTCTCTCTCTCGCTCTCTCTCTCTCTCCATCTCTCTCTCTCTCTCTCTCGCTCTCTGTTTTCTATCGTTTTGATCTCTGTATTGCTTTCTTACTTTACTTTCAAACTCCACTACCACCCTCCGCTCTCTCTCTCTCTCTCTCTCTCTCTCTCTCTCTCTCTCTCTCTCTCTCTCATATATATATATATATATTATATTCTTTCTCACTTCAGCCTTAATCTAAAACCTTAAACAATACCACTTAAACCATTGTCATGAAACTTTCTATTCCCTCATTCCCCGCCCTCTGCTTCCCCTTCCTCCCTCTCTATCTCTCCTCCCATCACAGTCTCTCTCTATTCCTTTCTTTCTCAAACTTAATCGTAATGTTATACTATTCCATTTAAGCCGTTGTAATGAAACTCTCACTTCAACTATTTCCCTCACAAACTCCTCCTCTTTTTTACCCTCCCCCCTCTTTCATTCTCCCTTTACACACGCACTATATCTCTCTCTCTCTCTCTCTCAATCTCTCTTTCTCTCTCCAACATAAATGTAATGCTAAACTATTCCATTTAAACCATTGTCATGAAAATCATTTCAGCCTCACTTGTCCCTCATCCCCCAATCACCCTTACTCCTTATCCACTCACTCTCTTTTATTTCTCCCTTCCTCTATTCTTCCTCTCTCTCACTCCCTCTCTCACCCACTCTCACTCTCTAATGTTCTGTTTTCCTCCCTCTTGTCGTTCACGCACAAGGTATTAGAAACTTCACCACGAACGCTATATTCCTCACTGACACCATCACTTACATACGTTAATGACAATATTGACGGCACCATCGTCATAACAGTCATTAATAGCAACAACAATACCACAACTACGACTCACAACTATCAACATCACTAGCATTTTAATATATGACCAACTGCAACCCCAGCCGTAATAACTCCACTGCAGTCACAATTGTTTACAAACCATCAAGCCCAATACTAACTCCAAATGTTCCATCAACAACATCAACCATATCACCATCATCATTAATTGAGAAGTCAAAACTATATCACACACACATTTGGCAAATGTTACGCCCACATCCCCTGTGTTTGTAACCATCAACAATAAAAACAACATAGATCATATCACCAGCAACAAGGTGACGAAACCATACCATAAACACGATAACACTAACCCCATACCACCAACACGGCAATAACAACACCATACCACCAACACGGCAATACCTACACCATACCATAAACACGATAACACCAACACCATACCACCAACACGGCAATACCAACACCATACCACCAACACGGCAATACCAACACCGTACCACCAACACGGGAATACCAACAACATACCACCAACACGGGAATACCAACACCATACCACCAACACAGCAATACCAAAACCATACCACCAACACAATACCTACACCATACCATAAACACGATAACACCAACACCATACCACCAACACGGCAATACCAACACCATACCACCAACACGGCAATACCAACACCGTACCGCCAACACGGCAATACCAACAACATACCACCAACACGGCAATACCAACACCATACCACCAACACAGCAATACCAACACCATACCACCAACACGACAATACCAAAACCATACCACCAACACGAGAATACCAACACCATACCACCAACACGGGAATACCAACACCATACCACCAACACGGCAATAACAACACCATACCACCAACACGGGAATACCCGCACCATACCACCAACACGGGAATACCAATACCATACCACAGACACGGCAATACCAATACCATACCACCAATATGAGAATACCAACACCATACCACCTACATGGCAATACCAACACCATACCGCCAACACGGCAATACCAACACCATACCACGAACAAAGGAATATCAACAACATAACATCAACATGAGAATACCAACACAATACCACCAACACCACCACCACAGCAATACCAACACCATACCAGCAATATGGATATACCAACACCATACCACCAACAGAGCAATACCAACAACATACCACGAACACGAGTATACCAACACCATATCACTAACATGAGAATACAAACACCATACCACCAACACGACAATACCAACACCATACCACCAACACGAGAATACCAACACCATACCACCAACACGGGAATACCAACAGCATACCACCAACACGGGAATATCAACACCATTCCGCCAACACGGCAATACCAACACCATACCACCAATATGAGAATACAAACACCATACCACCAACACGGGAATACCAATACCATACCACCAACACGTCAATTCCAACACCATACCACCAACATGAGAATACCAACACCATACCACCTACACGGCAATACCAACACCATACAACCAACACGGCAATACCAACAACATACCACCAACATGAGAATTCCAACACCATACCACCAACTCCGGAATACCAAAACCATATCACCAATATGAGAATACCAACACCATACCACCAACACGGGAATATCAACACCATTCCGCCAACACGGCAATACCAACACCATACCACCAATATGAGAATACCAACACCATACCACCAACACGGATATACTAACACCATACACCAACACGGCAATACCAACAGCATACCACCAACAAGGGAATATCAACAACATACCATCGACATGAGAATACCAACACAATACCACCAACAGCACCACCACAGCAATACCAACACCATACCAGCAACATGGATATACCAACACCACACCACCAACAGAGCAATACCAACAACATACCACGAACACGAGTATACCAACACCATATCACCAACATGAGAATACAATCACCATACCACCAACACGACAATACCAACAACTTACCACCAACACGGGAATACCAACACCATACCACCAACACGGCAATACCTACACCATACCAACAACAAGGCAATACCAACACCATACCACCAACAAGGCGATACCAACACCATACCACCAACACGGCAATACCAACACCATACCACCAACACGGCAATACCTACACCATACCACCAACAAGGCGATACCAACACCATACGACCAACACGGCAATACCAACACCATACGACCAACACGGCAATACCAACACCATACCACCAACACGGCAATACCTACACCATACCACCAACAAGGCGATACCAACACCATACGACCAACCCGGCAATACCAACACTATACCACCAACACGGCAATACCAACACCATACGACCAACACGGCAATACCAACACTATACCACCAACACGGCAATACCAACACCATACCACCAACACGGCAATACCTACACCATACCAACAACAAGGCAATACCAACACCATACGACCAACACGGCAATACCAACACCATACCACCAACACGGTAATGCCTACACCATACCACCAACAAGGCGATACCAGCACCATACGACCAACACGGCAATACCAACACTATACCACCAACACGACAATACCAAAACCAAACCAACAACACGGTAATACTAACACCAAAACCTCCAACATGAGAATACCAACACCAAACCACCAGCACGGCAATGGCAACACCATACCACCTGCATGAGAATACTAACACCATACCACCAACACGGCAATACCAACACAGTACCACCAACACGACAATACCAATACCATACCACCAAAACGAGAATACCAAAACCATTCCACCAACATGAGAATGCCAACACCATACAACCAACACGGCAATACCAACACCATACCACCAACACGAAAATACCAACACCATACCACCACACGGCAGTACTAACACCATACCACCAGCACGGCAATACCAACACCATACCACCAGCAGGAGAATACTAACACCATACCACCAGCAGGAGAATCCTATCACCATACCACCAACACGGCAATACCAATTCCATACGACCAACGGGGTAATACCAACACCATACCACCAACATAAGTATACCAACACCATACCTCCAGCAAAGCAATATCTAACACAATACTATCAGCATGAGAATACTAACACCATACCCCCAACACGGCAATACCAATACCATACCACGCACACGGCAATACTAACACCATACCACCAACATGAGTATACCAACACCATACCACCAACATGAGAATACAAACACCATACCACCAACACGGTAATACCAACACCATAACACCAACACGGCAATACCAACACCATACCACCAACACGGTAATACCAACACCATGCCACCAACATGAGAATACCAACACCATACCACCAGCACGGCAATACCAACACCATACCATCAGCATGAGAATTATAACACCATACCACCAACACGGCAACACCAAAACCATACCACCAATACGGGAATACCAACACCATACCACAAACACCATAATACCAACACCATACCAGCAACACAGCATTACCAACACCATACCACCAACACGGCAATACCAACACGGCAATACCAACGCCATACCACCAACACGGCAATACCTACACCATACCATAAACACGATAACACCAACACCTTACCATCAAACACGAGAATACCAACACCATAGCACCAACACGGGAATACCAACACCATACCATCGACACGCCAATACCAACACCATACCACCAACATGAGAATACCAACACCATCTCACCAACACGGCAATACCAATTCCATACCACCAACACGGCAATACCAACAGTATACCACCAACACGACAATACCAAAACCATACCAACAACACGGTAATACCAACACCAAAACCTCCAACATGAAAATACCATCACCATACCACCAGCACGGCAATGCCAAAACCATACCACCTGCATGAGAATACTAATACCATACTACCAAGACGGCAATACCAACACAATACCACCAACACGACAATACCAACACCATACCACCAAAACAAGAATACCAAAACCATCCCACCAACATGAGAATGCCAACACCATACCACCAACACGGCATTACCAACACGGCAATAACAACACCATACCACCAACACGAGAATACAAACACCATACCACCAACACGGCAGTACCAACACCATACCACCAGCCCGACAATGCCAACAACATACCACCAGCAGGAGAATACTAACACCATACGACCAGCAGGAGAATATTAACACCATACCACCAGCAGGAGAATACTAACACCATACCACCAGCAGGAGGGAGAATCCTAACACCATACCACCAACACAGCAATATCAATTCCATACCACCAACACGAGAATACCAAAACCATACGACCAACGCAGTAATACCAACACCATACCACCAACACGAGAATACCAACACCATACCACCAACACCGCAATACCAACATATACCACCAACACGACAATACCAACAAAATACCACCAACACGGTAATACCAACACCATACCACCAACAATTGAATACCAACACCATACCACCAACACGGAATACCAACATCATACAACCAGCTTGAGAATATTAACAACATACCAGCAACACGACAATACCAACAAAATACCACCAACACGGTAATACCATACCACCAACATGAGAATACCAACACCATACCACCAACACGGCAATACTAATTCCATACCACCAACACGAGAATACAAACACCATACCACCAACTCTAGAATGTCAACACCATACAACCAACACGGAGTACCAACACCATACAACCAGCACGACAATACAAACACCATACCACCAGCATGGTAATACCAGCACCATACCACCTACACGAGAATACCAACACCATAACACCAACACGGCAGTACCAACACCATACTACCAGCACGGCAAAACCTAACACAATACTACCAGCATGAGATTACTAACACCATACCACCAACACGGCAATACGAACACCATACCACCAACAGGGCAATACGAACACCATACCACCAAGACGAGTATACCAACACCATACCACCAACACGGCAATACCATCACCATACCATCAAAACGGCAATACCAACACCATACCACCAACACGGTAATACCAACACGGCAATACCAACACCATACCCACCAACACGGCAATACCAACACCATACCACCAACACGGCAATACCAACACCATACCACCAACACGGCAATACCAACACCATACCACCAACACGGCAATACCAACACCATACCACCAATACGAGTATACCAACATGAGAATACGAACACCATACCTCCAACACGGCAATACCAACACCAAACCACCAGAATGAGAATACCAACACCCTACCACCAACACGAGAATACCAACACCATACCACCAACACGTGAATACCAACACCATGCCTCCAACACGACAATACCAACACCATACCGCCAACACGGCAATTCCAACACCATACCACCAACACGGGAATACCACACCATACCACCAACACGGCAATAACAACACCATACCACCAACACGGAAATACCAACACCATACCACCAACACGGCAATAGCAACACCATACCACCAGAACGAGAATACTAACAACATACTACAAACACGAGAATACCAACACCCTACCACCAACACGAGAATACCAACACCATACCACCAACACGAGAATACCAACACCATACCACCAACACGAGAATACCAACACCATACCACCAACATGGGAATACTAAAACTATACCTACCAACACGAGAATACCAACACCATACCACCAACACGGCAATACCGACACCATACCACCAACCCGGTAATACCAACACCATACCACCAACACGGCAATACGAACACCATACCACTAACACAGTAATACCAACCCCTTACCTCCAACACGTCAATACCAACACTATACCTCCAACATATGTATACCAACACCATACCACCAACATTAGAATACCAACACCATACCACCAACATAAGAATACCAACACCATACCACCAACATTAGAATACCAACATCATACCACCAACACGGCAATACCAACACCATACCACCAACATAAGAATACCAACACCATACCACCAAATTTAGAATACCAACACCATACCACCAACATTAGAATACCAACACCATACCACCAACATTAGAATACCAACACCATACCACCAACATTAGAATACCAACATCATACCACCAACATAAGAATACCAACACCTTACCACCAACACGGCAATACCAACACCATACCACCAACATAAGAATACCAACACCATAACACCAACATTAGAATACCAACACCATACCACCAACATTAGAATACCAACACCATACCACCAACATTAGAATACCAACACCATAACACCAACATAAGAATACCAACACCATACCACCAACATTAGAATACCAACACCATAACACCAACATTAGAATACCAACACCATACCACCAACATAAGAATACCAACACCATACCACCAACATTAGAATACCAACACCATACCACCAACATTAGAATACCAACACCATACCACCAACATAAGAATACCAACACCATACCACCAACGTAAGAATACCAACACCATATCACCAACACGGAAAAACCAACACCATACCACCAACACGGTAATACCAACACCATACCACCAACACGGCAATACCAACACCATACCACCAACACGGCAATACCAACACCATAACACCGACACGGCAATACCAACACCATACCACCAACACGGGAAAACCAACACCATACTACCAACACGGTAATACCAACACCATACCACCAACATAAGAATACCAACACAATACCACCAACACGGCAGTACCAATACTAACACCAGCCATGCTCACTTGACTTTCCTCCTCTCATCACCCATGCAGTGTCCAGTCACGCAGACTCCACACTAGGAACTACACTCAGTACTTCCTACCCCACTCTTTATCCTTCCGGAACTCCAGCACTACTCATATATTTTCTATAGAAATAGACCTGCCTCAATTTCAACATTGATCTCTTATGTCTCGGCATACCCATGTCGAACATGAACACTGCTTTTTTCCTCCAGGTATAGCAAGTGTTAAAAGAGACAATTTGAAGCATATCGACAACAGGTTTATAGTCTGTTATATTTATACATTACACATATACACATACATACACATACACGCACGCACATAAATAAATGTGTATGTGTGTTTGTGTGTGTGTGTGTGTGTGTTCACTTGTTACATATACATATATATGAACCCATAACTGCTAATGGAGTCGTAAGAGTGCTGTAGTGACATGCTGCATGTCTTGGTCACTTCAAACGTAGCAGAACCTATCCCCTTACCAGGTCAGTGCACAGCCAATTTCTTCCAAAGATAGACAGAATGATAGAAATGACGTGAGAAAGAGATATAAACGAAGAATAAACCCCAACATTATCATCACTAATGCTTCTATTACTTTTTTGTCTACCTCCCTCAAAATGACGAAGCGCAAAGTTGATCTCGGTAGGATTTGGACTCATAGCTCAGAGAGTCAGAATGAATGCGACAAAGCATTCTATCCAGTATTCTAAAACCTCTACCAATTGAATGACTACATTATATATATCAAATCTTTTTAACTGTTAATATCAGACCTTATCTTTAGTAACATCGATAGTAAAATCAGACACCATAAATATAACATCAATATCAGAGATTGGTAATTCTTTGAAGGTTAACTTAAAAATCTGACCTAGTGATAGGCATAGTATTATTATAATATATATAAATGATTCTTATACAATGATATCTACATCTAGTGTAGTTGTTAGAAATCGGCAGAAAATATTTCTATGACTTATTTAGCATAAATAAAATCAGAGAAATTCTAAAAGATACCAATATAGATTCATTATTCATATTGATTTTATATAGATGTATATATAATCTTTTTTCTTAGCTGCTTCATGTAAAAGTTTTATTCTTTTATTCATTCATAGATTTATTAGATTCAGTTATTTGGCTGCGGCCATGCTGAGATACCGACTTGATTTAATCAATCATATGGGTACCAGTAGTGATCTTTACAAATCTGGTATTTATTTTAAATTAGTCAAACATACAGAAAAAGAAAGCTGTATTGGAAAGGATTATAAATGCTTTAAATGAGAGGAAAAGGAGGGATAGAGGAAGGACTATTAGACAAAGGAAAAAGAAAGGAGGAAGGGGAGATGGTGACAGATTTTACACCATGCCAGAGTGGGGTTTCGACTTTTCTGTTGTTGGAAGGTTACGTAATGTGACATAATTTTTTCTACTTTAGGCACGAGGCCAGCAATTACATAGTGCATTACTGGTACTTTATTTTATCGACCCCCGTAAGGATGAAAGGCAAAGTCAACCTCGGCGGGATATGACGTACGAAAATGCACACACACCCCTTAAATCATGTATGTATATTGAGACCAGTGGTTGACTACCTGGCTGCTGTCGGAGATGTTACTCATCATACCTGTCAAGCATATGGAAAAGAGTGTAGATCAGCAACAGGGCTCAAACGACATGCAAAAGTACACGGAGACTAACCATCGCCAACTCTGTGCAAAACATTTTAGATCATTGGCTGAGCTAAAAAGCCATATTCGATTGCAGCACCGTTAATTATTATATAAATATATAAATATATATATATGTGTGTGTGTGTGTGTGTGTGTGTGTGTGTGTGTGTGTGTGTGTATGTGTGTGTGTGTGTGGGGGGGGTCTGTGTGTCCGTGTGTGTATTTTTTATTTTTTACTTTATCGTGCAATGGCCATACTCGATCGCGAGAAGGCAGCCATCATATACATATATATATATATATATATATATATATATATATATATAACAACTAGAAATTGATTAACATATAAATAAACATATGAAACAATCACAGGGGATAATTTTTATAAGTGTGTAAGCACACATAGCTAGGTAGGTAACTAAATAAAGTTAACTAGAACTTCAAAATTAGATACCTTATAATATAATTAATCTTCCCTGTATATATTCCATTAAAGAAATATATTTCACCAATTAATCGAATGGTAAACCACGGAGGCCGATACTTGGATTTTCAACAAGGAAGAAGTTCAGTCATCTGTGTTTACGCATTAAGTTCAAATCAGCGACTGGCCAGTAACACGTGCTGTATCTACTAAAAATACACACATCATACCAGCTTCGTCCCAGTGGCGTGAATAGGGTTATCGACAACTAGAAACAGCAGTCAAGTCCTTTCAACAGAGTTAGCTCTACAATTAAGGAACCGTATTTATATATCTATATCCAAAATTAAGATAAATCAAAGTGAATTTAATCTAAATCAAAATTATGAGTGATATGGCGCATGCCTTTCTGGCATGACACCCATAATTTTGATTTAGATTAAATTCATTTTGATTTATCTTAATTTTGTATATATATATATATATATATATATGTGTGTGTGTGTGTGTGTGTGTCCATGTTTGTACCTATGACCCATAACTTGAAGGTTTGACGAAAGGAAATCCTAAGATAAGGACGAGACTTGGGAACAAATGTACTGTAGTCGATATGGTCAATTAAAATAACTTTTAAGATAGTGCCCCAACATGGCCGCTGTCTAATAACTGAAACAAGTAAAAAGGATTAAAGTATGAGCTATATTTTCTGCTTCATCTATTTTTTTTTTACATGTTTACCGTATGTATATATATATATATATATATATATATATATATATATATATATAATACTATTTTTTTTCTCATATATAGGTTTTGAAATGAAATATTTACTATTATGAATTCCACCTTATCTTGCAGCTACCACTTGCTCTTGTTAGTAGATTATTGGTTGCTTGAAGATAGTGACTATCAGTATATGGCATACGGTTACTTACTTAGTAATTATAGTTAAGCTCCACCATAAAATTAACGACACAACACTGAAGTTGAAAGTCTTTCTTCCCTCTCTCTGTTTCTTTCTTTCTCCATCTGCTTTTATCTCTTTCTACTGTCATTTGTTTGTATATTTAAAGACATGGCACTGACGTTGAGTGTCTTTCTCTCTCGTTCCTTTTCCCTCACTGTTTGTCCCTCTGTCACTCTCTTTCTCCTTCTCCCTCTCTACCTGTGTCTCTTCCTCCACATTTCTATCTTTCTATATATATATACTTCATTATTTCCCTTTTCCTTTACACACTTTTCTATCACTTTCTCTCTGTATCTCTCACCTTCCCCTTTGTGTATTTATTTTATTTCTATAGAGTATATTGGTAGGTGCTTAATTCCTATATTAACGTATTGAATTCTCATCTGGATCGCTCCGTCACGTTCTTGATACATATGAATCGTCTCCTTCAGAAGTTGACTAATAAAACTTTATCACCAATCTAAACTCACTTAATAAGTGAGGTGAAAGCATGTTTTCATCTCGGTACTGCTCAAAGACAAACATTTGCAACAGTTGAATTTCAAATTATATTAACCCTTTCATTATAAAAGACCCCCATTAATTCTACCAGAAACATGGCAACAGCTCTGGGAAAATGTATTACATCAGATAAGCAATGACTATTGTAGTTAGAGTGGGTTGTAATTAAAACTCGTGTAAATTGAAGCAAGTCTGCCAATATATTTCCTAGATATTGGATCATACCTGATCTGTTTGCCAAGGTGGATGCGCTTACATATAAATTCCTTGTACTTGAGGATCAAAGAAATGACTTTTATATTGCCCAGCTTTTTATATTTGGGTGAAACAAGAGGTTCCTTAGCACTTCGAGGTAAGAGGTGGGAGAAATGTTTTTCTGGTGAGCCATTAACTGAAACTCTTGACCTGATTAAATGGTTCAATGGACGTTATGAATAAGTTGTATAATCTAACTGATTTGAAGGTCAATCATAGGGTTATGTGAATTGAAGATGATTGTGGGGTGGCAAACTTTCAGTCTATATTTAGCACATTTTCATTATTTCTTATACGTTACGTATTATACAACAACAAAGAAAATACGCCTGTGACATGAACCGGAATTTGGTTGTGTGATTAAAGAATTCAATTTGCAGCCATGTAGTTTCAGGTTCACTCTCACTGCATGGAACTTTAGACAAGTGTTTTCCCGTCTTGTCGTGGGTTGACCAATGCCTTCTGAATGGAATTCAGAATTTATGTTCATTTTTTCCATACTAACATGTGTTGGAACATATATACGTATAGCACCATAATACGCCTAAAGTAAATTTTAGAAGTTGGTTGGTATTATGAAAGGCTTCCAGCGCAAAATGTGTTGAGAGATCCCCCAGTTGTGGTACGGCATCCTCTCTAGAGCTCTTGCTACAAACCGTGCACCAGTTAAAACTTTAAAGTGGTTGGTGATGGGAAAGGCATCCAGCTGTAGAAATCATGGCAAAACGTGTTGAGAGATCCCCAGTTATAGTACGGCATCCTCTCTAGAGTTGTTGCTACAAACCATGCACCAGTTACAAACTTTAAAGAGGTTGGTAATGAGAAAGGCATCCAGCTGTAGACAATATGCCAATAATTAAGCAAGAAAACTCTTCAGTTATTTCATAGGCTGGACAACTCTCTAGCCTTGTTTTCTTACATGATAAATGCACATAATACTATATTAAGTTGTTGGTGATAGATTGGGTATTCAGACATAGAAACCCGCGACATAATACGTTCGAGATGAATCTTTAGTTGTGTACAAGTCATGACAACACCTTACTGCTGGTTTCAAAAATAAACAACAACCGGTGAGAATCACATCCGTGGCTCGTCTGAAATGTATGTATATCAAACAGCAAACCCAAGCCCACTACAACAAAGTTACACTGGACCACGAGGAAAAGAAGTCACTGAGTTGAAATTAAAAAGTACCAGGTTATTGATATGCGCAATAATGCATTGTTTCATGCACATATCACCAATATATTGATAATTGTTTCTACGTTAGGCACAAGGCCACCAATTACCCAGTGTATTACTGGTACTTTATTTTATCGACCCTGTAAGGATGAAAGGCAAAGTTAACCTCGGCGGGATTTGAACTCAGACCATAAAGGGCCGTAACTCTTTGCTGCAAAGCATAGCGTCAGACCCTCTACCGATACTGCCAATCCACCACTAATATATTGATAATGTGCAATCGATTGGCTTGTTGGATTCTAAGGGACCCCAGGACAAGAGATAAGGAAACATGCTGTTCTGGCGGACATTTGTCCCCAGCTGAGTGGAATATTTCACTCTGCTTCAGTGACCCTACATTGTCAAAATAACCACAGAACTTGAAGCAATCCAACAAAGCTATACCAAGAGAACTGAAAGAAATGAGCTATTGGGGAGGCTCGACTCACTGGAATATAGACGAAGTAGATACGCAATACATAAGGAAGACATGGAAGGACAAGCACAAACTTTGGCATTGAGAACTGGACAAACGCTCGAACGTGACACCACTGTGTACGTCCCGTCCTTCACGTGCATTATATATATATACATATATATATATATATATATATATATATATATATATATATATATATATATATATATATATATATATATATATATAAAATTAAGGTCTAGCAAATAGAGAAAAAGAGTTAACAGATATTTAAAAAAAATTCGCTGTACTTACTATATGTGCCTTTACCGCGGTTTCATGCTCCAGAACAAACGGAAAATCCAAGCAGATTTTTCATTGAGAAGGGAGCAATCTTCAGAAGGCTCTTCTCCCTCGGAGAATATAAAATTCCCGAGTTTAAATCACAAACTGACGCCATACAAAACCATTCCCAAATGAGAGCGTATGATGAATTAAATAATTCTGTCTGGTGCCGTGTGCAAAGACAAAGGGCAGGGTGAACAGGTCAATGTCCTGCCACTAGAAATAGCAGCAGTACAAACGGCCAACATTTTATCTCTACCTTAGGGTATTATCCAACCGTATGCCAATGTTGTTCTATGGCGGGTTAATAAATTAACAAGCCAGAACATATAAAATCAAGGTCTAAAATATAGAGAACAAGTTTTAAAATAGATTTTGGCATACGGTTGGATAATACTTGTTTCCCTATATGTATTTTTTTACACGGAGGAATTCAAACTTTATTATTATTATATATATATATATATACATATATATATATATATATATATATATATATATATATATATATATATATATATATATATATATATATATATATATATATATATACATATACATACATATATATGTGCGTGTTTATATATAATTAGCATAATTAACCATATAAAAAATCAATTAGACCAGGCTATAAGAATAAAGGCTCCTATGAAGAAATATTTGATAAATAACCGAAAGCAGCCTTTTCGCGGCTGACCGCAATGAGTATTTACCCAACATTTCAACAGCATGTAGAAACTGACCAAATATACCGTCAACCATACACAATTAGGTATAAATTTAAAGTTAGAAGAAATACGTACATTCTTACAATGGTTCGTTTGTATTATGAGATGTCCTATTCAGGATAAATCTCGAGTATCGAACTCATCAGGAGACAAACTCAATAGGACAGTTAATTTTCCAAAGCGATCCCGCCAGAAATAGATTAAAAAAATGGCTAAGAATCGTGACGTGGCAGTGGTCAATAAATATATAAATATATACATACATATACATACATATATATGTACGTGTGTTTATATATATATATATAAGTTATTCCGGGTCCAATCGGTGGTAACCACAGCCTTCCTGATAATTTCTCACGAATGAAACAGTTCTAGTCCTGTAGAAGCTTTTATTTATATATATATATATATATATATATATATATATATATATATATATATATATATATATATAAATATATATATATATATATATATATATATATATATATATGTATATATATATATATATATATATATATATATATATATATATATATATAGAGAGAGAGAGAGAGAGAGAGAGAGAGAGAGAGAGAGAAAGGTGAGGTTGGAAATAGCACGTAAAAAAAATTTTAGAGTCTGTTTTTTCTTTGTTTTCCTTTCTTTGATTCGTCAAAGTGACATTATTGAACAAATGAGAGGGATAATTCTTTTTAAAAAGAGTTTTATAATGTATATAAAGTATATGAAGTATTACCGGTTTCGATATATTATTGAAATACATATTACCAACTGTTGAGTATTACAATTAAAAAGAATTAATAAGAATTAAAAACTAAAAGTTAAAAATTTAAAATTAAGCTAAAACAGTGGGCCTACAAGACAATGCTGATAAAAAGTACTCAAGGGCCTTTTATAATGATCTGCAGGTGGTGTATTGTCTGGTGTATTGAAGGCGGTGGATCAAATCTGGTTCTCTCCTGTGATAGTACAAACCTATACACAGACAAATCAGATATACTCTCTCAATGGAGGAAACATTTTGAAAAGGTCCTAAATGCTGAGTCAAACATAGAAAATGAAATATCTATTCGACAAAGGTCGATGATACCTGAATTAGCATTCAACCCAAGCTTGAATGAAGTACAACCAGCTATGAAGAAACTGTCATTCAATAAAACTTGTGATAAAGATGGCATCCCACCTGACATTTTCAAATATGGTGGTCAGAGGTTGCTTCATACACTTCTTCAGTTGTTTCTGGAAATCTGAAAAGTCGAACATGTCCCTTAAGACTTCAGAAATACATTTATAATCAATACCATCAAGAAAAATGTAAAAATACCTTGACAAATTTTTAGTCATCTCCCTCTCTGTATTGCTGGTAAGTTACTTGCCTCTGTCATTCTCAACAGAATTACATCCAGACTTATTGATGATATCTACCCTGAAAACCAATATCGTTTCCACATAGGTCGGAATACTATTGACCTGAGTTTCTCCCTTCACCTGGTTGCAGAGAACGTTTGTGAAAAGAACTAGAAAATGTTTATGGTCTTTGTTGACTTGACCAATACATTTGGCACTTTCAATTGCAAAGATCTTTGGAAAATCCTCAAAAAGCTGGGCATATCTGACAACATGTTGAATGTTACCATGTCTTTTCATGAAGGCAGAAAGGCATCACTTATGCCAAATGGTGAATATTCTGAAGCTGTTGGTGTCACAAATTGTTAGACCAGTATGCATTTGGTGACTTAAACACTGGTGTCAGATTATAATTCCATTCATCAAATGGGTTATTCAACCATCAGCACTTTAAGGCTAAAACATTTTATCTGTTATTCATGATTTTCTTTTTGCTGATGATGATGCAGTTGTTGTAACATTCCTCGAAGAAGCACGGGATTCGATGAACCTCTTCTTGATTGTCTGTAATGTATTTAGTTAAACAATCAGCATCAAGAAAACTGAGGTGGTATATCAACCAACGTCACCCCCACACCCCATTCAAGTAGATGCTGGACAAGGATTGCTGTGGCGTGGGTATCCCCAGGCAAGGTTCTGAAGAATGTGAACTCCTCTACTTACCAGCTAGGGGAACCGCTCTGCATTTCTGGATGATATATATATATATATATATATATATATATATATATATATATATATATATTTATATATATATATATATATATATATATATATAGAGAGAGAGAGAGAGAGAGAGAGAGAGAGAGAGAGAGAGACAGACAGAAAGAGAGAGAGAGAGCGAGAGAGAGCGAGAGAGAGAGTGAGAGAGAGAGATACATATATATACATATAAGTATGTATATTTGTATGTATATCCATATCCTATCTTAGCCTCTCAATAAAAGGCAATCCCTAAAATAAGTACTAAGGTCTGTATACTGATTTAATCCCCTGCATGTGATGTTCCAACATGTCTAATTTGTCAAATCTGTAAGACAATTGTATTCAGGTAAATTTTTGAATAATATTTTCTCATCTTGGTTGTGTAAAACTATTTTCAATTTTCAAGTCATATTTCATTAAACCCTGCATGTTTTGAAAACTATGATACACATAAAAATACAATACATATAAATTTATTTCCAATTTTTGAAATATGTTTACAATATAATGATAAAAAAGCAAGAAATAAAACTAAAAGAAAGAAGAAAATGGGTAATGAAATGGGAAGTGGGCACTCTGTACACCTATGGAAGGAGAGTATTTCTAAGCTGTGCCTCACATGGGAAAAGCATGACCATGGAGAACAGATAGTGATACTCACTACATCATCCTTTCTACTCATGGTATTTCTTTCTAATAGCTGATACCCTCGTTTCGATTTGACAGGGGAAATTGGCAGTCTATAAACGAGGGAAACTGAAGATCTCAATGGTGATAAAATATATTAGAAAACTAAACCACTAATCTATATGTATTCACACTATGTTCATTATTATAGTCATTTGTCATTTTCATTACCAGGGTTAGCTTCTTAAGGTCAGTATTCACCACTTCGTCCTATATCTTTCTGCCATCTTTTTCCGAAAGCTCCATCAATTTCAAACAGCCGCCACCTCTTTATACAACTGTCAAATATCATCATAGTCATTTTATATATACTTTCCAAGCTAGCATGGGTTAGACAGAATATTAGTTTGGGCAAGCTCTTATTTAAAGTTACTGCCCTCTTTTATGGGCCAGATGACCACAACTTGCTCATACTTTCCAATGTTTACATGGTTTCTACAGTTGGACGCCACTCCTAACACAGACAGTAACTTCTTATGTGGATTAAGTAAATAAATCATTTGCAGGGTTTATTTACCTATAGTGCAAGCTTCACAAGCTATCTTTAGTTAGCAACAGTACTGACACGGCGCGATTCATAATGCAGGTGGATATGGAATATAACAATAGGTTTCCTTATCATCATCTTCGACAATTTAATGTTTATTTCTCATACTTGCATTGGTTAGACATGTTGTCTCATACTAAGGCTAAACTGGTCATAAGTTCAGTTTTCATTTCTACGAATGGCTGCACTTCCTAATGCTGACCAGTTTACAGCATGTACTGGAAGCATTTTATTGTGACACGTTACATGTGTTTTTTTATCATGGTATCAACAATACACCCTTTCAGTGTAGACTAGGTGCTTTTTTCTATGGCAACAGCATTACTACAGTACAGAGTGGACTGAACGTGGATGCTGACTATATGCTGCTTGCTAAGTGGGTGAGTACTTTAAGCAGTGATCATATAACCACTACCTCAGCATCCAAGTAACAACATCGTAGATATGTATATCATGATTCTTTATCTTTCTTTGGTAGATGAGTGCCACAGTATACTGAGACACAGAAGTCAATACCATCTTATATAGGTATATATTTGATAATGGCTTATTTACAGACATTCAAATATAAGCAAACACAGAGAGAGAGAGGGGGAGAGAGAGAGAGAACTTTAAAAAGTGATAGCCAATCATAAACTGAGAATATAATTGGAAATAGATTACAAATGAAAATTACATTTTTATGGTATGTATGCGCACGTGTTTGAGTGTGCATCTCTCTCTGAGTCTGTATATGTATATAGACATGCATATATATGTGTGTGTGTGTGTGTGTGTGTGTGTGTGTGTGTTTCTACATGTGTCCCTATCGTGTCTCTGAGTCTGTGCGCATATAAGCGTGTGTGCTTGCATTTGTCTGTGCGTGTTTGTGTATCTATGTGCGTGTGTCTGCGTTTGGCTGTGTGTTAATTTAAGTATGTGTGTCTGTATGTGTGTGTTACCATGTTTCTTTGTGTGTGTTTGTGTTGTGACTATGCTGTTGCTGTTTGAGTATGTATGAATCTTTGGAACACGTTATGTGTCAGCATGCATGTGTATGTGTGTGTGTGAACATTTAAAAATGTGTATGTGTGTGTCTATGCATCTGTATGTCTGTGTTAGTACATGTCTGTGTGTTTCTTTAAATACATTTATTTCTGTGTATATATCTGCATGTATCTATGTAAACACGTGTCTCTGTGTGTATGTGTTTATGCATGTGTATGTCTTAGTGTGAGTCTGTATCTTTAAACATATTTCTTTGTGTCTATATTTCTGTATGTGTTTCTGTTTGTGTGTGTATAATTAAACATTAAATTTATTTCAAGAGAAATAATAAATTTTCTATTTTCAGTTTCTTTGTATTCTACATATGTTTCCTTAAAATAAAACAGGACATATTTGTCATGTTGATGTTGATGTTATTACTGCTATTATCGTCCTACATACAACTAATTTCTCTCATATTTTAATTTCATGTTATTTCTTATTTTATGTAATGTATTTTATGTCATATATAATATTGTTTGGATTTTAATTCATGTTATATTAAATTATTTAAAATTCAATGCATGTTTGTTTGTTTTTATTCATGTTACTCAAATTTTAATTGATGTCATTCTAATTTTAATTTATCTTATTTATGTTCTTTTACTTAAGTCGTTTTCATAAGGGTGTTTTTGTATCAAATGCAAAATATTTTTCACACCAGGCTGGAAAAAATGTGTTGTTACCCCTAAATCAAATGTTATGCTTAATTGCCTTGAGAATTATTTTAAGAATACACTTTTCTACAAAATACACATCTCAGGTCAAACAATGGGTAAAAGAACCAACAGTGGTTATTTTACTGGTTTCAATCATTAGACCTGCAATGATGCTTGAGCAACACCTTGAGTTATGTACTCAAAATGATCCTAGTACATATTTTTGCAAGACTTGTACTAATTTTATCAATTCTGTTTTATCTCACCACTAAGTTATATGACGTAAGATAAAACAGTAAACTTATACATATACATGACACGCTTCTACTGTTTCTGTTTACCAATTTCCCCTGACCATGACTTGGCCAACCTATTATAGTAGGTAATACTTTCACTAGGTGTCATGCAGTGGAACTGAATCAAGGATCATGTAGCTGCAAAGTAAACACCTTAACTATAGAGCTATGTCTGCACCTATTTTACATAATTTTTACTTTTTATATTTTCCAGCAGATTAGATGGAAGGTAAAAAGTGGGGTTAATAGAATATACTTTATTTTATCCAAATGATTCAAGTAATAAGAATATGAACTAATTTCTGTGTTGAGAACCAAAATAGTTGTTGAAGCAAATGTTTTTTATATACTGCTCAATAAAATGTAATATCATCACCATTATCATCACTATTCTTCTTCTTCTTATGATGATGATGATGATGATGATGATGATGATTATCATCATCATCATCATCATCATCATCATCATCATCGTTGTTGTTGTTTTTTCTATTTTTATTATGAATATTACTAATGTTGTTGTGAGTGTTATCATGACCATGATCATTGCATTTAGTATTATTATTGTTCTGCAAATTTCGTTTTAAATTTACTTTATTGTATTTCTTCTTATTACTATTGTTATTTTATAACATTTTATTTTTCAAGTGCTTTATTTCCAGATTTATTCCAACCAATAATAATATTTATTGTCTGGTATGGAATTTTAGTAAAACATTCGGAGATGCAAATAATAATTTTATGTTCTTATACTTCTCGGTTATAGAAAAATAATGGTAATAGCAGTAATAATGCGTATATATATATATATATATATATAAACAAGGAAAGTGTGATAAGGAATCAGGTGGACCATAATGCACCAGAGTACTCGATACTTAGGGTAGTAGAGTGGGTAATAGGAAAAGAGTCAGGACCCCGACGGGATCTAATTGTCGAAACGGCCGGCGCTCAACCGTCGGGGTCCTGACTCTTTTCATATATATATATATATATATATATAAAATTGGCCGCTTTGGAAGCGTCAACAATGCAGGTGGGTAAACAGAATCAGGTCTTAATGAGAGAGATGTAAGTGGAAATGTAGAATGAGATGTATAGGTTGTAGAGGAACGCAGTAAAGAGTGTAAAATAATAACACGAGATAGAGTTACCTTGAAAGTGATTTAATTTTCCCTATATTTCGGATTTCATATCCATCAACTAAGAATTTTCTGAGGGGGAACGTTTTTAGTCGGAGAGGGACAACACCTGGCCTCTGTTGTCTATCATGTATATATATATATATATATATATATTTATATCTGTGTGTATGTGTGTATCATTATTTAATGTGCATTTTCCCTGTTGCTAAGTGTTGGATGGGTTTTTGCAGACTAAGTCTGTAATGAATCAAAGCCACATATCTCCAAGAGAGACTGGGATTCTCATCTTGCTTAGGTATGGTTCTGCATTCTACCAAATGCATGTTATTGTGAAGCACTATAGATATTGCCATGTCTTTGTAACAACTGAATTTGAATCCCTTACAAACTTATGCTACTATTCTCCCAATCCACAACAATTGCTATTAAATGCTTAACCTCATCCAGTACTATAATATCTATAATATAATGATTACTGCTACTTCAACTAATACTGTCATCATCACGATCATTACTATCTCATTCACCAATGCTACCACCACCATCAGTAAGATCATCAACCACCATCTTCATCAACAGCAACATTACTACTACTTTTACTATGACTGTCAACAACACCCCCACCACCACCTCGAAAACATCAATCATTACCACAATTACTATCACGCTCACCAATTATACCTCTTCAATAATCACCATTATCATCAACAACATTATTATTATTGCTGATGCCACAGTCCTCACAATAACCATTACACCAACTTTCACCACCACTATTATCACCTTCCCCAATAGCACCACCATGAACACCATGAACCCCATCACCATCAGCACCTCCACTACTTCTACTGCAATTACCACCACCAATGCAACAAAGTCAGTTATCATCACCACTACTATAAACTTCAGGTGGTCGATTTGGAAGGGCCATTAAAGTGTTGAATGTTTATTCTAGTTCTCTGCATTCTGAATTAAAAACCTGTTGAGGCCCATTTTGCCTTTCATAATTTTAGCATTGATAAAATAAGAACTAGTAAAGTGCTGGTGAAGCACATGCTCCTTCTAGCTGTAACATTTTGGATGTTCTGATGGATCAAATGAAGGGTTGAGGGTGTCTGTGTCTGCTTGCAAATGTGACGGTATTTAAATCCCCTGGTGAAAGTGTTGGACATACTACCAAGCCATACTCAATAGTGAGTGATAGTTCTCATTGTATTACCTTCACCACCACAATTTTCAATCATTACTGCCTCTACACTCACCTTTAACACAACCACCATAATCACATGACCACCACAAGATAAATTACACTCAGTACACTCTGTAATGCGTCAGTGCTGGTGTCGCCATAAAAATTCATCTTGTACGACCTCTAAGGTGGTTGGGTTTAGGAAAGGTATTTGTCTATAGAAATAATGCCAACTATGGAACGTGTGAGAAAGATGAGCTCTTGCTGACCTACGAAGTCTTGGATCAAGACAACCCAACCAGCTGATAGCAGCATGGAAGTGGATAATGATAATGGTGATGGCTACAACTACTTCTTGTCTCAAAACCACGCCGATTTCAATCCCACCCCACCACCACCACTACCATCATTAAAACAACTACAACTATAATGATGGTGACTATCACCCCCTTATCATGGTCTCCTTTATCATTACAATCTATCAACGACACAACCACTACCAACATCATCATCAGGAATTTGCTTGGAAATGGTAGTAGTAGTAGTAGTAGTAGTAGTAGTAGTAGTAGTAGTAGTAGTAGTAGTAGTAGTAGTAGTAGTAGTTGGTAGTATAAGCAGCAGCAGCAGCAGCAGTAGTAGTAGTAGTAGTAGAAGTAGTAGTAATAGTAGTAGTAGTAGTAGTAGTAGTAGTAGTAGTAGTAGTAGTAGTAGTAGTAGTAGTAGTAGTAGTAGCATTGGTGGTGGTAGTTGCCATAGCTGTTGGTTTACAGTTGCTAAAGTGATTTATGGTAACATCTGAACCATCTAAGTAATCTTAATATTAAATTCACTTCAATAATGATTATATATTGAACACTGGCTATAATGGTGGTGGTGGTAGCGGTTATAGTTTGGGTAGCAGTGGTGTTGGTTGTTGTGGTGGTGATGGTACTAAAGTTGGTTGTGTTAGAGTTTGTGACAATGGTGATGTGTGATGGTAGCATTGGCCGACGTGATGGTGATTGTGGTTGTGATAATGGTTTTGGTTGTCACAGTTTTGTTGGTGATTGTTGCCTTATTTGTGGTGGTGACGACATTGGTAGTTGTGAGGCTATTAGTAATGTCCTCAGACATATGTGACATCACGGAAGACCTCCTTAGCAGAATCAATTAATGCAAACTATCTGTGGATCTAACAGGATGTGCAATAGGTAGCATGGATGTGGTGGACCTATACCAATATATTGACGTAGATTTTGCTGTGGAAAAATGCTGAGAAATGATCAACGAAATTGGGTAGACTTCAGTGGTAATGACACCAGCGCGCTTAGATTCCTACTTTTATTTACGTGGGATAAAGAATAATTATATGCACATGAACTTAGCAGCCTCTGAGCCACAAGACCAGGGAGAGACAGACCACTTAACATTACCTCAATGGCCAAGAAGAGCCACACTGAAAATGGAGTGGGTGGACCACAGCCATAAGGACCTCCGAAAACACGACCAAGTAAAGAAAATAATCGCACACGCTTTGGAGGCCCAGTATAAAACTAACCCCAAATAAATATATACTTGGGTTCAATGGCAAAACATATACCAAAGAAGGGGGGCTGGCCAATGGCGTCAACATTGCTGGTAAGTAGCTAACTTCTATATGATATGGTGGGACAGGAGACGTATATAGCACGCTTAGAACTATATAACTTTGACAATGTGCTCCCGTTACGTGTGTGGCATCAGTAACGTAGTTAAAACACCCCAACAAGAGAGTTGTCAGGAATTAGAAAGGAACACCATGGAAAGCGTCTAGCAAATTAGCTATGTCCACCCACCAGAGTATAAGATTTATCGTGGACTGTCCATCTAAACAACCTAACCAGAGACTACCTGTACTAAACACAGAAATCTGGTTAGAAACCATTAGTAATAAAACACAGGTCCTCCATTCGTATTATGCCAGATCCATGGGCTCCAAATACCTGATCCACCGAAACTCAGCCATTTCGGATATGACAGTCATACTAATTGCGGACATGGTGATGAAGAATGCGTCCCGCATGTGGGATCGTAAGCATTAGATAAACATATACAACACGATTTACATAAGTGAGGCGGCCTGTAGCACAGGAGAAATGATAAAAGTACACTGCAGAGAACTCCAAGATGGGAAAAACTCATCTGTACTCGACCAACATGCCAGAATCGAACATGAGGACTCACTAGAGGACATCGAGATAAAAACCATATCCACACACAGAAAAGACCCAATGCTCCGACAGATTACAGAAGCGACAATCATAAACGAACTCCAACCAAAACTAAACAGAAAACATAAGTGGAATTGCAATCAAAGTCATAACGTAGTAACTAACGACAAGATAAAGACACACAGAGACACAGAAGAACTAAACTAATACAACAAACCAGACACACACAGATAAGGTCTTCCAAACCAACTAGTGACAAGTAAATAAACCTATAAATAAATAAACAAATAGATATATTAAAATAGATACAATAAATAAATAAAAACACACACAAACCCGGATATAATACATGCATACCCCAATTACACGGCTCACAAAACAAGGTATTGTAGAACAGAACTAAGGAGAACACAAAATAACAACAAAATTAGGCACTGGAGAGGTCACAGAATGTGTAATGAAAGAGCGTTGACAATCAACAACTAAACAACCGTCCGGTTATTATACTACCCGACTGGGAGTTTATAATATACTGAAGAGAAACCAACAGGTGCGTGTGTTTTTATTGGCAGCATGACCCTCCTAAATTTTAACAATATATATATATATATATATATATATATATATATATATATATATATATATATATATAAGATGAGATTCTACAGGACTCGAACTGTTTCATTCTTGAGAAATCATCAAGAATGAAACAGTTCTAGTTCTGTAGAATCTCATCTTATTAAAACTTATGCTATGTATTGAGTACCTTACTTACAGTGGTTACCTCCGACTCAACCCGGAATAACTTACCTATATATATATATGTGTGTGTGTGTGTGTGTGTGTGTGTGTGTGTGTGTGTGTGTGTGTGTGTGTGTGTGTGTGTGTGTGTGTGTGTGTGTGTGTGTGTGTGTGTGTGTGTGTGTGTGTGTGTGTGCGCGTGTATGCCATCCAGCCTCACTACCGTTACTAACGTTAATACCGTTTCCACAGCTACTACGACCATCAACATCACGACTACAAGAAGCGACACCAAACTACTTTCGTCATTCCAGCCTGACCACCTGAACTACTACTACCACAACAACCCATAATAATAACAACAGCAGCCGAAATACCAACGACAAGAATATCATCGCACTTACATGTCTATGATGTGCACCACCAGCACCTGTACTATTACCATGGATACCACCTCCATCATTACCTCTAACTACAATCATATCACCACTAATAACATCACTTGCACCATCACAACTTTCACTGTAACCACTTCTGTGACTAGTTTCAAAAACACCACCACCAGTAACAGCAACAGCAACTCTACCACTCTCATCACCACTACTTCCACCACAATCGCCATCAACTCCTCCATAGCTACCAGTCTGGAAAATACCACCACCAACAACAACAATACTTTCACCACCACGGCAACAACAGCTACTACCAACAGCAACACTATGAACATCAGTATGGAAAACAACATCACTAACATATCTATCACTTACACCACCACCACCACCACTGAGACCAACAACCTCTTCACCACCACCACCTTTATAGCCAGCAGTATGGACAGTGAAAGTTTCCCCAATACTCGCCGTTAAAGAGCATCAATGAAGATTACACGATAGATATATTTACGACTGCAGTCTAAAAATCTAATCTGCAGTTTCTTGTTTACTCATTAAATTAGCCAGGACCAAAAATATACACTGGATCGGTGCCATGATGTCATTAGCCAGACTGAAGTCCTGAACCAACTGACGGTTGTCCTTAACTAGGAGGAAAAAATACATAAATAAATGAATAAAAATACTTAAAACACACAAAATCGGAAGACCTTATCGTATTATAAACACAAGGAAAATGATCCGCATCTTTATTCAATCATTTCCAACGCAAATGCTAGGAAAATAAAATAGTATTTAGCTACCGGTCAAACGATAACAAGTTTCCTGGATGTTTTTATAGTACTTTTATGCCTCCAATAGAGGGGGCTGGAGCATATAGTCTCTCCTGCTGTAATTTTGTCGGCCATTTTTGTACAGCAGAAACGTGTAAAGGTAGAAGTTTAACTTATACAAGATTACTATTTTATCTCTGATGGTTTTACTGTTTTATGTCCGGCAATTTAGTTCTGGCAAGGATTTCGACATTCATTCAATTCAATATCTCTTTTATTTCGTTCTGTTAATCTATCTAATCTATGCCTGTTTTTCTTTCCTTCTTTGATTTTCTTTATTTTTATTTTTGTCTTTGCTGTATTTCCTTGTCATTCACGTTCTGCCATTTTCTCTTTTTCTTTCTCACGTTATTCGCTATTTCTATCTATTTCTATATTTTATTGTCCTTATATGCTCGTCACTCCTTTCTCTCTCTCTCTCTACTTATCTATTTCTCTTCTTCTCAGTATTTATTTTCTCTCTCTATGTTTCTCTCACTCGCTCTTATGTGCCGTTCTTATGTGTCGCTCTTATGTGTCGCTCTCATTGTATTTGTTGTTTGTCTCTCTTCCACATTTTCTATCTTTACTTGCTGTTTCTCCCTCTCTCTTACTTTATTTGCTAGTTCTACTTCTCATATTTGCTGTTACATTGGTATGGGATTGGTGATATCGGTAGAGTGTCGGACAACAAGCTGTGCGTCATATAGGTACAATTCTTTATGTTCTGAGTTCAAATCCCTCCAAGGTTATCTTTGCCATTTATTCTTACGGGGTCGATAAAGTAAAGTACCTGTAACCCATTGAGGTCGATTTAATCTATTTTCCCGAGAATTGTTGGCCTTGTGCCTAAACCAGAAACCATTACATTTGCTGCTAGAATCTATCGCTTCTCTCTCTTTTTCACTTCATTTCCTGTTTCTAGCTATCTTTTCTCTCTTCTCAATGTCTTTTCTGCTTATATCTCTCTATAAATAGTTACTGTTTATATCTATCCTTCTATTCCCCACCTATCTCTCTAATTGTCTCTCTTTTTGTCACATTTCCTTTCTCATTCACTCAAGGAAATATTGTTTTTATTCATTTATCTGCCTTAATAATGAGCTGTCAGTGTCTGTTTCTACATAAGTATCTCTCTATTTCTAACTCACTACCTATCTATATATCTATCTTGATTCTTTTCTCGAACGGCTCCTTTTATCTCTCTCTCTCTCTCTACGTGACACATTTCTATTAACTCTTTATTTACATGGTTAAAATCACAAACACCATGTTGTACAAGTTCATAGTACTTTCCCCTTGAAGGCAAACAACTTGTTCAATACCTATCAGCAGGTTTCTTTTTGGTGATCCATAACGTTCAACATAGTTTATGTGGAAGATGAGTCATACACACATATTTCATATATGTTAATGTCGGCACTTCTTTTCATAAAATACTTACGTTTCGTGATGTTAATAGACGAAACATATTATTGGCAGTGATTTACTCACATAGACTATCAATTATCAATTCTCTTGAAATTATATTACCTCTATGTTTACGTATCAAGGGCTCATTCTTTCGTAATTAGGAATTCAGTCTCATGTAACGGAATAAATATATATATAATGAAGCAGTAGTCTCACGTAGGTAGAGATATTCAACAAATATTATGCTTGACGAAAAGTTGGGTATATCCACTCGAGTTGTAAAACACCCGTGTGTAAGCAATGGACTATATTACTCATGTGAATCTATAGTTAAATATCAAAATCCGCAAAAGCAAACATGGAAACAAATTACGAAAATGGTATCAAGTTAACGCTTATGCGAAAAGAGTGTTTTCAATGCATACATGAGATATTTCTCATTGTATATGTAAAATAACAGACAATAAAATAAAAGGTAACAGTCTTATTGAAACCTTAGACTTATTCCTTCATTTCTGAGACACATATCTGACTGCTTTATCTTGTTGAGTTAAAGTATTAGCAGCGATTGACTACAAACATTGTTGTTAGAGAGCAAGAATATATCGATAAAATTCACAAATAAATATTTCAGTTTATCGATTAAAAAGAAAATTCTAAACGTAAATTCTTACAACGTAAATGCAAGTTCCTTTCAATATTTCATTGTCTGATATTTTATATACTTAGAGCGAAATATTACGGTATGTGGTATAATTTCGTAACTCGTTTGATACGTCTTAATGTTATGTTTTAACACTTCCACTTCTTACTCTTTCCATTCGATTTTCCCCTACTTACAAGAGCCACACAACCCCAATGTCTTGATAGCATGCGTGATTTGCCGCCTATGCTCAAAATAATATAATGCATTCACAAGGTTAGTTTCCTTAAATTATTTTCTAAATAATAATTGCTTCTACATTTGGTACAAGGCCAGCCTTTTAATAGTAATAATTGTTTCTACATTTGGCACAAGGCCAGCAACTTGAAGCGGAAGAGAAAAGTCGATTATATCGACCCCAGTGCGTAACTGGTGCTTTATTTTATCGACCCCGTAAGGATGAAAGGCAAAGCTAACCTCGGCGGCATTTTGAACTCAGAACATAAAGAACCGTAACTCTATGTCGCAAAGCATATTGTCCGACGCTCTACCGATACTGTTAATCCACTTATAATATTTTGATTGTGTAAATACATTAATAATAGAAAACATTTTATTTTTTTATTATCAGGGACGAGTGTAATCGTATAAGGGTAGTTACTGGGTGGATTTGGTTAGAATTTTGAAGTTGAAATTTATGTTTTTCCAACAATTTTTATTTTTATTTAGTGTGTGTGGTATGAACGATTGGAGCTTTCAAAGCCGTTGTAAAATATTCTTTTTCTGAGGTTCCCTACCGGAGAACTCCATAACCCACACCTCAGAATCAAGTTTAATTATAAATGATTTAACGAAAGAATGCACAACATAACATTTTTTTGGATATTATCTTCTAAAATCTAAAGGGTATATTGGTGGTCGTTTGACATGTTACAAATCTACAATTGATTGCGGGGCTTTTCAAACATTTTACTTGATAGACTTCTGATCCACCCCTAACAAAATATATTTTCTTTCAAAGAAACTAATCGCGTAGCACATTCTAATTTACAGGTGTTTAAAGCAGCATTACGTGAGAAAAAATAAATGCACAAATGCATCTTTAATGTTTGAATTATGTTTTAAACGAAAGTATAGGTTTCATTAGCACAAATATTAGGCTAAACAGGAACATTCTTGAATGGATTATTTTTCCATTTGATATTGAAGTAGACAATGCAATTTTAGTCACATTTCTTAAAGTAGAATTCCCTGAAATTACTTCATATCTTGAAGCGAAGCCTATATTCACCTCTGAATTAATTTATAAACTGACTGAATGACAGAAATCTGTAGTAACACATCACAAGATTTGAATCCATTTTACTAGCTTTGCCATGTTCGTATATGGTGAAGTTTAATTTTGGTCACCTTTTGTATGAGTTGATCCATTTGACTTTGCTTTTATGTTCTTTCGGTAAGATGCAAATTATTTGGATGTGGGTATTAAGCTGAAGCGATAGGAGTATAAAAAGTGGAATTACTTTGGCGAAATGCAAATCAATTGGATAAGGTACGAAACTGGGTGTAACTATTGCACGAATTCAGTATTTCTAAAATACGTATTTGATTCACAACTGCACGAATTCATTTGGCAGATTACTTTGGCGTTAACTTACTAATATTAATTTTTATAAAGTCTGTTTTTTTTTAAAGTCATTATATTCATTTATGATTTACCTTAGCTATACTTTAATGAATAACAAGTTTAAGTTTTGACTTATTTTTATTTAAGATTTTTTTTCAAATTTGAATGTACTTTATAGAATTACATTTAAATATAAAGCTGTTTTCACACACTGAGTCATACAATGCGGATATACATACTCTGAATTTGAATATATATATATACATATATAATTTTTGTTTTCATATCCATTGAAATGTTGCTGAACATTTTTTGAACGAAAAAATACTGCCTATTATATCTGAGAGACTTTACTTCCAGCAAGTGATGTGTGTATGTATATATGTGTATGTGCACGGGAAACTTCACCTCAGCAATAACGTATAAGAGGTCGACACACAAATGTATTAGTCTTGGCGAAACTGAATGCTTTTTCATCAAGCTAAAGTGTAGGTCATGTTTCTCGATTTATTTTATTATTAATTTATTCAGAAGATTTCCAAACAATTAATCATTTCAAGTTTTTTCTCTTGGTTTCCTGAATGAATCCACATAAGAGAGGATGCCGGAGGAGTGATGGTTTGAATCATCCGCTTGGAATGAATGAACTACACGTATTGAGTGCATTTATTCTGATTGCTCACTCAAACTTGTGTGTGAAAGACTGAGTTGCATTACTCGCGGAGCGTTGCACCATTTAGCAAGACATTTAATTTCACATTAATCTAGTCTACTTACCTGACAAAAAAGGTGATATAACTGTAACTAAAAGGGTCAACCTTGTCACATTCTGTGTCACTCTGAATTACCCTAACCTTAGAAAATGTAGGACACAATTGTACAGTTGTGTAACAGGAGCATATTTCGAAAAAGAAACTCGTGTGCTATGTATGTTTCGTTCTGGAATTTATTTTTAGCTCCAGACAGAAAAAAGCAAAACTAACAATCTTTTATTACCGAAGGGACTTCAAAAGACATTGGAAAATTTCCTGATTAGAAAAATAATTCATTTAGAGTAATTATGTAAATTAGGACAGTATTTTGAAAAATAAGCATTTTTCCGAAGAAAATATAATTAAGAATAAATATAATTTTGGGTCCTATATTTCAGTATGTTATTACAGTCATTTATTTATTTTTGCACATATTTATATAGATCGAATTAAACTGTCTTCTGAATTGTTTGAATGTAACAATTTTGAGTAAATCAACAGTACCTGACTGTAGATTGGCAAGAGCGATTTGTTTAAAATATGCTGAATTCTTGGATTAGAATCAATCGTCTTTGTTCCTCCCATCACACATGTTGTGATCCACTCCCTTATATATATATATATATATATATATATATATATATATATATATATATATATATATATATATATATATATATATATATATATATATAAGTTTACCCCGGCTTCAATCGGGGGTAACCACTGTAAGAAAGAGAGTATACATATTTAATATAGAAAAGGGTTCTACAGGACTAGAACATTTTCTAGATGATTTCTCCCGAATGAAACAGTTCTAGTCCTGTAGATGCCATTTCTCTCTCTCTATATATATATATACATAAATATGTCGATACCAGGAAGACTTAACTAAAAAGGAACGCGATTATTTAACACATTTTGAATACAAAACCACCAACATATACGGATTTCCGAAGATCCACAAGTGTAAAATAATTGACGATGCATGTAAACAATCCATCTCAGCCTGTGTGAACACACAATACCCCACATACCTTAAATTAAGACCAATTGTAGCGGGCCCACAATGTGAAACACACACAGACTGACCAACTTTATAGACATACTACTAAAACCAATTCTCAAACACATACCAAGCCTTGTAAGAGACGATCTGGACCTCTTAAACCACCTCCCCAAACATGTCAACAACGACACTATTATTGTGTCTTTCGATGTAGTGAATCTCTACACAACGATTCAACACCAATACGGACTAGAAGCAATAGGATTCTGGCTAGAGAAATATCCCAATGAGATACCTGGCAGAATAGAAAAAAGCTTCAACACCGAGGGATTAAAATTTATCTTACAGAACAACTTTTTTGATTTCGATGGCAGTACTTACAAGCAAATATCGGGGACTGCGATGGGTACAAAAGCCGCTCCAACTTATGCCAACTTAGTCATGGCATACTTAGAAGTCCAGATATATGAACAGTCCAAATCAAAATACGGATTGAACTTCCACAAATATTTATCAGAGAATTGGAAACGCTACTTGGATGATTGTCTCATTCTTTTGTCCCACACACTCGACCAACTGAATGATTTCAAAAACTTAAACGGCATCAATAACCTCATCCAATTAACAATGGAATACAGCCAAGATCGACTCCAATTTCTGGACATCTTAATCTTAAAAAAATACACAAATATTGAAACTGACATACACTACAAACCAACAGATTCCAAACAATACCCGCTAATCACCTCCAACCATCCAAAGCACACGAAGACGAACATTCCTTTTAACCTAGCAAGAAGAATTTGCACAATTGTCTCCAATTATGAAACGCGAAATAAAAGACTTCAAGAATTAAAGGAAATTCTACTCGAAAGACAGTACCCACCTTTACTAATAAATAATGGAATAGAAAGGGCTAAAGCAATAGGCATTGATAAATTACGAAAACAGAAACAAATCCAAGGTACGTCCAATATTCTATCATATATCTCAACACACAACCCAACAAATGCGGAAGCTTACAACAGTATTCACAAGAACATCCCACTACTGAAACAAGACCCAAGAATGAAAAAAGCCCTTGAAACGCACAAAATAATCAAAAGCAAAAGACAACCGAAATCACTGAAAACATTACTCACCAATGCCAAATTACCTACCACAAACCCACAACCAACTGTCAAAAAATGTGGTCGCTCTAATTGTGGAACCTGAACTCACCTCATTGAAGGCAACACGTATACATTTAAATCAGGACAAAATTTTGCTGTAAAAAATCACTTCACTTACTCATCAAAGAATCTAATTTATGCCATTAAATGTAAAGGTTGCAATGAAGATTATATAGGACAAACTAAACTCACACTCAGAAACAGAATGACAGTTCATCGCCAACAATTACGAGATCCAACCACTAGACAGATACCACTAAGCGCACATCTAGACATATGCGCAACTAATAAGACACCCAAATTCCAAGTCTTCCTATTTTACCTTTGCGCTGACAATACAACAGAACAAATACGAATAAATAAGGAAAATATGTTTATTCAAAAATATAGACCAGCATTAAATATGGTTGAATATACAACATGCCAACCCCATAACATGCTAACCCTCCAAACAGACACATACACACATAACACCTTCTACCTTAGAAAATAAAAACCCGAACTAAATAAACCTTAACATACGTTTGCACTGACAATACAACAGAACAAATACTAATAAGTAAGGAAAATATATTCATTCAAAAATATTCCTACTAACGGAATCATTTTCCTACACACACACAGACAATATATATATTCTCTTCATCTTAACATGCTAACCATACTTCCACACACACATAATACCCATACACGCACATACCCATCCCCCCCACACACACACACACAACTCCCTCCCCCATTTCTATTAATAGAATCACTTTCCTACACACATATACACACACAAAATATATATATTCGCTCGATCTTAACATACTCCCACACACACACATAACACTCATATATACACATACAACTCCCTCCCTCATTTCTACTAATAGAATCGTCTTCCTACACACACACACACAGACACACCCAGACTCACACAAACACACACACACACACACACACACACACACATACACACACACGCACACACATACGCGCACACAAGCACACAAAAAACATACATATCTTTACTTTCTTTATTTCAATAGAAAATCTGAATTCAGACACACCAGCGAAGCAATCATATTCACTGAACCAAAACGATTTTCCCATCCCATTTCTCTTGACCATTATCTTTTGCTTGTCATAAAATTCTCTAAAAGGCTACAAAATAAATTCCCAAATACCGGCGCGAAATTTAATGAACTTGTTCACGTGACAGTCATAATTTCATTTATAACCAATCAAATTATATTTATTTAAAAAAAGACTTCGTGAGCCACTTTTTTTAAAGTAAAAAGAAATTCAAACAAATTTACGCGAAAGCTGATATACTTATTCACGTGACTACATCAACCAACCAAAATTCACTCATATATGAAAAAACAACCTGCTATATTCACTTAACTAGAACAATTCTCCCATCCCATTTCTCTTGACCATTATCTTTTGTTTGTCTTAAAATTCTCTAAAAGGCTATAAAATAAATTCCCAAATACGGGCGCGAATTTAATGAACGTGTTCACCTCACAGCATTAATTTCATTTATAACTAATCAAATTACATTTATAAAAAAAAAAAGGCTTCGTGAGCACATTTTTTTAAGTAAAAAGAAATTCAAACACTCATATATGAAAAAACAACCTGAGCCCCCACCCCTTGTTTGAAGAACTTTGTAACGCGAACTGGCGCGAAATTTATTATACTTATTGACCAACCAATCAAATTACTTCTCTAAAAACCTGGCGTTTCAAGCCACTTTTTTCCATATAAAACAAGTAAAATTCAAAGACCAACCAGATGTGAGAAAAACCACATACCCTCCATCTCAACTCTACCTTTGAAAAGCAGAAGAACTGCGAAACCGGTAAAGGAACCAAATAAATATATATATATTTTTTTTAAATAAGACTCCAGTTGCATTTTCGATTTCATCTTTTTTTCTTTATACTTTCACTCGTGTAGGACACGTCGGTTATTTTTCATTTTGTAAAAATGCCTTTTCGACAGCTTGATCCGAACTCACCTCGGATTTAGCTGTCGAAACGGCCGGAGCTCAGCCGTCGGGGTTCTGCCTCTTTTCCTATTACCCACTCTACCAACTTCAGTATCGAGTATTCTGGTGCGTTATAGTCTACCTGGTTTCTTACCACACTTTCTTTGTCTATTATATATATATATATATATATAGAGAGAGAGAGATATAAATGTAGAATGTCAGTAGAATGAACGCTTCATTCTACTGACATGGCTATAAAAATGAGGCTTTTTTTGCATAATTGCAAACGAATCGAATGTTATATTCGAAAAACTCAGATTACATTTATTGTATTCAGCCATGTAGAGCGAACATTTTTTTTATATATATATATATATATAGAAGTGTGTTACACAACAGTTAGTTCACCATACCGAGAACAATTGTTTCACCTTAGCGGATCCTCAGCTCGTAATTACGAGCTGAGGATCCGCTAAGGTGAAATAATTGTTCTCGGTATGGTGCACTAACTGTTGTGTAACACACTTCTACCTAACTCGTCCCATGGACTGAGTGCTCTACCACTACAGATATTGTATTCCAGTGTTCTACCACTACAGATATCGTCTTCCAGTGTTCTACCACTACAGATATCGTCTTCCAGTGTTCTACCACTACAGATATCGTCTTCCAGTGTTCTACCACTATATATATGTGTGTGTGTGTGTTTGTGTGTTATATTATGTATATGCTATATATAGATCAGGTCACTCCCTAATACTACTGGTAATATGTTACCCAGTACAATATATCGCATAGTTTGGCCATTTGTGACAAAACCGGCTGCCCCACAAAGCATTCTTCGTGAGAAAGGTGTTATCGGAACACCCTGCACGATGACAATAACCCCCGTCAACGTCCAATCAATAGTACTTATATATATATGTGTATGTTGTGCGTGTGTATAGTTTTTAATCTTTTAACTTCTAACATTGTTTTTAAAATTCCATTTTATTTTGTATTTCTTATTTTTATATATATTGTATATAATTATATTTTTAGAGATTTTCTACATTATCTATGAAAATGTAGAAAAATTCAGACGCGAAAGAATAACCGTGAATACAATTGGTGGCAACAAATAGCTTAGACAATCGGATAACGACTCCTTATTGATAGGAAATTATAGCTAGCCGTCGCTTTGGTCAATCGAACTTTAGATAGAGTTTGACAACTCTAACTATCAATCTAAACGGCTACTTAGAGCAACCAACTGAATTTACAGTTATTTTTCTGCATCAAGGTTTGCCAACATTTTCTCTGGTTTCTATGATATGTATATAACTGTTTGTGTTTTCAGAATATCCCCCGCTCTATCCGGCATTATCATTTTCCCCAGCAACTCTCTTCTCTAACCCAATCATCCCTTTTCCTCATCACATTGGCATACTGGTTGCACGGATCGTCATGGCACTCCTACATCTGACTCTCGTCCATTGCTCGTGGTAGATCCTCCGAATTGTAATCAGCGTCTTCACATAGCTGTTTGATGTAGGTTCTGTAAGGTCTGCTCTCCGTCAGATGAACCTGTCATGGTTTTCACAGCAGCACATCGTGTGTAGTAGAGACCCCGATTCGTGTACTAAATCCTAAATCATTGCCAGATCGTCTGCATAGTCAGCATCGTTAATGGTCTCGGCCAGATTACATTTGCTTCTCGCTAGTTTTAAGGGTGAAACCATTCTTTTTCAAGTTGTCAATTGATGTTCAAAGTACATAATCCAGGCTGATTATGAATAGATATCGGGCCAATATATCGCCCTGCAGATTGCCAGCAGCGTTATTGAAAGGCTCGCTGTCACCATCTCTAGATTGTACCATGGCTTGAGTACCTTTGTACAGCACCATTATTGTGGTTCTGGTTACCTTTGGTATGGCACATGATAGGAGTATTTCCTCCTGGTTTGCCACATTTTATGTGGTCGAAGGCCGTCGAGAAATTAACAAATGGAAGAACTACGTTGAGATTTTATGTTTGAACTCCTGTTAGATTTCACCGAATTGTTGAATTATGTGAGGACGTATATTCTTGCGGTAGCTATTTTGGTGATTCCACAGCATCTTCTACACCTCACAGCGCTGCGATGAAGTACCATATGATAATAGATATTACAATAGATATTATAGCATAATAGATATTATAACGCATATGACACCGTGTTTATTTCCTTCCTTAGTTCCCACCATTCTTCCTCGGTCACATTAATGAGGAACAGCCCTTGTGCCAGGAAAATGCACCCAGTACAATCTGCAGTGAACAATAGTATTAGTAAGCGAATGCAACATTCGCCCCGCGAGGTTTATATATATATATATATATATAAACGGTGTTAGGAGATAAGCAAAATATTCACTCCAGCTCGCGAAGATGCGCTTTTCTCTAGAAACAAGAGCTCTAGATGACTTTTTGTTAGCAGGCGTGGATGGGAACTTCTTATTACAAATCAGCGGATGGTTTTCCAGAATGCTTTCCTTAATGAACTAAAGTTAAATTCCAGCTTAACCCCGAAGTCCACCCATAGAAATCTTTACCGTCTCTGCTGCAGTTTTTCACAATTACTGGTATTACGAATGCAAGAAGGAAAACTTATTTCCAAGACAGTCTTACAAAACATTCTTTGCTCGGATGACATCTTTAAAACTCCGACAATCAGAGACTTGTTAGTACTTCCACATCCACATGTGCAGTCCTTTCTTGCACCATATCAGATTAATGGAGTCTCTGTCGCACATCCAAATTAACGTACCAGAGACACGGAACTTTTTTTAGGAAACCCTAAATATATGTAGCCGGTAACATCTGTAGGTTTTAACGTTTGCTTCAATCGCCTCTTAGTGCTGGTTGCACCACATCAATTGTCTTTTGGGTATTATATGGAAACAATTTATAGTTCGAACGGGCCCTTCTAACAAAAGCCCGAATGCATCCCTTGTTAAAATGCGTGAAAGACGGTGCGGTATGATTGTTTTGTATTGCTTATGACGATACAGTAGATTTTGATGGTCTTATTTGTACCAATCACGAATTTGGTAATTTTCTCAAATCCACAAAACTAGGCTTCTTTAGAGATGACTTTCACTCGCTTCGTCGTAACTAGATCGCTGAGTTGTTAGACATTTCCCGACAGCTAACAGTGTGACGCATTGCGCCATCTTTATTCTGGCGCCAAAACAACACTTCCTGTTCATTTGAACATACACTCTATACTGAACAATTCCGTTTGTCCACCTTTGTCATCATATCGTTTACTGCAGCTCTGTCCAAAGTGTGTTGCGGTAATTATCAATGGTTAGATTCTTACGTCACTGATTTGTCACATTTTCCAATTGAAACGAAACATTTATCTATATTAATCATGCATGCATATTCTCTTTCACACGCAATTTCAGAATACATTTTATTTCACGAATCTACGACGTTTAATTAAAGAAAGTATATTTATGGTGCCTGTGTGCTGCTTCTAGTGAAACGAAATTATTTGCCAGGTGAAGAGAAATAAAATTACAAGAAAAAAATTCACATTTATTTTTAGAAGAAAAAGAGATGTTTTAACCTGAATTTAATGTTTTCGGTGAGTTTATTTTACTTATATATTTACAGATGTGCTTTTGGTGTTTTAAAGAAGTTACCATTTGTCTTGAACTTATATAAAATGTGACAATTACTTAGATTTTCATGGCAAGCCATTCATTAAAAGTTTGTAAAACACTGCTCAATTAAGTCGCATTGGACAAACACCAAATATACACTTCGTACAATTTTACAATCACAGCAAATTATTCTTGTGGAGGAAGATGTTGATAGACTAGTATCCGATATGACTGATAATAAAATGAAAATGAATGAAACTTAAAATAGTTGAAACCAAATTACGAATGTTATACTTTTGTAAATATTAACGTAAACAAGTTTAAAAATAAGAAAAAAATAATTTCCGGTATCTGTGAGACATGGGGTTAAATCCTTCATGCCGGCCTAGGGCAACTTCTTTTTCCTACTTATATCCTTATAGCATTTCTGTGCTTGAGCACTTGCTTCTTATATATATATATATATATATATATATATATATATATATATATAAACGTTTGAATATGTGTAATAAAGCCAAAACAATGCAGGTATGGACATAGAAAAAAGAATGCAATTGTAAAAGATATTGTTGACAATTCGTCCTTTACCTTAGATTTATTTAAATGTCCTTAATTTTCGAGATAATATCTCTTCTTCAGAGGGAAATAAAAGTCTCAAACCAGCGTTTTAGATATCTTGCCAAGCCATGCTGACAGGAAATAGTATAGAGTATCTGTTCTATCTCTAATGTCAAAGAGTTAAAATTAGGTGGATAAAGAGTAGTCTCCCTTTAAAAGGGGTTTGTTTAGGTTTTTTTTTATTATTTTAATTTTATATACATGCCTGTAATAGTGTGTGGGAGAATGCATGAAGGTGTAAGTATGTGAGTGTGTGTGTATGAGTGTGAGAAGATAAGTCTATTCGTAAATGTGGGGGATAGGTGTTATCTGGTGTTAGAACTGGTTTTGTGTGTGTATGTGTGAGAGAGAATAAGTGGAGGTGTAAGCATGTGTGTGTGCGCGTGCGTGTGTGTGGGGGGTGCGTGAATATGGGGCTAGAAGCCCTATCGGGTTATAAATTGGGTGTTGAGTTCTAGTCTATTATTGATTGGTGGTTGTGTTTTATCTATAATTAGTGCTTCCTTAATTCTAAGATTGCCGAGGTTTCTTTCCTTAGTTTCTATCCTAACTGTTATGGTTTTGTCGGTGTTTTTGCATTTAACTAGGTGTTTCTTAAATGAGGAAGCGTTAGTATTGAGGTGTTCTTTTATTCTTATGTGGAGTGGTCTGGTGGTGCTACCTACGTAGAAGTTGTTGCATTTGTCACACTCTAGTCTGTATACGACGTAAGCCTGGTGGCATAGGTCTGTGTCGTTGATGGAGCAGTTGGCTAGTCTGCAGCAGTTGTCATGTCTGGTGGAGTGTCTCTTGGCCAGCCGTCCGCGCAGAGAAGGACCCGAGTGGGCCAATTGGATATCCAGTTCCTCTCGTCTGATGGCTCTGCGGATGGCTGTTGTGTTTTCTTCACTGAAGTGTGGGAGCTTCAGGAAGCAAGTGTTAGTGCCTCGGGTGTGGTGTCCTCTGTTCTTTCTAGCACGGTTTGTGGTGGATGTCGTGTATCCGTTCAGTTTGAGTACTTCCAGGAAATGTGTGTTGTGTGTGTCTCGGTCTCTAGCGTCGATGCATTTGTTCCGTACACGTGCCAGTTCGTTCCTTATGTATCCGAACTTGGCACCGAGTGGGAGGGCCGATCTGAAATGTACGAACAGGTCCCTGGTGGCGGCTTTTTTATAGAAGCAGGTGTGGATGTTACCTTCCTCTGTTACCCTGAGTTGGAAGTCCAGTAGGGATAGGGATCCGCGGTCATCGGGGTGTTCCATGCTGAACTTTATACTGGCGTCCATGCTGGAGAATGTTGTGTATATTTTATCTGCCTCCTCACGGGATGATGTAAGGATGAGTATGTCATCTACATATCGGGTGAAGAAGACATGGGAATGGCAGCTGTTGAGGGCTCGGCATTCTAGCTGGTTCATGTAGGTGATGGCCAGCAGGCCCGATAGGCTGGATCCCATGGGTAATCCTGTTGTCTGTCTGTATGTGTGGTGGTGGAAGGTGAAGTACGTGTTGTCTACTGTGAAGGACAAAAGCTGGTGTATGTCCGTCGGGTGGAGGCCGTAGCAGTGGATGTCCTCTGCGACCACGCAATCCGTCAATAAATCGACAGCTGGATAAGCGGGAACTGTAGTGTAGAGGGAGACAACGTCGAGGCTAAAAGCGTATTTATTTATTTAGACAACGCGTACTTCACCTTCCACCACCACACATACAGACAGATAACACGATTACCCATGAGATCCAGCCTATCGGGCCTGCTGGCCATCACCTACATGAACCAGCTAGAATGCCGAGCCCTCAACACCTGCCATTCCCATGCCTTCTTCACCCGATAGGTAGATGACATACTCATCCTTACATCATCCCGTGAGGAGGCAGATAAAATATACACAACATTCTCCAGCATGGACGCCAGTATGACCGCGGATCCCTATCCCTACTGGACTTCCAACTCAGGGTAACAGAGGAAGGTAACATCCACACCTGCTTCTATAAAAAAGCCGCCAGCAGGGACCTGTTCGTACATTTCAGATCGGCCCTCCCACTCGGTGCCAAGTTCGGATACATAAGGAACGAACTGGCACGTATCCGGAACAAATGCACCGACGCTAGAGACCGAGACACACACACCACACATTTCCTGGAAGTACTCAAACTGAACGGATACACGACATCCACCACAAACCGTGCCAGAAAGAACAGAGGACACCACACCCGAGGCACTAACACTTGCTTCCTGAAGCTCCCACACTTCAGTGAAGAAAACACAACAGCCATCCGCAGAGCCATCAGACGAGAGGGACTGGATATCCAATTGGCCCACTCGGGTCCTTCTCTGCGCGGACGGCTGGCCAAGAGACACACTACCAGACATGACAACTGCTGCAGACTAGCCAACTGCCCCATCAACGGCACAGACCTATGCCACCAGGCTTACGTCGTATACAGACTAGAGTGTGACAAATGCAACAACTTCTACGTAGGTAGCACCACCAGACCACTCCACATAAGAATAAAAGAACACCTCATTACTAACGCTTCCTCATTTAAGAAACACCTAGTTAAATGCAAAAACACCGACAAAACCATAACAGTTAGGATAGAAACTAAGGAAAGAAACCTCGGCAATCTTAGAATTAAGGAAGCACTAATTATAGATAAAACACAACCACCAATCAATAATAGACTAGAACTCAACACCCAATTTATAACCTGATAGGGCTTCTAGCCCCATATTTACACACCCCACACCCACACACACGCTTACACCTCCACTTATTCTCTCTCACACATACACACACAAAACCAGTTCTAACACCAGATAACACCTATCCCCCACATTTACGAATAGACTTATCTTCTCACACTCACACACACACACTCACATACTTACACCTTCATGCATTTTCCCACACACTTATACAGGCATGTATATAAAATTAAAATAATAAAAAAAACCTAAACAAACCCCTTTTAAAGGGAGACTACTCTTTATCCACCTAATTTTAACTCTTTGACATTAGAGATAGAACAGATACTCTATACTATTTCCTGTCAGCATGGCTTGGCAAGATTTTTAGAACGCTGGTTTGAGACTTTTATTTCCCTCTGAAGAAGAGATATTATCTCGAAAATTAAGGACATTTAAATAAATCTAAGGTAAAGGACGAATTGTCAACAATATCTTTTACAATTGCATTCGTTTTTCTATGTCCATACCTGCATTGTTTTGGCTTTATTACACATATTCAAACGTTTATACCTCATTACACAATGCGTCAAGTGAACTATAACCTCCTCCTATATATATATATATATATATATATATATATATATAATTTACAAATCTTTCAATGAATTTAAATGTAAATTATATGAACAGATACAGGCACATGGACAAGATATTTAGGATGAAATTTATTTGTCCATAAAAAATATCTATGAATTATATGCCCCCTTACTCGATACAACGTGTTCTCAATATTTTGCCTGCGCATATTAAAATATTTGTAGAGTCTACATATGGTGCCATTAGTGTAAACACCAGTTGCAATTTGCTTTAAAACTGTCAATGAAAACAGACAATAAAATGAAGTTGCATGCGTTTGTTTCATTTGCTTTTATTATATTATGGGGCACACCACACCCTAGTCTATACTCACCGCGTCACTGTTATGGTTTATTTTATCTTTTGTTTCTATCAGAATATTCAGCATATATGAAAAAATGAACATATTATCAAATAAGACGTATAAGCATTGTTTTTTTTATGAACAGCATCATACTTTTTATATATGGAAAGTAAAAAGAAAATGTGTATATATATATATATATATATATGTATAGTATTAAAAAAAACGAAAAATCAGTGATGCATCTGGACTCAGTTTATTGCGTGTTACAATTGTTTCGCCGGCAGGTAGCTCGAAACATGATCACTGTATGGATCTGGCTGATTCTACGGCTGTAGGTTCCTTCGGACACGGGTAGTTCGTTCGGAGCAAATTTTCTCACTGGGGTGTTATCGTCAAAAAAACATCTTCCACTCTTGTCATGCCATTGGCTGTTGTTATTCTACGTCAAATAACAACAGCCAATGTCATGACAAGAGTGAAAGATGTTTTTTGAAGGGGTTTTATTGACGATAACAATCGAGTGAGAAAATTTGCTCCGAACGAACTACCCGTGCCGTGTCCGAAGGAATCTGCAACCGTAGAATCAGCCAGATCCATACAGTGATCATGTCTCGAGCTACCTGCGGCGAAACAATTGTAACATGCAATAAACTGAGTCCAGATGGATCACTGATTTTTCGTTTTTTTATACTATTCACACTCTACTCTGTATGAATATTTAGTGCTAATTTTGGCATACCACCTATGGAAGCACCATAGCTACCAGTATACACAAGTATATATATATATATATATATATATTCCGGGTAGTGGATGATATCAACGCTTCGCTAAGTTTGACTCAACAAGGCGTTTTCATAGTGATGCTGCGAGTACGCTGTAATTCCTATGTTGTAAACACTTGGAGTAATAATAGTTGCACATGGATAACATGTAATAAAATGAGTCCCTCATCAGTGATTTGCCGACGATCATAGATATTTCGTTGCATTAAAAATCATATACCTCACTTCGGTGCAATAATAACTAAATTAAGTTATTAGGACAATTAAAACGCGTAAAGCGAGTGAGACAAGCTAACAACAAAGAGGAGAGCTAACCGTAGAGAGGAAGGGAACAAGCTACATAGTTATTCTGTTAGCATAAGCTAGGTGAATATATGAGCGCTTAGAAAAAAGAACTTTCGAGATGAATTCAAATGTGAGAAAGAGAGAAAATGTTTTCGTCGCGAACGGGGTGAAGTGAGAAGGGGAGAAACAGTGAGTGGAAGTGTGAGGAAGAGTTAACTGACATGACAGAGGGGGCGAAAGTAGGAGAAACAGAGAGAACGAGGGAGCAGTAAGAGAGAGAGAGAGAAAAAAACAGAATCGCAGTTTAGGTAAATATATGCGAAAAAATGGGGAGAAGAATACTGCAGGTTGCACATGGATAACATGTAATAAAATGAGTCCCTCATCAGTGATTTGCCGACGATCATAGATATTTCATTGCATTAAAAATCATATACCTCACATCGATGCAATAATAACTAAATTAAGTTATTAGGACAATTAAAACGCGTAAAGCGAGTGAGACAAGATAAATGAGATTTTTATATTATTTATTTTGAGAACAATACCTTAACATCAGTATGAGCGGCTGGTTACAGCCAGTTTGAACAGAGGTGAGGGAATTCTGGCCAGAAATGGCCAGTTTAAACGTTGTGTCATGTTAAATTTCCCTGAGAATTATAATATATATATATATATCCAAAGAATGTTTATGTCATTGAATGTGTGTTTAGAACTCTATTCCCTCCTCCCAATACAACGAGCAAAACCATTCTACGGTTCACAGCACAATAAAGAAAAAGCATATTGAGGCCATGACGAAACGAACAAAAATTGGAAAGGTGTTACTGAAGAGTTATATTTTAATCGAAAATCAGTCTCGTCTGCTTCACAGGTGTAAGAAGATTTGCAATGCTTTAGAGGTACTCTCCCAGTAATTTAATATATAACTCCTTATCTCTGTATCTGCCTGATATTTTTGGCGGCAAATTTTTATAAGATTTTTATATTGTATATGAATCCATAAATCCTGCAGAATACCTTGGAGTGTCGGCGTGACATACGCTGAATACTGGGGTCTTTAAACCTGGCAAAAACCAATACTTTTCCACGTTGGAACACAGCCGATATTTCTAGAGAAGGAAAGACAGTATGTCACAGATGAACTGAGAATGAGATATAGAGGAGGCATCAATGCTAGTATTAGAATGGTACGATTTTTTTTATTTACCTTGAAAGGATGGAAGGCAAAGTTGATCTCGGTAGGATTTGAACTCAGAGAACTGGAACGAATATCACAAAGCTTTATTTCCGTCGGTCGCCACATTTTTCTATATAAAACAGAAAATAAAAATCCGATGTACTGGATTTTTCTTATTAAATTATCCGTATTTGCAGCAACACACATGCACACACATATGTAATGTGTTTGCGCGTTCGTATCTGGAGAAATAAGTTTTAAAACCGTCAATTGGCATTCGCGAATCTTATTTCTTGTGTCTGTGAAATTTATAGTTGCAGTTAACTACATGTAATTATATTTTATTTCACATCAGTTAACTTACATATGTATGTTGCATTTAATTTCGTTTCTTTATTTATTTTATACTCACATATTTCTTAATATCTTTTTGTCACCTTCGTATCTTCTTGTTTTATTTTCACTTCATATAGAAGGCGTATAAAGATGTTCTCTTTGTTTATTTTACATTCATGCTCTTTTTCTATAGTTATAGCTGTGAATATAATAGTTATAACATGTCAAGAAATTTATTTGATGTCTCTCAGTTTCGTTTTGTTTATTTTTCTCTATATATACTATTTTTCGATTTAAACATATCTCTTCTTCGTCTAATTTCTTTCTAAGTCGATTACAGATAGCCATCTGTCTGTACGGTATCCATTTATCCGACGGACTGTCTATCTAGGAAAACAGGTTTAAAAACAGCATTCAAGCCTTTTCATTGGTTTGTTTTTTATTATACCTGTATATATATGTTTCCTCTGTTCCAAATAAATTGCTTTTTTCATATCATTTTTAAATAAAATTAATTTGTTTCTCCTGGACTTGTGTTTGTATCTCTAATGTATAACTCTATCTTTTTCTTTATTGCTTAGAAAATGCTTTTATTCTTTTATCGAAAGAGTTCAAGGACACAATCCACACATACTCGCTATTTATTATTCTGTCAGTATCTTTGTCCGTGTATGGGACCTCAGTAAATGTTAATCTTTATCTGCCCAATTTGCGTTAATATCATTTATAGACATTAAATAACGAATTCTGGACAAACTTGTCACAGAAAAACCAGTAATCCTTCATTGTAACATGACGGACATCTTTTGGTAACCATTCAAAATGTTCGCTGGGAGGGGGAAATAATGCTTTTAGCCAAAACTATAGTACCTTTCTGTAATTATTTTTACGGAACTGTCAAGAAAATTCAGAAGGCTCTCAGGCCATTCTTTATACTTTGAAGAAGTAAATGGCGGAACATGTTATAATCGAACAGGACATAATGCTATTAGGGCGTGGATTGGCAATATCGGTAGAGCGACGGATAATATGCTTTGCGGTATAGATTTATGGCCCTTTGCGTTCTGATTTCAAATCCCGCCGAGGTTAACTTTGCCTTTCATCCTTTCGGGGTCGATAAAATAAAGTACCAGTAACGAACTGGGGTCGATTTAATCGACTTTCTCCTCCCCCAAAATTGCTGGCCTTGTGCGTAAAGTAGAAATCATTATTACCCATAATAATTGTTTCTACTTTTTGGCACAAGGCCAGCAATTATCCTAGTGTATTACTGGTACTTTATTTTATCGACCCTGTAAGGATGAAAGGCAAAGTCAACCTCGGCGGGATTTGAACTCAGTCCGTAAAGGGACGTAACTGTGCTGCAAAGCATGGCGTCCGACCCTCTACCGATACTGCCAATCCGACACCGCCCTTAATAATATTTTCTAGTTTGGCACGATGCCCGAAAGTTTGAAGGTGGAGTAAAGATGATTAAATCAACTCTAGTACTTGAGTGGTACTTTGTTTTATCGACCCAGGAAAGATAAGAGTCAACATTGACCTCAGCAGTATTTGAACTCAGAACGTAAAGAACCAGAACTAATACAGCACTGACATTTTATCTGACGCTCTGCCAATCCACAGTGTTTTAATAGTTATGTTTCACATTAATTCACTATTTCAATCGTTTTTGGTTTCCTATTTTATTTTCTTTGATTTCTTTTTTGTTTCATAACAGATCATAACTTGCTCATTAGACAGATGAAGTTCACTTTTTCCTTCTCTGCCAGTTCATTTATGAATATTGCCAATTGTGGTCGACTATTACAATGTTTACTCACCCACGATAATTACTGGAAGTTTGATAGGTTTGCTGCCGAGTGCTGGACGGCAGAAAATAAAATAGGTAGTGCAAATACTGACTACTCCTCCGCTCAGGGAAGCCTGTGCAGTGCGCTTTGCATGAGTGTGTAGTTTCGGTGGAGCAGGTGGAGACATTCAAGTATCTCGTGGCCCTGTTCATAAGTGTGTGTGTGTGGGGGGGGGGGGGGGGACTGAATTAAGTGCAAGAATTGCAGGAGCTGTTTCAGTAATGCACCAGTTTCAGCTTTTTTTCATCAGAAGGGAGTTAGATGTAAAAGCCAAACTCTTTATCTTCAATTCGGTATCCGTGCCAACATTTATCTGTGGTCATGCGTCTTGTGTAATGCCCAAAAAAAGTGGCCGTGATGGAGCTCCTCCGGAAGGCCTTTTTGGTAATGTGTAGATCGGCGATCAGGGAGCAGCTCCAAGTGGGACCACTATTTCTCTGATTGGGAGATCTTGGCTCCGATGCTGCGAACATATAGAGAGAATCACTGAACGGACTTTAGGGTTGAACCAATTGGCAAGAGACCCGGAGGTATTCCCCGATCAAGATGGTTCGTTAACATCCGTGAGCTCATCTGGTCTTGCCTGAGGATCCAGTCGGTTCATATGGCGACGACTGTTTCTGGCAGGCCCCGCTGGAAGGCGTGCTTAAAGTCTTTGCTCACACGACCCTCACAGAAATAAGTGAAGATAATTACCGGAGGTTATCTGGGATTTAAAAACATAGGATCACCTGAAAGTTCATAGAAAGTTCACAAATATTAGAAAAAGCTACTCTTATGTAATGCGTGCAAAAAACTTTCGTTTCTTTGGTCCTCTGAAACTGAAGTTGAATTCGGTGAGAACTAAAAGAAGAGAATATATTAGCAAAGAAATGTATATTTTTCTTAACAAAATTTATATTTTTATTTCACTAATTTCAAATTCTGTTTCAAGGGGAGTCTAGAGATGAAAACACGCTGAAATTATATTTACTTAAAATGAAACAATGTATATGTTATGGAAAGAGGACTGTCCAAAAATAAACTTTGAACATTTCCTTTCTGCATACTAGATTCTCCGATGTTCAAAATAGATTTTAAATCTGTTTTGAACAAATAATAATAAAAAAAGAAATTTAGAAGACATGTGTGAACGACCTACCTATTTTGAAGTATTTATTTTGATAGTTCAGGAAAGAGAAGTCTAATGTTCACATTCTCTATTCTTCATTCCATCACCTTCACATATTTTTTTCAATGACTAATTTAATGTTTTGTTTCACTGTTGTCTTTAAGATGTTGAGTAAAATATAATATTTTTCACTTTGTACAAAACATATACTGTATCATCAATTAATAAGTGAGTTATGTTGGGCTTCTTTTCTGTGAGGTAGTACTGACTATATATCTCCTTGGCAGAAAATGAAAATATTACGTTGGATTAGGTTCGAAACACTTGAATGAGGATGAGGGAGTTATTCTCTGAAGTTCTGCTGTCCAGCTTTCCTGAGAGATTATTACCACTATATATATAGTATCAGCAGAAAATCAACACTGAAAAATAGTTACATAAAACGAACAGACTACTGCATCTGTACCTCGTCAGCCACCTTCTGACATGCAATATCTGAAATCTGGAAAGAATCTCAGAGATTCATTGTTAATTCTTTGCCAATACCTATTAATGATTCCTTAGGTATTTGTTAAATTTGCATCCATATTTCCAATATTCTGCCTCTGTCCATATCCTCTTATATGAGTTATTATCGTGTTTTGCTGCTCCATCCACATTTCCTAATATCACGTATTTTACTCTAAAATATCCTTTTTTTTTTATTCAATCTTTAGAGATAATTTTCATCCATTTTCTAACAATGTATATGAAAAAACGTTTAAATCCCATAAAATATCCCTACATTACTTTGTCATTTTGTTTTTGCTTTTTCTTTTAAATTTTCTGTGGAATAACACATAATTCCCTGCTTTATCAAGGTTTTGTAAATACAGGGATTTAACAACAATATGAAGTTTAGTTTATTGAAAAATTATAAAAATGTCGGATTTATGCTAGATTTCTATGTAAAGTGGTTGATATTAGGAAGGAAATCTTGCTATGGAAATCATGCTAAAAATGGAATGTATAAATGAAACGTTGTGCCACTCTCCAAATATGTTTAGGAAGGCTGTATCTTCGAATTAGAACTGTTAGTTTAATAATCGTAAATTTATTTTGATATAAAGCCTGCTAATTTCTAGATTACTTTCAAAATAGATTCAAACTCACAGAATGTGTATTTCGTTTGAAATCATCATCATTTCACGTCTGCTTTTCCGTACCTTCTCCACACTTATTGCATTCCTTCGTCATCTCCTCTGTCAAATTCAACATTTTGAGAGCGACTCAAATGCCAAACTTTTCCGCTACTGGGAAATCCGTCTACATGTTCCCCAACAATCACCTTTCATACGCATCACATGTCCATACCAGCACAGTCATCTTTCGTGCATAGTACATTTGAATCCTCTTATGCCCTGTTTTCCTTTCTTCCCACTCATAAACGAAGCATTCTCACTCCATTTCTCACCAGCCTCCACATATCGTCTGCTTTTACTACTGCCCATGGTCTACTTCCATGCAGCATTGTACTTTACTTGCAGACATCATTTGGGCAGTCTTTTGTTGGTAGAAAGAAACACTTTGTTGTTAAAAAAAAATTAGTTTCAGTTTTCTAAGCTGTTCAAATAACAGGAGTTCACTCATCCACTGTTAGTAATTATTTCAGGTCTACGAGATTTTAGTTCAAATTCTACACCTGTTAAAAATGCACGAGTAAAAACATTTTAAGAACAAAGAAGTATGGGAGAAAAAAGCATTATTTTTATTGAGACAACCAGAGAGCAATGAGAAAATGTACAATAATTTCTGTCATTGCAACGTACACTATGCAATTTTACTCAAGATAAAGCATCTTTTAAGCACAAATCTAATATGGACTGATTTAGAACAGTAATTTATCTTCATTTATGACCAAGAACAATTCTGAGTCTAATGAAATGATCAAAAAGGCTGGAATTAGTTTGGCAATAGCAGATACATGTCCTTGTCTTGTCATGGCTGTTGATCATTTGAGTGAAGCTAGTACAGACAATTGGAAAGGTGGCACTCTGATTCCATCAAAGCAAATGCTCTTACATAAAATAAATTTAGTGAGTTCAGCTATAAATTTAGATTTGAAGGAATTTAGACAAGGAAAGATATTTGTGGTGTTATTTGATGAATCTATGACTACTGCAGTTAAGAAACACGTTTAGAGTGGTGAAGTTTTGTATAAAAGTGAAAATAATGTAGCCATCATTAAGTTGAATTCTTCGATACCAACCCACATAAATTTGCCTCTGTTCTCTTTTTTTAGAAGTTTCTTATATAAACTAAATCTTACAACACAATTTGATATTAAAAAAAAACATTTTAATGTTAAAATGACAAAGTAATAATTGAAATAATTTTAATAAATCCCTCAACATGCTTCATTGATTAATTCAAATGCAATGTATTTTATCAGAAATATGGTAATGACAATATTAGTTCTTGTTTTTTCATCTGTTACATTTGATATATTGCTAAATAAGCTGAGGTAATATGATATGAATATAGGAAACGACTTTGACTTAGCATATTATGTTGTTTTCTATGGTTCTAGTTCAAGTAATCTTTAATGTAAGGGAAAATAAAATCTAGTGAATCACTTGGAAAAGTATATATATGACACATAGATGCAGAGAATAGTTTTACTTTCTTGATGTTTTCATAGGAATGAAGCTGTTCTAGTCCTGCAGAAATGATTTCTGCATAAAATAAAGATGCCTGTAATCCACTAACATATGTTTTGCATTAATTTGCTTCCAATGTGTAGACATGGTTGTGTAATTAAAAGTTTTGCTTCACAACCGTGTAGTTTTGTCATCGGTCCCACTGAATTACACATTAGACAAGTTTCTTCTATTGCAACATCAGATTAACAATACTTTGTGCTGGAGAATTGGTGGACAGAAATTGTAGAAGCTCATTGTTTAGATATATGTATATGTTTGCGGTCATATCTCATACATTAATAGTTCAGCAAACAGGACATCGTTTATATATATGTATGTATATATGTGTGTGTGTGTGTGTGTATTGACCAACATGTGAACTTCTGACTTTATCATACAGCATGTATTCATTTTCTACTAACATTACAATGGGTCTGACGAGCCACGGATTACAGAGTCGGGTAAGATCGATACAGATTTAACCAGCTGATCAGTGGCGAAACGTACGTCACCAACGAATAAATGTAATGAAGGAGTAAACAATCATCCTTGTTATCTTTTCACTATATGTATATATATGTATATATATATATATATATATATATATATATATATATATATATATAACTTTGATACGTTTCGGCCAGTATTGGCTCTGGCCATGTCTAACTTAATAGCACCACCTGGCTAATATATATATATATATATATATATTGAGTATATGTTGATATGATTCCAGTTCCTCAGAGAAATATCAACGCAACCAGCAGCTGGACATATCGGAGTATTGACGGAGTAAAACACACTTCAATAACATGTGTACCTGTCTCTCCCACACCAATTCGGACTGCCTGAAGAGGTCACAGCCAATGATGGCTGTCACCGAAATATATATAGCAGTATATCTATAATTTATAACAAACGAAGCCAAATTTTACATATTAATTATTATATATATAAAGATTCTATGGACATACTTTATAGTATATATATATATATATATATATATATATATATATATATATATATATACTATAAAGTATGTCCATAGAATCTTTTGATAAACACCATTTACTCTCCCAATCAGCTTCATCAACCACACAAAAAAACAATTAAACCAGGTTATAAGATTAAAAGGCACCTATTAAGAAATAATAGATAAATAAACGACAGCCATCTATTCGCGATCAGCAGCTATAGAATATTTACCCAGCATTTCAATAGCACGTGGAAATCGATTAAATATATCGTCAACCAAACACAATTAGGTATAAAATTAAAGTTAGAAGAAAAAATGCATATAAACATACCAGGATTACGTTTCTACCGCTTAGGGTTTCATTCACCTTTGGAAATATCCGATCAAGGATAAATTCTCGAGCTTCGAAATCATCAGGAAACAAACTGACTTGGACGAAGATTTTTATTAAATGATCCCCGCCAGAAACGAATTCAAAATGGCTAAGAACTGTGACGTGGTAGTGGTCAAGTCAGAAAGAATGTGATTGGTGGCTTACGGCGAGTGGGCTGGTTGCTAGAAAGCGCAGCCTAATATTGCCTAAATTGCATCTCAACCTATGGGAGATTATCAAATATAAAGATTTACACATACACAAACCAGACAAAGTCATAGATATATTTGTTTTCGGTAACCACCCACGATGTGGCTCAATGATGAATTAATAAATAAAATTAAATAATCAGAGCAATATACTATAAATTATGTCCATAGAATCATTTGATAAAATATATACACCATTTCCTCTTCATTACATTATATATATATATATATATATATATAATATATATATATATATATATATATATATATAATGTAATTGAACATAAAAGAGAAATAAACACAGATATATAGACATATGTGTTCAGATCGTAAGGTTATAGTTAGTATATTTTCATCCTAGCGATCTTGGTCCCTTACAATTTGAACATATATGTCTATATATCTGTGTTTATTTCTCTTTTATATTCAATTATAATTTACGGCTCAGAAAAATCTCTTTCCTTGAGCTTGTGAGAGACAATCTTGAGTTTCTAACTCAATATATACCTTTTATATATATAATGTATATATATGTATATATATATATATATATATATATATATATATATATATATAATATTAATTAAAAATATTAACAAAAATAGACATTCGTGTGATCAAGTATATTTTATTATACATATTTGAGAGGTTCTGAGCTATCTTCAACAGTACGTCCTCATCAGATAAAATAAGATGATGCATGACATACCCTGACTTAGTAGATGGTTAAGATTCAGTCATGGTAGTATTTTTGTTAATATTTTGAATTAATATTAATACCTCCGGAAAACCATAGCTGTTGAGTGCTTCCAATCTATTGTAAAACTCATTCTTTGATTTATTCATTGAACCTTGTTTAACCTTTAAATAAATATGTATATATATATATGTGTATGTATATCTATATGATTATATATATGTGTGTGTATGTTTTTATATATACATATATATATATATATATATATATATATATATATATATATATATATATATATATATGTATGTGTGTGTGTGTGTGTGTGTTTGTGTGCATGTATGTATTTATATATTATGTTCCTCCTGAAAAAGAAAGTTTCCTCTTTCTTTTCCTATTCTCATCTATCTTACTATTTCTTCTGACTCTCATTCAATCTTTCAAAGAAGCTAAAGAAGCTAAAACATTAAGACTCTTCCTACTATATGAAGTGTTATACTACTAATAATCATCATTATTATAATTTATTCTCTCATGTTGTTTTTCCTTGTTGATGTTTCACATACATATATGAATCAGGCATTACTAGTTAAGTGACTAGTATAACCATTATTCTACTTAGTATTAAACACTTTAATGAATGTAAAATGTAGATATTATTCATTACATGTAAGTCCAGCCATCAAGCTTAAACATTAACCAAAACTGTTTAAGCTTGACTGCCATGCATGCATGGAATATATGTGACAGGCTTCTTTACTATTATGATCAACTACCCAACAAACCTGGAAGAGAAAGCATTTGGAATGATTCATGCTAGGCCTCTAAATACAAACCAGGATGTCCCTGGGACATCAGAAACAATGCCTATCTCCAGTTCTTGTTGTCATCCTACAGCCACTATAATACTTAGGTACAAAATATGCCACAAATGCAAACAAAGGTGGTGATGGTAGTAGTAGTAGTAGTAGTAGTAGTAGTATTTACCTCTTAATATCTAAAATAACAAAACAGGTTTGTTAATTTAAATGTTCAACATTTACAGCAAACTAAACTAAATACTTTAATTTTTAATGTCATGTAGTCATAGTGCTGTCTTGTACTTTTTAAGATTGTCGTGCTAATGTGAATTCATGTGATACAGGACATTAAGTGTTAAAAAGATAAAGTAATTTTTCTGCTCACTTTCTCTTTTCCTCTCTTTCTATCTTTCTCTCTTCCTCTCTCTATCTATCTATCTATGCACGCATTCATACACTGCCCGGGCGTCACTGACCTGTGGGGCTATGTAGAACGACTATTGTCGCGGGTGGGACCAATCCAGTTGACCACCGAGTCCATTGTCATGATCAAACCGCCACCCTCCTTCAAAAACGAAGGAGAGGCGGTTTTCCTTTGTGTGATAGCTATGGCGAAAGAGGTTGTATGGTGGACAAGGTTGAAAGGGCTGAGGTCAGACACCTTTCTCTCCGGCCAACAACTGATTCTTTTTTTCAAATACCACTTTGGAAGAAGAATCAGGATGGAGAGAGAGGTGCTGTACCCCAGCAAGTTTTATGAAAGGTGGGTGAAAGTGGCGAGAATGGCCCGAGTGAATGGGCCTTCTCTCTATATCAGCCTGTAGGTTGAGGAAAAGGAGGAGGAGAGGAAAGGAGTACAAGCTCTTCGTACTCCTGGAGATGAGGGTTGCACATTTTTTTCGGGGGTCTGTGTTACCCATATAAACTGTCTCCCTCTATTGGGGAAAATCGACTAACTTTTAAATTCCATCTGTGATAACATTTTACACGTTTTTATTGTATGTAAACTTCCCCCTTTGTATTTGTCCCCTTCTTTTGTGCCCCTGTGGCTAATAAAGAAATATATCTATCTCTCTCTCTATATATATATATCTATTTGTCTCTCCCTTTCTTCTCTCTCCTTTTCTTTTATTCTCCCTCTTCCTCTACCCCCCCCCCCCTCTCATATATTGTTGATGTAATTGTATACAACTATTACAATCAAAAGACTGCATACTCAATATTAATGTCATCATCATTGTTTTAAGTCCATTTTCTCCTGCTAGAATGCATTGGCTGTTTGAAGTGATTACTTAATCAGTGATACTGTACTCATATACTTCTATATATCTGTATGTGGTGAATGGCTGAGAGAAAAAGTACTCAAACCGAAGTAGACTTTTAAAGTTCATTTTATTAAGGTTAAATAGTGAATCTTCTTACTCTGCAGTTCCGCCTGTTTATCTCAGGGTCTTCATAAACAGGTTAAACGCTAGAGTAACAAGTCTCAATATTTAGCCTTAATAAAATTAATATATATATAATTGGTGAAAGCACTAAGGCAGCATTTAAGCATAATGGTGGCGTATATATAAACATATATTACACAGTTATATACAATAAACATATAGGGAGACTCATTACTGAAGAAAAATTTATATTTTTCTATATTTTCCTCTATTTATATATCATTGAGTTGCCAGTATCTTCTGAGAATGTCAGATAGCTCTGTTTCAAGATTTCTTAAACTTTCATTATTGACACTCATTCAAAATATACTAGCATGAAATAGACTATAGTCTGTATCGTATGTCTTGAGTGAATGTCACCAATAAAATATTAAGAAATTTAACATTCTCAAAATATTCTAGCAAATCTCTGACATATTCATAGAGAAAAATAACATTTTTTCGTTTCATATCATTATTAAAAAATATTTGTCCTGCTAGGAAGTGTTGGATGAGACATCGAGGACTATATCAGTACTTAATCAAAGCTACTAACCTTTCAGATTCACCTGAGGATGATAAGGTACATACACCATTCAACAAAGTGAAGAAGGTGGATATCAAGGAATAGAATAAAATGTAATTACAATTGGAGTTGGTTGCTTTTAACAGGACCTGCTGGAAGGCGTACATGAGTACTATTTCCTCGTGACACTCCTAGGAATAAGTAGGCTAAAAAGAAGCGTAATTACCACAAACTCATTGTCATCAATGAAATTCATTTTGTTATGTAATTATCCTCACACTTCTATATCTATATCATTTACCTGTTTTGATTTCAAACTGCCTGAAACCATTCTGCTTCTATGATACAAAACTGTTTATTTTAAAGTGTTTATCTTTATCTAAAAAAAATAAACATCCATTATAATCTTATGTAAGAAACTTTGTATTATGTTCCAAACACCATTTTATTAATGAGAAAGTTTATTTTATGAAATCCCTCTAAATTCATGATTATTTTCAGAATTAATTGATATTCATAGGACATCATTCACTAGAAACACAGTAATGAAAAGGTTAAGTGTTTATATTTATCCAAAAACTTTCCATCATAATTTTATGTAAAAAATATTGTTAAGTTATATTCCAAACACCAGCAAAATAATAATAAAGTCTCTGTTATTATTAAATCCCTACAACTGCTTGATTACTTTTAAAATTAATTGAAAATCATAGGCTATGTCTTTCACTTGAAATATGCTAATAATAAGGTTAAGCCTTTTTTTCTTAACTATAAACATGTATTTGCCATTCAATTCACAGGTAGCCATCCCACACCACCACACCCAAACTGATGATGTATTTAATTTAAAATTAAATTTCATTTCATTTTATTTCAATTCAATGAATATTTTTTGAAAGCAAAAGTGAAAGATATTGATTTAGGATGGTGTGTAGGGAGAGAAATATACCTTTAAAAATTTGATATTTGAACTCAAATCAAAAATTGAATGAAATCAAACATTTCTTTGTTTATGCATGTTTAGCATCTGACATTGCTCCTATTCTTACAATATGTTGTCAAAACTTAAAACAAGCGCACCATGGAAGAGTTTAGTTATTATTTGGTTATTAGCCATTTTAAACACATATACATCTATGCTGTTATATTCAATGTTGTTGCCTTTTTATTTGATATATTATATATGTAGAGTTTAATTATATATTAGGTATTTCATACACATACTCACATATGTATGCCATTACATTCAATTTTTGTTGCCTTTATAATTCATAAATGTTATGTACATGATGTTAATTGTATATTTTACAACTTGTTTCATACATACACAAACATACATACACTTAAACACAGATGGTAAACTTTACATACACATTATCTGTTAGAAATGAAAGAAGCGATTGAAAATATACATACAGACAAAATTATTAAATATATATATGTATATGAACAAAAGCCTATAAATATAGAGAAGTAAAAATATGTAAATATATATGGGAAAAATATATAAACATACAGAAGTAAAAAAAATATATTTATGTATGTGAGCAAGAGAAAGATATAAATATAAGCGAAAAATATATAGATGTAGTGAAAAATTCAAATATGTACACAGAAGTGAACTATATATATATATATATATATATATATATATATATATATATACACGAGCAAAAATTGTAAACACATAAAGAAGTGCAATATATTTATTGATTCAAACTGATACAACTTCCAAGGTTTGTTTTAATGAATTTCAATTTTGTGTGTGCATTTCAATAGCAGTTATTTTCTTTTTCTTTACAAAATAATTTGATTCAATTTTTTTTATTTTATTTATCTAGAGTTTATGAAAATATCATAGATTCATAAAGTTTGTATTTTTTAAATTGGAGAAAAAAAAACAAAGAATTGTAAAGAATCTGCAATCAGATATTCCATTACAGAATCTGACATAATTTAACTTCAAGAAAGCAGAGGTGGAATGGTGAAAATGGTAGAGAAGGACTAAATTCTGAGTGGTATTTAATTATTGTTTTTTACATTCTGTGAAGTTAACTGAAAAGATAGCCTTGCAAAGATTGGAGTTAACATGTCATTGAAGACAATAATGTCAAATCTGATGCTAGTGCATCCAATGAATGGCCAGATTAACAACAGGAGACAAACCACTAACTTTATTCACATACTTAAAAACACACCTGTCAGAAGTATATATAGAGATATGGACAGTGAGTGTGGAGCAAGACATCTGAAATGAGTTTGTTTCCCTGGTTCAGGGAAGAGCAACTGAGATGATGTTTGCATTCTGAGTTCAAAACCTGCCCTAGATGAGGTTGTCTTAATAATCCTGTACTACAAAAAGTTTACCCACCTTGTACTTTACAAGAATTATAGTTTCCCTTTCAAATTTGTCATTATCAACAAATACAGAGATAAATATCAGGCTGACTTTGTTCATTGAATACAATTACACAGGATGTTTTAAGAATACATGTTCAGAAAATTAAGAAATGTTATTTTTCAAACGTTAATGCTGAAAACACTGCAATAACTGGCTCACATATGTGCTGTGTCCACCCTCTACATATTTTAGCACAACTACAACATTCTCTAGTCATCTTACTTGCCAGTTGCTAACCCTTACTCGATATCACCTCCAAACAATACAATAACTATTTTCCTTAATCCTTCTTTCCCAGAGCATCAACCCTCTTAAATTCCCACCAAGCCTGTAATGATAGTAATTAGTGTAGCACAAAATGCTTCGAGTTCAAATCCTACCAAGATCAACATTGTTCCATGCTTGATAAATTAAAGTGCCAGGGCAGTACAGCAGATTGGCAGAATACTTAGTCAGGTGAGATGCATTGTGAACATTGTTTCTGAGTTTGAGGGAAGCTGGTTTTCTGTCACCAGGTATAACACCAATACCTTGTCCTTAGATGGATGCCTTCAGTGAAGAGTGCTCAGATCTCTGACATGAGGATAACTTCCTTTCTTCCTTCCATCTGTCTCAGAGACCCTAAAAATCATAGTCATTAATAATGCCCTTCATTCTCTAACTAAATAGGAAAAAATAGATAACATGTCAAGCCTATTATGTAATCAAACACAACATTAACCATATCAGTCTCAAAAGTCTTGAAAGGTCCACTTATGATATTGTATTTGTCCCCTTTTCCAAATTATTTAATAAAATATTCAATCTCAAAAGAATTTCTACCAGAACTATACAACCTGGTAGACCAGGCTTTATATTCTATCTTTCGAGAACAAACTAAAACAAGTACCATGCATATAGTAGAGGCTGGCTGTCAATTCAAATCATTACACTTTTTGTTACCATGTTTCTAATGAAATAAACTGCTCAAAGTAATTTTGAAATTCGTCAATTTATAAGTGAGAGAATTTTCTAGAGATATATTGTTTTGTTGACCTCAAAAAGGCATATAGCCACATTCCTCAGGACCTGCTGTGGAAGATTCTGCAGGAGATTGGATCAATGGTTAGTTCCTTGTTGCCCTGATGTCTCTATATGAATGCCTGAATATTCGTGTTTGAATAGTTGGTATTAAATCAAAACCATTCAATGTGAGAGGTGGACTCCACCAAGTGTGTGTACTGTCATCTCTCCTGTTCATTATTTTCGTGAACAGGACTGACGTGCACAGCCAGGTTGGAAGTAATATCATGACTGGCAGGTGTAAAATGAGTGGGCTAGAATTTGCAGATGACATGCTGTTACTTAACTCAACAGAAGATGATCTACAATTTGAACTAGATAGATTCAATACTAAGTGCTGCATGACTGGAATGAAAATCAGTGCTGTGAAAACTGAAACATTCCTCCTCCCAAGGAAGCCTGTGCAGTGTACTCTACATGTGAATGGAGTTCCACTGAAGCAGAAGTTCAAGCATCTCTGAACTGTGTTCACATGTGATGGAAAGCAGGAGGCAGAATTAAGTGCAAGATTTGCAGGAAATGGTGCAGTAATGCACCAACTTTAGCATTTGGTATTCAGAAGAAGGGAGGTAAGTGTAAAAGTCAAACTCGTTATCTTCAATTCAGTATTCAGGCCAGCCCTTACCTGTGGTCATGAATCTTGGTTAATGACTGAAAAAATACGATCGCAAAATGGGGTTCCCCCAAAGGGTCTTTTCAGTAACATTCCGTGATACAAGGCATAGCTCAAAGATCAGAGAGGCACTCCAGGTAAAACCACTACTTCTCTGAATGGAAAATCGCAGCTCTGATACTATAGGCATGTAGATGTAGTTAGAATGCCTCAGGAAAGAATTTCTGGACAGATTTTACGGGCAAAATCGGCAGAGCAGGAGACTCAGGGGTAGACCTCAAGGAAGATGGTTGGATAACATCCACGAGAATGGCTGCTCTTGATTGGGTATCCAGTCAGATCGGCTGGAGACAGTTTCTTCTGACAAGACACACTGGAAGGAGTGTTTGAGGACTCTTCCTCCACGACACTCTCAGGAATAAATAGGCAAAGAAGAAAAAGTTCAATTTATAAATGATATAACTTCCTCATTATTATGCTTGTTTAGAACAACAAATGTTCTTACTTCGAATTATGAAATTTTGTATTGTAAAGGCAAGGGCAGTTTGATATGATAAACATTAACCTGCTAATATGAGGGCTTCATTCCTGGTTAGTCTACAATTCTGTTGGTTTGGGTTATTTCTTTTTTCTTATTCACATTGAAGCTCATTGCTTTATATATTTACATTGACTGATCATTTCTTTTTGTGCTTGTTGCCATCAAGACGCCCATGGTCTTCAATCCCTAGACTGCTGCATTCCTCTGCCAAATTGTGAGGAGCACATATCACTTAAGGAAGGAGCCCTGTGAGGGGGAATGACTTTTTGGCATCTTGTCGACATGGTACAGTTGAAATGTACCATCCAGCCAAGGATGTAAAGATTGCACGTACGTATTTCACCCCTTTTTTTATTTACAAGAGTGGGTTTAAAAGTTCATAAGCTGACTATGAAGTAGTGATGCTAGTGATGTAAACTCTTGCATGCATTAATAACTACTTGCAGAAAAAGGGTTTAGTCAACATGGATATTCATGTTGACATGGTTGCTACATTAAAGGATGACGCTCCAGCTCTATAACAGTGCAAAAATAGGCACCAGAATTTAAGATGAGAAGGTAAAGTCTTAAAGATGACCTGAGGTCATATATATTATTATCCCCCCCCCCCCCACACACACACACACAAACACACACATTTTTATCTCTTCCTATCAGTAAATATA
>OZ024742.1:97821803-97824303 GCA_964016885.1 Eledone cirrhosa | reverse complement strand
GGCCTTGTTCCTAGTTCTTTCTATTCTATTCCAAAATTTGCTCCTATACAAGGCGCAGGTCCCATTTATGTCATTATTTACCATTTTTTCCCATTTGGTTCTGGCTCCTCTATACACTCTGATTCTATCTCTCTGATTGTAGCCAGAGAACTGCATACGGTGGATGAAGTGTTGTATGTGTCTCTCTAGTTCTTCGGGGTTGCACATGCGGGACACATTTCTCATCACCCGTACCAAATCCGCAATCAGTATGTTGATTTTTGTATGGTCCGAAATGGCCGAGTTTCGGTGGATCAGATGTTTGGAAGTCATGGGTTTGGCATAATGGGAATGGAGGATTTGTTTTTGGTTGTTAATGGTATCTAACCAGAGCTCTGTGTCTAGTACAGGTAATCGATGGTTGGGGTGTCTACTTGGGTAGTTTATAGTAACCCTAATGCTCTGGTGGATGGAGTTTTCTATTTGCTGGATGCTTTCCATTGTGTTTTTCTCTCGTTCCTGACTGTTCTCTAGTGGGGGTGTCTTAACTACGATGTTTATATCATCTACGTAGCGGGAGTACATTATCAGGGTTAAGCTGTCTTCTAATTGTTCTTTAAGTTTAATTTTAAGTCTACTGTCCCACCATACCATGAATAAGTTAGCTATGTCGCCTGCAATGCTAACACCAATGGCTGCTCCTTCCTCTTGGGCATATGTTTTTCCATTAAATTTGAACATATGTTCCTTAAGGGTTAATTTTATGCTGGCCCCTACCGCATGTGCAATCATTTTCTTCAGTTCATCGTGGTTTTCGGGTGTCCGTATGGCTCTGGTCCACCCGTTCCATTTATCTGTGTGGGTTTTCTTGGCCATTGAGGTAATGGTAGGTGGTCTGCCTCTTGCTGGTCTTGTAGGGCACAGGTTGCTAAGGTCAAAAGTGTCTAGGTAACTATTACTATGGGTAAACTTAAGTAGAAGTCCCAGCTCACTGGTATCAATTCCACGGAACTCAACCTTGCTCTCGCTGATCATTTCTACGCATTTCTCCACAGCAAAATCCACGTCAATAGATGGATACCGGGACACAACATCCATACTGCCTATTATGCAGTTTGTTAGGTCCCCAGATCGGATACTCACGCCGATTCTGCTGAGGAGGTCCTCCGTGCTGTCACATACATCTGGGGACATCTCAATGATGGGGCGTATGATCAGGGGGAGGAAGTAGGACAGTCTGTAGTTACTAGCAATGTTAGCTCCACAGACTGGCCGTGTTGGTGGTCCCGCGACAGGGTCACAGCCCGTTTTATGGTCTTTTCGAAGCCCATACAACGCCGGCACGTCATTGTTCCAGGCCTGGAAGTTGTTGGCAGTCCTTTTGTTGGGCTGCATTATATTCGTCCACATCACCATATGGGCATTGAGGGCTTTTTCTCTATCCTCATGTTCCTGTGGTGTTACCTCTCTTGTGTTAGTGATGTGGGGTTGCATTGCCTGGATGTAGTTTGGCAGGCTGTCAACCGACATTCTGCCAGACTTGTCTGTTGGAAAGCATGCTATCTCTCCATTACGTGAGCGCTGCATGAGCTTACGCAAGCCATTTGCAGATTTTTCTCCCAGTTGCTGGGCCTCTATTCTATTATGCTTCTTGCTATACTGTTCTATAATATTTCTAAGTTCGGATCTAGCTATACTAAATTGTGCTTCTGTTTGTTCATCGACCTGCGACGGCAACTGCGTGCGTTTGTTAAATGGTAAAGTCGTGGCGTGGACTCGTCGCAGGTCGAATGATTTATCGGAGGGATTATAAAACGGAGAGTTCCAGGCTGCTGCTTTATGTGTACTAGTGCTATTGTTATTGTTAGTTGTGTTGTTTCTATTTCTATTTCCACCAACAGCCTCATGGTTGTTTCTATGTCTCTCATCTGTCTCTTTCCACTGGCTCAATGTTGTTATCTACCCTATTTTGTGTGTCTGTGTGTTCGTCTTGGTTATTCTATTTGTCCTTATCTCCCATCTCCTTTTCTTTTTAATCTTATTACTTTCCCTTATTTCTCTGATTTCTGTGCTACTGTCATTACTTGTTTTCTGTGTCTGTGTGTTTGTTAAGATTGTGGTGGTGGTGAGAGGCATTGAATGCGTGTGTCTTGTTTGTTGGTGATGTGTGCTGTTGTTGGTGTGTGTTGTTGTTGTCACCGTGTGTGTTATCGTTGTTGTGTGTGTTGTTATTGTTGTTTGTGTCTGCGTGTCTGTTGTTGTTGTTTCTGGGTATGTTGCTATTGTTGTTGTTGTTGATGTGTGTGTTGTTGTTATTGTTGTTTGTGTCTGTGTGTCTGTTGTTGTTGGGATGTGTGTTGTATATGTGTGTGCGTATATTGTTGCTTTTGTTTTTGATGCTCCAGCGTAGTTTTGTAAATGATTTTTCTATTTCTGACAGACAACTAATCATATTTACCTTCTTGAATGTCGCAAATTTCGGCGTCAAACATAACACAGACATTTCATCATTATCTATTGT
>OZ024742.1:97809303-97814303 GCA_964016885.1 Eledone cirrhosa | reverse complement strand
AACAACAAAGAGTAAAGCTAACCGTAGATAGGAAGGGCACAAGCTACATAGTTATTCTGTCAGCACAAGCTGGGTGAATATATGAGCGCGTAGAAAAAAGACCTTTCGAGATGAATCCAAATGTAAGAAAGAAGGAAATTGTTTTCGTCGCGAACGGGTGAAGTGAGAAGGGGGGAAACAGTGAGTGAGTGGAAGTGTGAGGAAGAGGTCAGTAGAGAGAAAGTGTTAACTGACATGACAGAGGGGGCGAAAGAAAGTAAGAGAAACAGAGAGAACGAGGGAGCAGTAAGAGAGAGAGATAGAAAAACAGAATCGCAGTTTAGGTAAATATATGTGAAATAATGGGGAGAAGAATACTGCAGGTTTCACATGGATAACATGTTATAAAATGAGTCCTTCATCAGAGATTTGCCAACGATCATAGATATTTCATTGCATTAAAAATCATATACCTCACGTTGGTACAATAATAACTAAATTAAGTTATTAGGACAATTAAAACGCGTAAAGCGAGTGAGACAAGTAACAACAAAGAGGAAAGCTAACCGTAGATAGGAAAGGCACAAGCTACATAGTCATTCTGTCAGCACAAGCTGGGTGAATAAATGAGCGCGTAGACAAAAGACCTTTCGAGATGAATCCAAATGTAAGAAAGAATGAAATTGTTTTCGTCGCGAACGGGGTGAAGTGAGAAGGGGAGAAACAGTGAGTGAGTGAGTGGAAATGTGAGGAAGAGGTCAGTAGAGAGAAAGTGTTAACTGACATGACAGAGGGGGCGAAAGAAAGTAAGAGAAACAGAGAGAATGAGGGAGCAGTAAGAGAGAGAGAAAAAAACAGAATCGCAGTTTAGGTAAATATATGTGAAAAAATGGGGAGAAGAATACTGCAGGTTGCACATGGATAACATGTTATAAAATGAGTCCCTCATCAGTGATTTGCCAACGATCATAGATATTTCATTGCATTAAAAATCATATACCTCACGTTGGTGCAATAATAACTAAATTAAGTTATTAGGACAATTAAAACGCGTAAAGCGAGTGAGACAAGTAACAACAAAGAGGAAAGATAACCGTAGATAGGAAGGGCACAAGCTACATAGTTATTCTGTCAGCACAAGCTGGGTGAATATATGAGCGCGTAGACAAAAGACCTTTCGAGATGAATCCAAATGTAAGAAAGAAGGAAATTGTTTTCGTCGAGAACGGGGTGAAGTGAGAAGGGGAGAAACAGTGAGTGAGTGAGCGGAAGTGTGAGGAAGAGGTCAGTAGAGAGAAAGTGTTAACTGACATGACAGAGGGGGCGAAAGAAAGTAAGAGAAACAGAGAGAACGAGGGAGCAGTAAGAGAGAGAGAAAAAAAAACAGAATCGCAGTTTAGTTAAATATATGTGAAAAAGTGGGGAGAAGAATACTGCAGGTTGCACATGGATAACATGTTATAAAATGAGTCCCTCATCAGTGATTTGCCAACGATCATAGATATTTCATTGCATTATATAAATGCCCAAAACTCAGATTTGGTACCATCAATGTAAGCACACTGAAAGGAAGAACAGGAGAAATCGTACAAATGCTATAGCGAAAGTAAATTAATGTATGCTGTGTGCAAGAGACTAGATGGAGAGGAGAGTCTGCTAGAGTCGTTGTAGGAAAAAGTCGGTGCTACAAATTTTTCTGGGTGGGAAATGACGATGGGATGGGTGGTGTAGATATACTACTAGCTGACAAGTGGGTAGATAAAGTAATCTCAGTGTACAGGGTAAATGCAAGAATCGTTAAACTCAGACTAGTCCTGAATAAAACAATTACCACAATAATATCAGCTTACGCACCCCAATCGGGTTGCCAGATGAACTTAAGGATAGATTTTACGAGTCCCTAATGCACACTACTGCTCTAACAAACGACAATGACTTCCTAATCATCGGAGGAGATTTTAACGGACACGTAGGTAAACACTGTGACGGCTTCAATAGAGTCCATGGAGGCCATGGGGTTGGCACAAGAAATGCAGAAGGATTCAGACTTCTAGAATTCTGCGACGCCAATGACATGTAACACAAACTTCAAAAAAACCAACAACCATCTGATCACCTATAGATCATGGGAGCATTCTAGTCAGATAGATTTTATCCTCATCAGAGGACATGACAGGTGGACGGTCGTAAACACAAAAGCCCTCCCTAGTGAGGAATGTACCTCCCAACATAGTTTAGTTGTCAGCGACCTCACAGTCAGAACTAGACGAACCTGGAAACAGAAGCCAACCTGGAGAAGAAAGATCTGGAAGCTGAAAGACCCCTCAGCCAGTAACAGATTTAAAGATATTTTACTCAACGCCTACGACAGTAAAGAAGAACAGATAGAGACATTCAAGGTAGAAGAGCACTGGGAGTTCCTAAAAAATAACTTACTAGAGGCGACAGATGAGGTTTGTGGCTGGAGTAAGACCACAAGCAGGAGGAGAGTGACTTGGTGGTGGAACAATAAGGAAGATGAGGCAGTTAAGGCCAAGAGACAGGCATGGAAAGAATGGAAGAACGGAGGGAGCAAGGTACATTACATAGAGACCAAGAGGGAAGCTAGGCGACAAATATACTTAGCTAGGAGGGAAGCAGAGGATAGAAAATTCAAGAATGTTTTGCAACGTGAGGACCAGAAATAGGAGGTGTTCAAGATTGCGAGGCAGTATGTCAGAGGGATTGTGATGTCATTGGAGAGAAGTGCATCGGGAATGATAAAGGTGAGCTTGCCCTCACAAGTGCTGAGAAGAAAGATGCATGGAAGAGTCATTATGATAGATTACTAAATGAGGAGAATGCATGGGAAGAAGAGACCCTACCTCAAGTAGACCCCATAGAGGGGCCAGAAGTACAAGTCAGCAGCAGCGTAGTAAGTAAGGCAATCAAAGAATTGAAGATGGGCAAAGCAACCGGTCCATCGGGTATAGCTGCCGAGATGCTGAAGGCATTTGTGTCTGTAGGTCACACTATAACCACACGTATTGTTAACCAGGTAATACTAGAAGGTGTCATACCAAAAGATTGGTGCAGTAGCATCATTGTCAACTGCTACAAAAGTAAAGGTAATGCACTCGATAGAGGAAACTATAGAGGTATAAAGCAGATGGGTCAGGTCATGAAAGTAACAGAAAGAGTTATAGCACAGTTGATTAGGGACCGGGTGAAACTAGAAGAGATGCAATTTGGGTTTGTATCAGGAATAGGCACCACTGATGCCCTCTTCCTTGTGGGGCAGTTACAGGAAAAGTACCTAGCTAAAAGTAAGCCACTCTACCTGGCATTCGTCGATCTCGAGAAAGCCTTTGACAGAGTTCCACGTGCTGTAATCTGGTGGGCTCTTAGAAAACTAGGAGTAGATGAATGACTTGTGAAAGCTGTACAAGCCATGTATAGGGGAGCAGTCAGCAAAGTTAGGATTAGCTATTAGTATAGCGAGGAATTTAGCGTACATGTTGGGGTCCACCAGGGCTCTGTTCTTAGCCCTCTCCTGTTCATCATAGTCCTGCAGGCAATAACGGAGGAGTTTAAGACCGGATGCCCATGGGAACTCCTGTATGCTGATGACCTCGCACTTATAGCTGAATCTATGGTAGAACTAGAAAAGAAATTCCAAACTTGGAAGCAGGGACTAGAAAGAAAGGGTCTCAAAGTCAACATGACAAAGACTAAGGTCCTTGTAAGTAGACGAGAAAACAGAACCCAGATCCCATCAGGGAAATGGCCTTGCTCAGTATGTAGGAAAGGTGTAGGTATGAACTCCATTCTCTGCCCCAAATGCAAACAATGGGTACACAAGAGATCTCAGGAGGCTTAATTAAGAATGTAGGCTTCACATGCAGCAGCTGTACTGGGACAGCAAGCAGCAAACAGCCACAGGAACAAGTACCACCAATCTCTGGGAGGGCTCTATAGAGACAGTAGACAGCTTCTGCTACCTAGGTGACCGAATTAGCAGCAGAGGTGGGTGTTCAGAAAGTAGAATAACTAAGGTAAGAACGTGATGGAAGAAGTTCAGGGAACTACTACCACTGCTAGCTGCAAAAGTCTTCTACCTCAAAATGAAAGGCAGACTGTATGATGGTTGTATCCGAACAGCAATGTTTGATGGTAGTGAAACATGGGCGCTGAAGGCGGAAGACTTACGTAGATTAGAGAGAAACGAAGCCTGCATGCTCCGATGGATGTGTAATAGTAATATACGCGAACGACAAAGCATAAATGAATTGAGAGAGAGACTGAGCATAAGAGGAATCAAATGCTGTGTGCAGGAGAGGCGGGTGCGTTGGTATGGACATGTGATGCGTATGAAGGATGACAGCTGCATAAAAAGGTGCAGAGCACTAGAAGTCGATGGAAACCGCAGAGTGGGGAGACCCAAGATGACCTGGGATGAGGTGATAAAAGCCGACCTTACCCAATTACACCTCTCAAGGGTGATAACACACGACCGTGACCTCTGGCGTCACGCAGTAATACAGAGTACCCGACCTCCCATCGGTACAAGCTGAAGCATATAGACAATATGCCCCCACACTCTCCCACTGCAAGGTGGTCGTGGAGGTGCCACGGCAAAAAAGAACCCAGCTCACACTGTAAAGTGGACGTGTATGCGCCACGAAAAAATCCCCAGCACTCACTGTAAATGAGGTTGGTGTTAGGAAGAGCATCCAGCTGTAGAAATCGAGCCAAATCAGTTCCTGTATGAGCAAGGCATGGTCAGCCGACCAGACACTGCCCACAACAGGACAACCCGTCTAACCGATGCTAGCGTGGAAGAACGGACGTAAAATGGTGATGATGATGATGATGATATATATATATATATATTTATATACATATATATGCATATATTTGTATATATATATATGCATATATATATGTATATATATATATATATATATATGTATATATATATATACATATATATATATATGTATATATATATATGTATATATATATATATATACATATATATA
>OZ024742.1:97759303-97796803 GCA_964016885.1 Eledone cirrhosa | reverse complement strand
TTATTGTTATTGAAGGCATGTGGCTTAACAGTTGGTGTGTTTGGCAAGGCATTGTGTCCTTGAGCAAGGTATTTTATTTCATCTTGTCCCAGTCCACTCATTGGCAAAAACTGAATTGTACCTGTAATTCAAAGCACCAGCCTTATTACACTGTCATACTGAATCTCCCTGAGAATTTTGTTAAGAGGTGAAGTTTTTTTGTGAAATGCACAGTCACTTCCATTTAATTTCAAAAACAGATCATTCCATTGTTTGAAGGACTGAAAATTCAGTCACATCCAACAGAGGACCAACATTATTTTTATTGTTTCTTGTATTATTTTTAATATTATTCCTTTTGCTAATATTGATATTATTATTTGTATTATTTCTATTATTATTATCATTAATGTTATTATTAATACAATTATCATTTTCCTCCTTGTATTCCCGCCAACATTGTGAGCCCTTGTGGCCCATAGAAGAAATAACTCCCATTCCCACGACCACACCACTACTACTACTACTACTACTATATGTGGCCTTCATATCATGCCCCCTGTAACCAATAAAAGAAATCAAAATAAATCATTATTATTATATTTTTATATTTGTTTGCATATATTTATTTTTTCTTGGATTGTTCTTTTTTTATATATTATTTTTTTTTTTAGAGATATGTAAGAAGAAATATCATCATCATCATCATTGTAAAACATTACAGCCAAAAGCAATAAATAATTTGCTTCAGCTATATACCAAGAATTACAGGTCAAACAGACATAGAGACATACAGGTAAGTAGAGAGAGAGAGAGAATGAGAGAGAGACAGAGACTGACAGACATACTGACAAAGAGAGAGAGAAAGAAGTAGAGAGAGAGAGACACACACAGGGAGATAGAGAAAGACACACACAGAGACAGAGAATGAAAGACAGAGACACGCAGCAGACATACAGAGAGAGAGAGAGAGAGAGACTGACAGACAGCCAGCCAGACAGAGATATACAGGCAGATAGAGAGAGAGAGAGAGAGAGAGAGAGTCAGACAGAGAGACACAGGCAGAAAGATAGATAGACAGATAGACAAGCAGAGTGATGAGGGGGAAACATACTCATTTGGCAGATATAGAGAGTGAGAGAAACAGGCAGACAGTGAGAGAGAGATATACAACCATGCAAAAAGAAATACAGATAAGCTGAGAGAGAAAGAGAGACAACTATTCAGACAGACAGGGAGAGAGTGGAGCATGGTATTAAAGTTATCACTTGGCTGGTTCTTGATGTGATATGATTGGTTAGCTGCTTTGACATGTTAATCACACGGAGGAGGGGAAGTGCAAGTAGGGTCAGAAATAGGTTTTATATTTGTCAAGCATGCACATGTTATGTGGAGTGGTGCAGTGTGATTGAGAGTAATGGTGTAACAACGGTGGCAGTAGGTTGACTACAATTAAGATCAGAGTGGCCACTCATATCATTCATCAAACTTCTGATGCATGCATTTATGATACAGGGGCTTGGAATAGTAATGATCAGTGTGTATGTGTGTATATATATATATATATATATATATATATATATATATATATATATATATATAGGAACGAGTAGGACACCGACGGCTGAGCTCAAGCCGTTTCGACGGCTAATTCTGGACTAAAGTACCAGTAATGCACTGAGATAATTGCTGGCCTTGTGCCAAAAGTAAAAACAATTATTATTGTTATTGAAGGCTTTTAGTCCAGAATTAGCCGTCGAAACGGCTTCAGCTCAGCCGTCGGGGTCCTACTCGTTTCTATTACCCACTCTACTACCCTAAGTATTGAGTACTTTGGTGCGTTATGGTCCACCTGGTTCCTTACCACATTTCCTTCGTTATATTTATATATATATATATATGTATATTTATATGTATAAAAGATATTTATGGTGCTTACTAGGCTGTCACTTTGTTACAATTGTTTGTTTGGCTGCCTATTTCAGACATTTTTGAGACAGGTTCCCATATTCTCAGCCTGTATTAACTTCAAATATGTCTATACCATCTGATGAATTGAATGCTCTCACTCAACTTCGGATATTCTTTATCACACTACTCCCTATGATATAAATATATATATATATATATATATATATATTTATATCTATACTAATAAAGCTGATGGCCGTATGTAAGTAATAAACTTTTCGCCAAACGGCTGAACTAAACGGCACCAAATTTGCACCATAGATGTAACTTTTTCCAAGTAAGAAGTGAAGGTATTTTTGTCTACTAAATTTTGTTAAAAGATTAAAGATATTATTTAAATATTCACTTCTTTAAAATGTTCAAATGTCAACACTTCCGGTTATACAACATTCCTCACTCTTTCTTAGTCTGTCTTTTTAGATAGATACATAGCTATAATGTCGAGCCCTTATAATATGTCTCTTTATGTCTGGCTGTCAGCGCTCTCTGTGTATGTGTGTGTGTATATATGTATATATAGTGTGTGTATATATATATATAGTGTGTATATACATATATATATAGTGTTAATATCATAAATAAGAAACAGTTTAATTTGTACATTTTATTACAGCATTCCTTTATACGTATATATACGTATATATACGTATATATACATACATAAACATGTTATTTACAGTTGTATAAAAAAGAAGTATAATTGTTTCTACTGTTGGCACAAGGCCAGCAATTATTACATATAATATATATAATACGACATTCCTCTCTCTTTCTTACTCTGTCTTTTTAGATAGATACATAGCTATAACGTCGCGCACATATAATATCACTCTGTATGTCTGTCTGTCTGTATTGACTTCGCTTCTAACCAACTTTTAATTAATTATATATATATATATAATTATATATTGGTGTACATATTTTCAACAGTAATACTATACTACACAGACGGCTTATCGTCTGTTTATCCAAGCGAAGCTAGGTACGTCAGCTATATATATATATATATATATATATATATATATGGATACCGTAGAACAGGCCAATGGTAGCCGGGTGCCAGCTGGACGGGCCAGCTAGTATATATATATATATATATATATATATATATATATATATATACATGTGTGTGTATGTGTTTTGGTGTTTTTTTCTCAATATTTCCTTCCTCTTTTCACTCTATCTTTCTATTTCATCTTTTATTTCTCATTATATATATGTCTATACTTATGTATATGTATACGTGTGTATGTGTATATGTATGTATATGAGGTGGTATCAAAATGTTTCCAGTCTAGATATGTTTAAAATATATATATATATATTTACCTAAGTTTTAACATTCAAAATAGTCACCTTGCATAACAGTACACCAGTCGCAGCATACCTGCCATTTTTGTAATCCAGCCTGGAAGTTGTTTTCCATGATCGAGTTGAGGATCTTCTGCAATTCAATCTAGATCTCGGCAACGGTGTTAAAACAGTGACCTTTGAGCTGCATTTTCAGCAGGTGCTAAATCTGGCAAAAGTGATACAATGTTGGTTTTGTTGAGAATCTCACAAGTGAGGAGAACTCAGTGACAAGGTGCATTGTCATCATGAAGAATCCAATTCTTTGCGCTTCACAGATCCGGTCACTTTTGCTGAATGCCCTCTTTCAAATGCCTCAAAATATTGCAGTAAAACTCTTGATTGATGGTCTTACCCTGGGGGACGAATTTTCAATGCACAATACCATGGATCTCGAAAAAAGCAATGAGCATGATCTTCATTGAGCTGCGGCTTTTGAAACACCCATGCCACTTGAAACATTGCGTTTGACCCATTGTCTCGCTGCTGTAAACTTGCCGAAGCATGCTCAATATCTTTGTAGCAGACTTCACGAATTGAGCACAAGATTTCGCGTTGGCTCTATGTTCCCACTTCCTGTTCATGACAAAATCACAGGCTACAGCATACACGTGATCACAAAAACACAAATTTCACAACTTGCAAGGTAAACACAGCAATATCACTGAGCACACTGGTGCATGAAAGTCACTACTATATCTCACTGTGTGCACAACTATGTGGCATCTGTTGGCACACTATAGAACTAATCTGGAAACATTTTGCTATCACCTCGTATAGGTTAACTTTGCCTTTCATCCTTACGGGTTCGATAAAATAAAGTACCAGTAACGTACTGGGGTCAGTTTAATCGACTTTCCTCTTCTTCTAAATTACTGGTCTTTGGTCTATACTAGAAATCATTGTTATACATATAGGGTGGTGGATTGGCAGTATCTGTAGAGGGTTGGGCGCCATGCTTTGCAGCATAGAGTTACGGTTCTTTATGATCTGATTTAAAATCGCACCAAGGTTAACTTTGCCTTTCATTCTTACGGGGTCAATAAAATAAAGTACCTGTCACGCACTGGGGTCAATTTAATCTACTTTCGCCTCCCGCAAAATTGCTGGCCTTGTGCCTATGTAAGAAACCATTATTATTGTATATGGAGGCACATGGCTTAGTGGTTAGAGCATTGGCCTTGCAATCGAAAGGTTGTGAGTTCAATTCTCAGACTGGGTGATGTGTTATTTCCTTGAGCAAGACACTTTATTTCACATTGCTCCAGTTTACTCAGCTGTAGAAATGAGATGATAGGGACTGGGGTCCCTATCATTCCACTGCAAAGTGGTCGTGGAGGTGCCACGGCAAAAAAAAGTACCCAGCACTCACTGTAAATGAGGTTGGTGTTAGGAAGGGCATCCAGCTGTAGAAATCAAGCCAGAATCAGTTCCCGTCCCACCCTTGTAGCAGGGAAAAAGCAGATGTAAAATGAAATGATGAATATATATATTGCCAGAACACAATGTTTCATACCATCTAAGACCTAAATATAAATACATGTTTGTACCATCATAACAAGTCACTTTGTCATCACCACATTCACAGTAGCACAATACTTTCAAAGCATAATTGTAAATTAAGACACCATTGGAATCTCATGCATAATGTTACATAAAACAATCATTTAGCACATTTCAAATTCATTCAACTTCTGTCTTACAGAAAAATGCTATGACATTCACAACTCTATTCCAATCTTAAATATACAATGAACAAACAAATTTCCAGAGAGGAAATTTGGGTAAATGGAAGTTATTTAAAAGTCAGCCACCTGGACTATAACTGTAATTTAAAGGACCAGCCTTGTTACATATTCTCATGCTGAATCATCATCATCATCTTCGATTAGACAAGTATTTTTCTGGACAGTATTTCACAACTTGCTTTCTTTCCTTGTCATTTTGTCAGAGTCAGTCACCAAGAGTAGCTTTAACCATTTCATTAACATATTTTTTAAGAAAGGCATTGCTTATAATTATGAAAATATTCTGGAATTTTCATGGATTTAGTTATATAGCTAACATTCTCACTGTCATAGTGATATTTAGAACATATTTAAAAATCGTTCTTATTCAAAATGATAAAAGGTATTTAGATAGATATAAAGTTTTGTAACAAAACTAAAGATGGTTTCATGTTTGTTTGTATGAAAAGTATAAGGATGTGTGTGCGGAATACTCAGCCACATACATGCTAATTTCATGAGTTGGTACCTTTGTTGATTGAACAACTAGAAAACACATTGTCTGAATCCAGTGGAGGTATATATAGCTATTAATAATTGTTTCTACTTTAAGCACAAGGCCAGCAATTACCCAGTGCATTACTGGTAATTTATTTTATCGACCCCTTAAGGATGAAAGGCAAAGTCAACCTCGGCGGGATTTGAACTTGCTATTAATAATGAGTTTTGTTTATGTGGCAGCAGCAGTGGTGATGGTAGTGGAAACCAAAAACTAAACATTAACCCTTCTTGTAATGTGATTCTGAATCAGATTGCAAATTCCCAAATATGTAAATCTCTTTACAATTGAAACATTTCAGCAAGAATTCACAGCCATAAACTATTTTAGCTTTTATTGCCTAATGTCTTAATATGCTGCGATAAGTTTGCAAAAGGTAAGAATGGCAAAGGAATATAAGATAATAAAGTGTAATAACATTCCCCCTTTTTAAGACTATATTTGTTGTTATTATTGTTGTTGTTGTTGCTGTTGTTTTACTAGGAATAGCCATATATTTAATGTTTCCACGCATCTATGCCATTTCCTTGCCTTATATCTGAAACCTACTGCTCCATTGTGAGGCCTTATCTATCTGATTGAAACTGGGTATAAAAACACTTCAATCTTAATTAGTGTGTGAGTATATATACATATATATATGTATATATATATGTGTATATATGTGTATATATGTATATATATATATATATATGTATATATATATAGTTGTATATGTGTATATATGTATATATATAGATATATAGTCAGATAGATTTTATCCTCATCAGAGGACGTGACAGATGGACAGTCGTAAACACAAAAGTCTACCCTAGTGAGGAATGTACCTCCCAACATAGCTTAGTTGTCAGTGACCTCACGGTCAGAACTAGATGAACATGGAAACAGAGGCCAACCTGGAGAAGAAAGATCTGGAAGCTGAAAGACCCCTCAGCCAGTAACAGATTTAAAGATATTTTACTCAACGCCTACGACAGTAAAGAAGAACAGATATAGACATTCAATGTAGAAGAGCACTGGGAGTTCCTAAAAAATGACTTACTAGAGGCGACGGATGAGGTCTCTGGCGGGAGTAAGACCACAAACAGGAGGAGAGTGACCTGGTGGTGGAACAATAAGGTGGATGGGGCAGTTAAGGCCAAGAGATAGGCATGGAAAGAATGGAAGAACGGGGGGAGCAGGGTACATTACATAAAGACCAAGAGGGAAGCTAGGCGACAAGTATACTTAGCAAGGAGGGAAGCAGAGGATAGAAAATTCAAGCATGTTTTGCAACGTGAGGACCAGAAACAGGAGGTGTTCAAGATTGCGAGGCAGTGTGTCAAAGAGAATTGTGATGTAATTGGAGAGAAGTGTATCTGGAATGATAAAGGTGAACTTGCCCTCACAAGCGCTGTGAAGAAAGATGCATGGAAGAGCCATTATGATAGATTACTAAATGAGGAGAATGCATGGGAAGAAGAGACCCTACCCCAAGTAGACCCTATACAGGGGCCATCAGTACAAGTCAGCAGCAGCATAGTAAGTAAGGCAATCAAAGATATGAAGATGGGGAAGGCAACCGGTCCGTCGGGTATAGCTGCCGAGATGCTGAAAGCATCTGGGTCTGTAGGTCACACTATAACCACACGTATTGTTAACCGAGTAATACTAGCAGGTGTCATACCAAAAGATTGGTGCAGTAACATCATTGTCAACTGCTTCAAAGGTAAAGGTTATGCACTAGATAGAGGAAACTATACAGGTATAAAGCTGATGGACCAGGTCATGAAAGTAACAGAAAGAGTTATAGCACAGTTGATTAGGGACTGGGTGAAACTAGATGAGATGCAATTTGGGTTTGTACCAGGAAGAGGCACCACTGATGCCCTCTTCCTTGTGGGGCAGTTACAGGAAAAGTACCTAGCTAAAAGTAAGCCACTCTACCTGGCATTCGTCGATCTCGAGAAAGCCTTTGACAGAGTTCCACGTGCTGTAATCTAGTGGGCTCTTAGAAAACTAGGAGTAGATGAATGGCTTGTGAAAGCTGTACAAGCCATTTATAGGGGAGCAGTCATCAAAGTTGGGATTAGCAATGAGTATAGCAAGGAATTTAGTGTACAGGTTGGTGTCCACCAGGGCTCTGTTCTTAGTCTTCTCCTGTTCATCATATTCCTGCTGGCAATAACAGAGGAGTTTAAGACCGGATCCCAAGGGAACTCCTGTATGCTGATGACCTCGCACTTATAGCTGAATCTATGGTAGAACTAGAGAAGAAATTCCAAACTTGGAAGCAGGGACTAGAAAGAAAGGGTCTCAAAGTCAACATGACAAAGACTAAGGTCCTTGTAAGTAGACGAGAAAACAGAACCCAGATCCCATCAGGGAAATGGCCTTGCTCAGTATGTAGGAAAGGTGTAGGTAGGAACTCCATTCTCTGCCCCAAAGGCAAACAATGGGTACACAAGAGATGTAGAGGGATCTCAGGAAGCTTAATTAAGAATGTAGGCTTCACATGCAGCAGCTGTACTGGGACAGCAAGCAGCAAACAGCCACAGGAAACAAGTACCACCAATCTCTGGGAGGGCTCTGTAGAAACAGTAGACAGCTTCTGCTACCTAGGTGACCGAATTAGTAGTGGAGGTGGGTGTTCAGAAAGTACAATAACTAGGGTAAGAACGGGATGGAAGAAGCTCAGGGAACTACTGCCACTGCTAGCTGCAAAAGGCTTCTCCCTCAAAATGAAAGGCAGACTGTATGATGCGTGTATCCGAACAAAAATGTTACATGGTAGTGAGAACTAGCCGCTGAAGGTGGAAGACTTACGTAGATTACAAAGAAACGAAGCCTGCATGCTCCGATGGATGTGAATAGTAATATACGCGAACGACAAAGCATAAATGAATTGAGAGAGAGACTGAGCATAAGAGGAATGAAATGCTGTGTGCAAGAGAAGCGGTTGCGTTGGTATGGACATGTGATGTGTATGAAGGATGACAGCTGCATAAAAAGGTGCAGAGCACTAGAAGTCACTGGAAACCGCGGAGTGGGGTGACCCAAGAAGACCTGGGATGAGGTGATAAAAGCCGACCTTACCCAATTACACCTCTCAAAGGCGATGATACACGACCGTGACCTCTGGTGTCACGCAGTAATACAGAGTACCCAACCTCCCATGGGTACAAGCTGAAGCATATAGACAACATGCCCCCACACCACCCACTGCAAAGTGGTCGTGAAGGTGCCACGGCAAAAAAGCACCCAGCCCACACTGTAAAGTGGACGTGTAGGCGCCACGGAAAAAAGCACCCAGCACTCATTGTAAACGAGGTTGGTGTTAGGAAGGGAATCCAGCTGTAGAAATCAAGCCAAAGCAGTTCCTGTATGAGCAAGGCATGGTCAGCTGACCACTGCCCACAACAGGACAACCCGTCTAACCCATGCTAGCATGGAAGAACGGACGTAAAACGGTGATGATGATATATATGTGTATATATGTATATATGTATATATATATATATACATATATATATACATGTATATGTATGTATATATATATATATATATATATATATATATATATATATATATGATGGCTGCCCCCTCGTTATCGAGTATGGCCATTACACTATTAATAATTATTAATGCACTCGTGCAATGCCTGTGCGTGACGAATATTTTTAAAGTGAGGAAAGACTGTGCACTGAGCCAATCCCACTCTCTGAGCGACAGTAGCTATAACCCGAAAAGAAGAAAAGATCAACATCATCGGTAACTACTGAGCCGCAGGTTTTATGTCGGAGTTAACCCAGTTTCCTGAGATGCTTTCTCCTAGAAGAATGCCCTGACAAGGGCTAGGGGTTCTTCACTCCCAGTGGTTTAACTGCGCGATCGGGCATCCAGCCTGATTATTTCTATGTATATGTGTGTGTGTGTGTACACAAGTAACTATATATATATGTATATATACATATATACATACATACATGTATGTGTGTGTGTGTACATAAGTAACTATATATATATATATATACATACACACATATTGTTACATATGCATACATATGTATATAGTTATTTCTATATATGTGCATGTGTGCATATATTGTTATATATATATTGTCATCATCATCCTCAACATTTTCCTCTGCTTTCCATTTAATATATTTGTAACTGTACATGTCCCATCTGACATCAGTTGCAATCCTGCTCTCAGTACATGATCATAGTATGAGATTCTTCAAATTATTGTTATTGAAGTGTTAACTTTCCATCTATTTCGCTATTTCTCTGATGGTGCAAACAATTTAACAGCCACACTCACTCCACACAATAGAATGTATGCCAAAGACAGAGTGGACAACAGATAGAATGAGATCCAAAGTGAGAGTAAGCCAGAATTGGAGAGAGATAAAATGAGTGTGATGGATAGAAAAAAAGTTAGCTAGTAATATATAGTGAGCTATATATTAGAGAGAGTAATATATAGTGAGCTATATATAGAGAGAGAATATAGATATGAATGAGCGAGAGAGTCAGCCAATTATAAAGTGAACTAGAGATAGTCAGAGTGAGCCAGATGAAAAGGAAGCGAGTGAGTGAGCCAGTGGTAGAATAAACGCAAGAGAGGGAGTGATTGTGTGTAGGGAGAAGACAGAGAGTGGGGGGTGGTGAAGGGAGTATTTGTCTATGTGGTAGATAGGGATATGGATGTTTTGTGCATATGTAGGAGATAAAGTAAGCAAAAAAGCCTCAGAAGTAGCAAGTAGAGAAAGGGTTAAATTTCCATGTCTAAGGATAATTTTATCATTTAAAAGTGCAATAATTAGTCAGTTTCTTGATATTTATTGGTCAAAACTATGAACTATCTATTATCAGTTGTGATAACCTTCTTTTAACAGCAGCTAATGGAAGAACTTACATTGCAATATTCATGTCTTTCCCAAGAGCATTAAAAGTGTAACTGAATTAGTTAGAGCCAAGAATCGAAACTTGATCACATATGATTTACCAAGAGATTACACCTAAAATGGAATGGACCTCGTTCAGTTTCAATGATGAGTGTTCCAGTTGTTTGATTAATTAATGGAGCAGCTGGCTCATGAAATTGTTTCTGTGTATTCCATAAACATGTATAGCCTTAACATAGGTTTACAGTGAACCTGAAAATTATGTGGTGAAGCTGATCCTTTGAGTTATAGGTACTGTCCATCTTGTATATCGTATTGTAAATGGGTGAGAATTTTACAGATACATGTATCATTAATGTCATTCTTAAATAGAGTCAATGTTTATTTTAAGTGGCAGAACATTCTACAGCCATATGAAATATTAACAACATTCTCAGGGATGATTCAGTGTGTGACATGGCTGGACTTTTTAATTATGGGTATAGTCCATCTTGTATTATACCATAAGTGACTGAGCACTCCATATGTCTACTGTTAACATAATTCTCAAAGAGCCAATGTGATATACTGTATGACAAGTCTAGTCCTTTGAATTCCTGATAAAATCCATTCGACAGGTTTCAGTACAAATTCTATCAACACAATTTCACTTTCAAAGTTTAGGTTAACTAAAAGTCTACGGTAAAAGACTTTTGCCCAAAATGACATGTAGTAGGATTGAACCTGTGATCTCATACTTGTGAAATGTATTTTATAACAATTTGGCCAACCACATATACTAAGGAATTTTACCTATTTGGCAATTTTTTTGGTCAATTGTTTGGCTAAGTTTTGAGTTCTCTACATTATAAATCTTCATCATAATTTTCCCACCTGCTTTTCCATATTTACATGCATTAGATGATTTTTCACTTGCAGAGCATCTCTTCACTTATCACTTTCCGTTGTCATCTCATGAGATCAGCTCTCAACATTTTTTTCCCTGTGTCTTCCTTGGTTCTTTCATTTGTAACATTCTTTCACCTGGAAATCCTGAAACTTCTGTACTCATCAGTCATCATCCATATGGATTATGTGTTCATACCAGCACAATCATCTCTCCTGAAAACTAAATCTAATTCTTCTTACATTCGTATTTTCTCTCACCTCACTTTTACTTCCCTGTTCATGCAGACTAAGATTGTATATCAACGGAACATGCTTAAATTTCTTTCTAGCCTTCTCATATTTTTTTCATCCAATGCCTGTACCTCATGTAACATCACACTTTGTGTAATATTATTTACCTGTCAACTTTGCCTTTCATCCTTACGGGGTCGATAAAATAAAGTACCAGTAATGTACTGGTTAATTGCTGGCTTTGTGCCAAAAGTAGAAACAATTATTTACCCTTTACTTGGATAGAAAATCCCTTCATTGCCAGTAGAGGCAGAAGCTCATAGGTCTTTTTCACTTCATTCTTTTTCTGGCTTCTATGATTTCAGAGCATCCTCCTCCACTGCTAATTAGATCATCTTGGTAAGAGAAGATATCGACTAATTTGATGGGCCCTCTTTTGGATTGCAGTGAATGAATTTCACTGATGCACTTACTAATAACTAACTCCAGTGCATCTGCCACACAAAATCTGTGTTAGCCTGTTTACACTGTCTGAAAGTTTTTCCTAATCCTTTTCTGCATATCAATCAAGGCCAGTTTCCTATAAAACTGGTTATGAACTTATATTGCTGGTGTTGCTGTTGTTGATGTTATTATAGGAGGTGGCTTTGTTGATGGTGGTATTTTTGTTGTTGTTGGTGGTGGTGATGGAGGTGGTATTGTGGCTGCTGTAGTTGTAAAAGACTCAAAAAAGACATTACTCAGTGTATATTCACAATGCCCATACTACAAGCATGAATAATTTGTGTTACTATCGCTCCTCTCATTACAGTCACTTCAGAGTTAGGTGGTTCTGTTATCTGGAACCAGTCAGTTGTTCTTTGAAGTTGGCAACAGAAGAGACAGAGAAAGAAGACAGCTTGTCTTTAACACTGCTGGATTATAGGAATGGTTTTCACATTGGCAAATCTCTGCCAAACAATATCTATATTATATTAATGTATCCAATACCCATGACAGTGTGGTGGAAATACAGACTGAACTGTTATTGGTGATGATGTTGAGGTATATGTATTATGAATGTGTGTGTATGTGTGTAAGTATATATATATATATATATATATATATATATTTCGTTTCTGAATTTGTTTAGCAAGATTCTTTATCTGAAAACGTGTGTTGAAACCGATATTGTTATACTTTGGGAGGGTCATGTTGCCAATAAGAAACACACGCACCAGGTGCATTTACTTCAATTTATTATGAATTAAATTTATAAATTTAGGAATATATAAATTTCCGGTTGGTTGGTTGGTTCCACAACCAGACGATTGTTCATATATTGTCAAAGTTCTTTTGTCACACATTCTGTGACTGGGATTCTTTTCTTTGTTTTTGTGCCTCTCCTTTGTTCTATACTACGCCATCTTGTTTTTGTGTGTGTTGTGTGCTTAGTTTGCGCATGTATTACGTCCAGGTGTCTCTGTGTGTTTATATTTGTTTATTTACATGTTACTGGTTGGTTGTTTGTTCTATGTGTGTGTGTGTTTTCATTTTGTCCTTAATTGTAAGTCGTGATGTTGCTATTCCATTCATGTTTTCTATTTAATTTTGGTTGAAGCTCATTTATGTTTATTGTCTCTGTGATTTGTCTAAACATTGCGTCTTTTCTGTGTGTAGATTCTATTTTTATTTCTATGTTGTCTAATTTATCCTTATGTTCTATTTTAGTATGTTGGTGGAGTGCAGATGATTCTTTACTATCTTGAAGCTCTCGCAAGTGTTCATTTAATCGATCTCCTATACTACGAGCTGTCTCACCTATGTACACTATATTCTTATCTTTACATTGTCCTTCAGTACATCTTATGCTATATACTACATTTCTAGTTTTACAGTTAATTTGGGGGCTTAGTTTACAGATTATGCATTTCTTATCTATACAGGGAGGTCTTTCAAAAGGGTATGTATTGCTAATAATTGTTTTTATGGAGGTACCTGGTCTTTCTACTATCTTAATATTACGTTTATGTTTATCTAGGGCCCTTCTAAATTTGTAAGCTAATTCACCTCTAGGGGTTGTATCGATGAACATTACACTCTGGTATTTATTGCTATCATACCATGAGTTTATTCTATTAACCTTATTCCTAGTTCTTTCTATTCTATTCCAAAATTTGATACTATACAAGGGGCAGGTCCCATTTGTATCATTATTTACCATTTTTTCCCATTTGGTTCTGGCTCCTTTATATACTCTGATTTTATCTCTCTGATTGTAACCAGAGAACTGCATATGGCAGATGAAGTGTTGTATGTGTCTCTCTAGTTATTTGGGGTTGCACTTGCAGGACACGTTTCTCATCACCCGTACCAAATCCGCAATCAGTATGTTGATTTTGGTATGGTCCGAAACAGCTGAGTTTCGGTGGATCAGATATTTGGAAGTCATGGGTTTGGCATAATGGGAATGGAGGATTTGATTTTTGTTATTAATAGTATCCAACCAGAGCTCTGTGTCTAGTACAGGTAATCGATGGTCGGGGTGTTTGCTTGGGTAGTCTATAGTAACACTAATACTCTGGTGGATGGAGTTAGCTATTTGCTGGATGCTTTCCATGGTGTTTTTCTCTAATTCCTGACTGTTCTCTAGTGGGGGTGTTTTTACTACGATGTTTATATCATCAACGTAGCGGGAGTACATTATCAGGGTTAAGAGGTTGCTGTCTTCTAATTGTTCTTTAAGTTTAAGTTTAAGTCTATTGTCCCACCATACCATGAATAGGTTAGCTATGTCACCTGCAATGCTAACACCAATGGCTGCTCCCTCCTCTTGGGCATATGTTTTTCCATTAAATTTGAACATATGTTCCTTAAGGGTTAATTTTATACTGGCCCCAACCGCATGTGCAATCATTTTCTTTACTTCATCGTGGTTTTCGGGGGTCCGTATGGCTCTGGTCCACCCGTTCCATCTATCTGTGTGGGTTTTCTTGGTCATTGAGGTAATGGTAGCTGGTCTGCCTCTTGCTGGTCTTGTAGAGCACAGATATATATATATATCACATAAGAAACGGAGAATCAGCGGTGCAATGAATAAGATTTATTAGACATATTACAATCGTTTCTCTGGTGACCAGTTCGAGGCACGATCGATTTTGGAAACTCTGCTTCGTAGAATCGAGACATATCTGAGGATCTTGCGATTTCAGAGTCAGGTTTGATCATTGCATCGATCGTGCCTCGAGCTGGTTGCCAGAGAAACGATTGTAATATGTATAATAAATCTTATTTGTCGCACCACTGATTCTCCATTTTGTATGCGATATTATACTCTGCTCTGTAAGATCATCGAGTGCTCAAACGGCCTACCGCTTACGGATGCTTTAAGCATCCAACACCAATTATATATATATATATATATATATATATATATATATATATATATATATATATATATATATATATATGTGTGTGTGTGTGTGTGTGTGTGTGTGTAAATATGTATGTATATTAAAATGTAAGGTATATATATATATATATACACATATATATACATATATATAATGAAGAAGTGTGGTAATGGACCAGGTGGACCATAACGTCCAGAAATAGCCGTTTCGACGGCTCTACTGTCGGGCTCTTGAATATTTTTATATATATATATATACATATAATCATGCTAGCATGGCTTAGACGGTTTTGTTCCATTTGATGCGGGGAATGGTTGGGAGACTGTGTCTCGCTCATACGGAAGTGCTTCTGGCATGTTTTTTACTACTGGTTGCCCTTCCTAACACCAACCACATGTGTGTGAGAGTATATGCATGATGTGGTAATGATGATGGTATTTAAAAGATAGTGATGGGACAGTAGCAGTAATGCTGGCAGTAAGGGTTGTAGTATGGAGGAGATGATGGACATGATAATGATAGTGGTTGTAACAGAAAGGAGAAATCCATAATGATGTTAGCATGGAAGAATATGACAAAACAGATTATGATGATGATGATGCTGTCATTCATAAAATTCTTGCTAAAATATATCATCCTCATCATTACCATGTGTCCACTTTCCACATTGGTATAGGTTAGATAGTTGGTCACACCCCGTTATGTGACAGGGTGGAGCAATCTGATCTTGCTCATATTTCCCTTATTTGGCATGACTATTATGTCGGAATGCTTTTCTTAATGCCAATCACCTTAAAGAATGTACTGAGTGCATTTTTCGTGGCACCAACACTATCACTTTACAGAGTATATTGGGTGCATTTCATCATGACACCAGCACTTGAGATTTTGTCACATACCCAGCCAAATTCAAGAGAACTCACATACCTTTTTTTGCATCCATTCGATCCTCAAATATTGGTAGTCACAGGTCTTTCACCACATTTACTTTTAGTGATGCAGTGATTGTACTGGTGGATGAGTCTTTTGTATTATAGGAGATTACCAGTCTTCTCAGTCCTGTGTCATTTCTATTTAATTATTTAATTGTGTAAGGAAAAATTATAAATATTGCATTCTGTCTTTGGTGCAGTTTAAGTTAAACTCCTTGTTGAAAGATATCTGATATGAAGTGTGCGTCTATTGATAGGATTAAGTATTTAGTGCAGTTTATATGGTAATAATTTATCTGGGATCGAGTTGTGTAAGAACTATATTGATCTATTGATCTATCTGCATCTCCCTCTCTCTCTCTATATATATATGGAGAGTGAAATATCAATTTAACTAATGCTTAATTTCATTGCACATATTTACCTCACAAATTCGACTGAAGACCATTGGCAATTACATAAATTATTTTATAATGATGAGGTTCGACTTTACGATTATAGCTCTTCAGATGTTTGGAAATGGTGAGAGCTAAACTCACAACATCGTATTGAGTGCTGAACACGGTTTATATCTGCATATACTGCAACTTAACCAGTACATGCACACACTCATATATGTAATCATTTAACATCCATTTTCAATGCTAACATGTATGTATGCAAGCAATAATACTAAGAATAATAATGATAATAAAAATAGTATTAATAAGAAACGTGACTTTGAAATGCAATTTATAGTGCGTTAAAGAGATACTTCTTCAAAATTGATGCGGAAATATATAATATTAAATAATATTATCTGATATGAAAGGAATAGTAAATGATATTATATGATATGTAAGAGATATTAATAAATGGAAATATGAAATAAATAAAACTAAAACAGCAAATCTCAATAAGATTTGAATTTCAAATTCTCTATCTAAGAATTAAATGTGGGTATATATATTTGTGTGTGAGTATAACAATGCATACATATGTCAACCTATCTACCTACCTACCAACCCACCTACTTACACCCCACACACACACATCTGTTGAGGAATTTGATACTGAAGTATAATTACCAAAACATTACCATCTTACTAAATAACTATTGTGTGCACTCTGAATGATAGCTTGCTTTTTCACACTTGCAAGCTATTATCTCATTGAGTGAGTGGGTAGTGGCTGGAGCTAGCTGAAATAAATTTGGTTAACTTCGTAAACTATTTGTATATCTATCTCTCTATCTCTATATATATATATATATATATATATGCTTCTACAGAACCTTCCAAGAATTTGATAGCACATGTTTCCTGTAAAGATTTGTTAATTACTACTCTTGTGCAATGGCTACAAGTGAAAGCTACATTCTGAGCTAACCTACCTTAGATCCCATTACTTCTCTTGTGCACCCATTACTTACATTTGAGACAGAGATTAAATTTCTACCCACCTCTTTCCTACTCACTGACCAGAGCCATTTTCCAGAACGGATTATGGTCTTATTTTCCTTAATACTTTAGTTTTTGCCAAGTTGAATTTAGGGCCTTTTATTTCAGGCTTTTCTTCCATTTCAGGAATTTTTCTCTAGTTCTGTCATAGAAAGTTAGAGCATTTGCCTTCATCAGTTGCAGTAAGGACAAGTGCATCATTATCACAAAACAACTTCTCTCTCACGACATCACTATTTTCTTTGACATTTTGACTTGTGATCCTGAACACCTCACACATTTTGTTTCACACCACATAGAATGCATAATTTTTTTACTTTCCAATTCACCTCTCTCCTTCCCACTTGGTAAAGCTCTCTGCTATCCCTGTTTTGCCATTCCTTCCATGCCTGTTCCTTGGCCTTAATTGTTTCACCCCTCTTAATAATCCACCACCAAGTCACTTTCCTACTCTCTGGACCTCTGCTCTAATCACATAATTCCTTGGTAGCCTTCGGTAGATTATCTTTCAGGAACTCCCACTGCTCCTTCATATCATATGTGGCTATTTCTTCTTCTTTACTGTCAAAAGTGTCAAGAAGGATATCCTTAAATTTGTTAGAGGCTGAGGGCTCCTTCAATTTCCATATCCTTCTGTTTCAGGTTACCCTCCATCTCTACATTTCTCTAGCTCTAATTTGTAAATCACTAACTACTAGATTATGCTGCTAAGGTGCATTCCTAACACTGAAGGGACTTTGTGTTTTTTGACCATCATTCTATTTTGCTTTCCAGTGAGAATGATATATGTATAAATATATATGTACAATATATAGATATATATGTGTGTGTGTAAACATATATCATGCATAGGTATGTATATCATCATCACCATTGTTTTTATATTGAATTTTCCATACTGGCATGGATTAGACAAGACTTTTAGAGGTTATGTTTTACAGTTAGATGCCCTTCCAGAAGCCAATCCTTTTATTTGCTTCCTATGGCGCAAGGAGATATGGTGTACCTGTTATAAACTGATATACAGGATATATACAAACCAGCATACATATAGTCACATTCATGTGAATGAAGTAATGGGTGTGTGTATCCACACAGATATATATCTATATATTCATCAGAAGCTATTGATATATGTATGTGTGTGTGCTCATACACAGATACTCATCAATATATTCATGTGAAATATGTATATATGTGTGTCTGCGTCTAAGAGATCATGTGATGTGATCACTTTCAAGGACACAATGAAAGGTGAACAACCAATAATGGTCAAACATGAACATACATGTTCCAGTGAGTGTATATAGAGTATCACATGATTAGCCAGTATGTATATAGCTTCAATTGTTTCAGTTCTGTTTATTCAACATCCACAACTCGATATTCAAGTTATTTTACTGTAATCACCATTCACCTTCTATAGATTCACACAGTACACATCCACACACAGGCATACACAATCAAAATACACACACGTGCATATGTACACACACATGTACACGTATAGATAGACATATGTACACATACAAGCAATTACACACATACAGATACCTCATATACAGATATATGTACACTTATATGTTCATGTACATACATAATTATATACATACACATATATACATGCCCATAACCCCCCCCCCCCACACACACACACTCATTTTTATGCAGTCACACATATGCACCTTCTCTTCCCCTCTCAATTACTCACTCACTCTCTCTCCCTCCCTCTCTTTAACAGTTTCTCTTTTATTCTCACATGTTCTCCCCCCCCTCTCTCTCTCTCTCTTTCATTGCCTTTTACTTTAGTTCTCTCTCTCTCAACCCAACCTAACCTTCTCCTTCCACCAAAGCTCGCTATCATGTGCTTTCTCTCATTTGCTCCTCTTTTTAACTATCCATTGACTGCCCTGTTACATATGCTCTCTCTCTCTCTCTCTCTCTCTCTCTCTCTCTCACACACTCTCTCTCTCTCCTTCCTTAACTTCTTTCATTTTTTTCAATCTCTCTTTCTCCCAATCTTCCATTTCTGCTTCACTCCCTTCCATCTCATTCAATGCCTCTTTTCATTCCCCCTCTCTCTCAATCTCTTATTTCACCACCCCCACCCCCACCCCCCACTCCACTCCTCATATTGTTAATAACTTTCTGTTTCTCAAATCTCTTTCCCATTCTCCCCCATCTGAAATATTCTCTTGTAGCGATTGTCTTTCTCTTTCTGATATATAATAATGAATAATAATGAAATTATTGTGTAAAGTGCTCAGGTGCACTACAACTCATCAAAGGTGCATGTATAGTACATAGAATAATATACAAATGTCAGGGAAGTGAATAGTGTATGAGTCATGATATACATGTGTGTATGTGTATGGAGGGGGAATATTAGGTGTAGCGTTGGTGAATCTCAGGAAGCATGGAGATTTTAAAGGCTGCAGTGTTTCGACAGCTAACAACTGATGCAGGTAGTTTCTTCCATGCTTCAGCAACTCTGATCGTGAAAAAATGTTTCCAAAAGTCATGGGAGCTGTGCTGTTTTCTGACTTTGTGGGCATGTCCACGTGTGTTAGACTCATGGAAATCAAAGAGGTACTCAGGGTTGTTGTTGGCAAGATGGTTAATAATTGTGTGGGTGTTTACCAAATCAGTTGCCAGACATCAGAGCTTCAATGTATCCATGCCCAGAGAAGCAAGGCGTTCAGAGTAAATGTTCTGAGCAAGATAGGGGTTCCAGACTGATGATACAAATTCTAAGTGTGGCCGCAACACAGCTATGTACAGTTTTAAATAGATAGCTGGAGAGCAGCTGACAAAGGTCTTGCTGAGTGATACTAAGACACCCTCGGCCTTCTTGACAATTTTAGAGATGTGCTTCGTCCAACGCAAATCGCTGCTGACAGTAATGGCCAAGTCACGTTCACGTTCATTAATATATGACACAAACAAAAGAGGGCCAAGAACAGATCCCTGTGGTACTCTAGATGACATCTCATATGGTGAGGAATGCTGTCCCAGAACCGTAACTACCTCTCTTTGACTGAGAATGAAGGACTTCAACCAGTTAAAAAGATCATCCAGTTATGTTTCTCTCTCCTGCTCTCTTATTTAATCCCTTTCATTCACTACCTCTCCCTCAATTTCTCTCATTTACTATATACATTGGCTAAGCATTCTACAAGTTTAACATTATTCTCGAGGAAATTAAGTGTGACAAAGCTAGGCCTTTGAATTACAGGTGTGTACTGGAGCAATATTAGATAAAATGTCCTGATGAAAGACACAGTATGGAGGTGGGGTTTGAACTCATGACCTTACAACCTTACAATCATAAGCTGAATACTCTAACTATTTAGCCACTCACATACATCTGTATATATATATATATATAACATCTATTTTCCCTACTTGTATGGGTAATATGGGCTGTCACATACTGAGGCTAGACTGTTCAGGTGATTATGTCTTGCTTGTATGTTCAACTTTTGGCTTGATTTCTATATCTGGATGTCCTTCCTAATGCCAGCTATTTTGCAGTAGGTACTGGGAGCATTTTATTGAGACTCAGTTATTACCACCTTACGAGGTATTCAAGTTACTTTTTGTCGAGTCTCCAGCACTATCCAATTAAAACATTACAGTACTCAATATGTTAGGCATGGATGAGTTGATGTGAGTGGGAGATGTAATAAATAAATAAATAAATCATCATTATCATTTAATGACTGATTCCTTCTGATAAATTTGGAAGGGTTTTCACAAACAGTCAGTACTGAAGTGGGTCTACTGACATTGAGACAGGTTGGAAGCACACATCCTCACTTATGGCCCCACACTCTACCAAGTGCATTTTATCAAGGCAAAGACACTAGTGGGGTTGTCGTGTTATTTATTATTAGCACAGATTAAAAGTTTGAGCAAAGAATTTCTGCTTAGGGTGAAAGCAGAAATTGATTGCTTAAACATTTAATCTGTGCTAATAATAAATGTTTGCCCTACTGGTTAATATATACTTATATACAACCATTAAGAAGTCCTCTTTCGATTTTCTTCTTGTATTATTCGTTACTACTATATATATATATATATATATATATATATATATATATATATATATATATATATATATATATAATAAATGCAATCTGAGTTTTTTGAATATTAATAATAACATTCGATTCGTTTGCAATTATGCAAACAAGCCTCAATTTTATAGCCGTGTCAGTAGAATGGACATTTCATTCTTGCTCTTGTGTTGACATGCAAACAGAACTGCAGACATTAATGTTTCTGGGTATCAGTACAGCTCAATGTTCACCTACTGACATGGCTATAAAATTGAGACTTGTTTGCATAATTGTAAACAAATTGAATGTTATTATTAATATTCAAAAAACTCAGATTACATTTATTGTATTCAGCCATGTAGAGCGAAAGTTATTCTTTTTCTTTATATATATATATATATATATATATATATATATATATATATATATATATACTAGCAGATTTACCCGGTGTTGCCCGGTGTTTGAAATTATGCTAAGAATATACAGCTAGGAAGTAAATTGAATGGAAAATCCCATAAGGATTTAGTTTTTATGGGTTTGCTGACACATGTGACTTAGAAGAAAATCGATGCTCGCTTAAGAGCTTTGTAGTGCAGAGAATAAACACCTACAATTTTGTCGCGAGTGACAAAAAATGTGCAGGCTACAGCTGAAAAGTTGTAGGTCCCAACAGTTTGAATGGAAAGTCCCATAAGGATTTTGTTTTGATTGATTTATACCTTACATCATGCGCTTTAGAAAAAATAATTTTGCTATCGATTTTTTATTGCTCAACGTGGGTCGATTTGAAAAACCTTTTGATGTGACCATCTTAGAGACAGGTGCAACATGCACAGAAAATTTGGTCAAATTCGGTTGGGAATTATATGAGCCTTAGCTGTCCTAAGTTGTCCACAGACACACACACACACATCCTCGCTTTTATATATATATATATATATATATATATATATATATATGATAATAATGGAGCTGCGGCGCTGCAAATGGGTTACATATGAAAAAGTTTGTCCTCATCAGTGGCCTTCCAACCGTCGTAGGCATTTTGTCGCATTAAAGGCCATATACCTCAGGTTGGTGCGAGCAACGGCTAAAAAAAAGTCGTTTGGACACGTAAATAAGGGGGACGCTAGGGTAAACGAACAAAATGGTTTAAGCACCAGAAAGTGATGAAGAAGGAAACAAGTTCCAGATTTCTATGAATATAAATTCGGTGGAATCGTGAACGAGAGAATAAAGACCATCAAACCTGGTTGAAATGTGAGCAAGGAAGGAATTTCGCACAGGTCTAACGGGAGGAAGAAGGGGTCTGGTCTGCGAATTCGGTAAACATAAGTTCTGTGAAGTCGCAGATGAGAGAGAGAGAGAAAAAAAAAAAATTCATACCGTTTTGGCCAAGTGCCCGCGAGAAAAGAATTATGGACAGGTCAAACGGGAAGAAAGGGGAGGAGGAGAGGTAGTGACAGAGAGTGAGTGAGTGAAAAGTGAGGAAGAGGCTAACAGAGAGAGAGACTGCTAGAAAGGGTAAAGACACAAAGAACGAAACAGACTGGTGGCAGCGGAGGAAAAAATATATGTGTAAATATGATAATAATGGAGCTGCGGCGCTGCAAATGGGTTACATATGAAAAAGTTTGTCCTCATCAATATATATATATATATATATTAGAATATGTAAAGGTGTAGGGCTTAGTGGTTAGAGCATTGGTCTTGCAATTGGGAGATTGCAAGAAATCTTCATATACTATGCACAAAGTGTAAAATAAAGAATCTGGTGTATTTGAAATATATATATGTGTGTATATGTGTGTGTATAGTAGCTGTGTGTATCTAATTTACTAGAAGCAGTTAAGAGTTTGTGTCAGGTGGGACATTTGGCTGTAAAATATTGCCTTGATATGTCACATCCAGACCTTGCCTGCATGGAAAAGTTAATGTAAAAACTACTATGATATATATCATAACCATCATCATTTTAACATCCACTTTCCCTGATAGGATGGTTTGGACATGTCTCTCAGACAGCCCAGGTACCTGCATCTCACTTATGTATGGTCTCACGTTACAACCTAATGCACAGTAGATGTTGTTATGTCTTTGACACAACTGATGGGTCCTCCCAACCCTTTGTTTGACAAACTTTCTACGGTTAAATGCCCTTCCTATCACCAACCATGTTACATCATGTACTGGGTGCATTTATCATCCATGTTACCAACACTAGAGTGGTTGTTGTACCATGGCATGGTACATGCACACATACTTTCATTTATGTGCATAAATATGAAATATAGGTATTTAATACAAAAAATTACCCTGTATCATTTTAGTCTGATGTACATGATATGCTGTACATCAAACAGTCCTTGGATGGTTCATGCAACATACCAATTCTTTCATAAGAAATGCTTCTTATCCCAGCTTTCTACCATTTTCCATCTCTGGAGAATGAATGCTATGTGATCTTCCATGACATTTCCTACAGTATAACATAGCTGATTCATAATGGTAAATGGAGAAACAGGGCAATGGGAGTGAGAGAGAGACAGACAGAGAGCAAAAGAATCGACCCCATCCTCTAACATGTGACATGAGGTTGAATGATAAAGGTGATCATGGAGAGATTTGAACTTGTATCACAGAGAGACAGAAGTATACAATAAGGTATTCTATCCAACATTTTAATGACTGCCAATTAGCTACTTATAGTATACTCAATATAAGTCTGTAATAAATTTATCATAGACCTACAGTACATTTATTTATATAATATATTTTATAAATTATATGTATTATAAGCTGATAATATCATCATAATAATGATTTAATGTATGTTTCACTCCCCAGCAAGGGTTGGATAAGTCATCACTGACCACATCAATATGTGATTAGAGCTAATGACCTCTGACAGGTCAGGGGCCTGCTTCCCCTTTACTGGCATTCCTGCATCCTACACTGTGCACCTAGTACATTTCATCACAACACCAGCACTAGAAAGTTTGTCATATCTTTCACATGGCCAAAGGAATGTCCTGGCCCTTTGTTTAGCAAAGTCTATAGTATATTTATAAGCCTCTAATATGTTTATTATTAGTTGATAATATATACATCTTATAAGCTAAGTTTATTCCTTCATCAGAACTAGAGGTTTCACATTACCAGTGCTCATGCAAAGTGGAGTTACTATGTTTATGCCTACACACATAAACATACATACTCATACACCCACACACATAAACATACATACTCATACACCAACACACACTCATATATACATGGACACTTACACATATACCCACACACATTTCTATATGTGAGAAAGCAAGCATATTGTTTTATGTTGTATATGATGTGTATATATGATGTATGAATTCTCACTTCTATATGTGCATTTTGTGTGTATGTGTCAATAAATACACACACACACATACGTACGCTTGTAAAACATATCATATATATATATTTAAAATGATATATGTTATGTCCTGTGAAGAAAAAATTTGACAATTATAAAGGGTAGAGAGAGGTGGGTGGGAGGAAATACATTTATACACACAGACAGAGTGGTGGTGGGGGAAATGAAAGTTAATGAGGTTAGATTCTCAAAGACCTAATCCAACAGAAACCATTCTTCACAATTGTCTGACAGTTTAATCAGTTGAAATATGTAGAATTTCACTCTCATCCATTCTTCTTACCAGGATATTTTTTCATTATTACAATTATTACAATCCTCTCGTCATCATTGCCATTATAAAATATTATTATTATTGTTATTATAGAGTGGTGGATTGGCAGGATAATTGGATTGTCAGACAAAAATTCTTTGGAATATTTATTCTGGCTCTTTACATTCAGCGTTCACATTCTGCCAAGGGCAATTTTGCCTTTCACACTTCCAGGGTCAGTAAAATACTGTGGTGGCTCAATTTGACTTCTACTTCTATGAAACATCCTAATATTGTACCTACACTTTTTTCCCAAGTCTCAGGGTTCATCATGTCAGTGGTTATCCCAGTTGACTCAGTTTTAAACACCTAAGTTTATGAGAATCCCTCCTGGACAGGACACCAGGGTTAACTCCCATCTATTGCTAGTACTCACTTTCAAATACATGTATTGGAGCAATGATAACTTAATGATTGCTCAAGTACACAGCAGGCCACTTAATCTAGGAAGCAAACACAACATTATGATTGTGAGTCCAATACTCTAACCACTAGACCACACACATTCCCCTATGCCTAGATTAGAAATAATTATTCCTACAGTTTTCCCGTTGTTGATCCCATTCACTTTATTTGATATAAACCCTACATTGTGTTGATTTCTGTTCTTGTAATGTCCCAAACGCCATGCCTTGTGGACAATAAAAGGGTGGTGGATTGGCAGTATTGGTAGAATGTTGGACAACATGCTTTACAGCACAGAGTTATGGCCCTTTACATTATCACTTAAAATCCTGCCAAGGTTAGCTTTGCCATTCAACCTTACAGGATTGATAAAGTAAAGCACCAGTTATACACTGGGATTGGTTTAATTGACTTCCTCCTCACCCCAATTTTGTTCACCTTGTCCTTACATCAGAAATCATTATTAAAGTGGTGTGGATTTAGTGTACTGGTGAAGCATCAAACAACATGTCTTTCATCCTTACTGGATCGATAAAATAAAGAATCAGTAATGCACTGGTCATTTATTAAATTTAAAAAAATTTGGTTTTGTCCCTAAATCCGAAACCCTTATTATCATTATTAAAGTTGAGGATGATGAATTTACATTATCATTAGGGTGGTGGATTAGCAGTATCGGTAGAGCGTCGGATGCTATGCTTTGACGCATAGAGTTACGGCCTTACCATTCTGAGTTTGAATCCTGCCGAGGTTAACTTTGCTTTTCATCCTTACAGGGTCGATAAAATAAAGTACCAGTAATGCACTGGGTAATTGCTGGCCTTGTGTCAAAAAGTAGAAACTATTATCATTAGAGTGTCAAATAAAATGCCTTATGGTATTTGTTCTGGCTATTTACATTGTGAGATCAAATACTTTTAAGATCAACATTGCCTTTCACTTTTCTGCAGGTCAATAAAATAAAATCATTAGGAGAATACTGTGTGTATACAGTTTAGATATTACATATCTGTAATAGATGACTAAAAGAGTTAGCACCAGAAAATACATCTCATTTTAAAACATTGCCTCTAAAACGACACTATAATGGGTATGAAACATGTCATAAATTTAAAACACTTAGAGATTATCATCATCATCATCAACATCATCATTTAACGTCTATCTTCCACGCTAGCATGGGTTTAGACGGATCATCAATTGTTAATTTTATTTTTATTATGGTGGCAAATTGACTCGCTCATTAAATTATTGTCAGATTAAATTATTCGCAGTATTTGTTCTGACTCTTAGTTCAAATACTACTGAGGTCAACTCCACCTTCCAGGGTTGATTTCCTCAACTTTCTCTTACCCTAGAGTTATTGGTATTTTACCTGAATTAAACACCATTATCAACCATTGTGGTTTGGCAAAACTTTTAGAACGTCAGAATAAATGCTTTATAATATGTAGTTACATTCCTTTATATTCTGAGTTCAAATCCCAAATATGCTTTTTGTCATTTTGGGGTTGATAAATTAAAATATCAGTTGCATAGTGGAGTTGATACAATCGACTTTCCCTCCCTTCAAACATTGCTGGCCTTGTGCCAAAATTAGAAACCATTATTATCCTGGGTTATGGATTTACAGAACTATTAGTGTATTTGACAAATATTTGCAGTATGTGTCCAGTTCTTCTGGTTCAGATTTCAAATCCTATCAAGGTCATCTTTATTTTATCTACCCTGAAAAGATGAAAGACAAAGTCCCAATGAAGAATGCAGTAGATTTGCTGGGTTTAGAGCATCAGACAAATGCATTGGAGTATTTGTTCTAACACCTTACATTCTAGGTTCAAATCCAACCAATGTCATCTTATTGGCCCTGAAAGAGTGAAATATCATTTTTATTTTTCACTCTTTCAGGGCCAATATGCTAGAGTTACAGCTAAGTAATGGGAATAATTTAATTGAAATCCTCTTCCCTAAAAAATTGCTAAAATTAAAAATAGCTATTGTTATTATTATTATGTTACGTCCCTTTACGGGACGTAACATAATAATAATAACATAATAATTCAAATCCCGCCGAGGTTGACTTTGATTTCATCCTTACGGGGTCGATAAAATAAAGTACCAGTAATGCACTGGGTAATTGCTGGCCTTGTGCCAAAAGTAGAAACAATTATTATTATTAGTAGTAGCAGTAGTAGTAGTAGTAGTAGTAGTAGCAGCAGTGTTAGTAGTAGTAGCAATATTAGCAATAGTAGTATTAACATTTGTTCAGATTTTTTCCAGAAATATGACTTAAAGAATAAAAAAGCAGACAAAAAATAACTAAATAAGTGAAAGACTAGCCATAGCTATAGAGAGGGAGGCTCCATACTTCTGGTTCACTGATTAAAATCGTTGACATTTGTCTTGTCACTAACAATTATGTTGAACCTTCTGTGATGTTTATCGCTTTAAAATTTCTTCTATTTCACATTTCAGTTGTTTTTTGCATCTTTTTTTTAATGTTAAATTGTGTTTGTATTTATACATATATAAATATATATATATATATATGTGTGTGTGTGCGTGTGGATGTGTGTGTGTGTATATATATACATATATATCTGTTTTTGCCTGCGCATACATATATATATGTGTGTATGTGAGAATGTGTATATTTATATATATATGGGAGTGTGTGTGTATATTTTATTTTTTGGCAAATTGTAACAAGAAATATATCATTTTTTTTTTTTTTTTAAACTTGTAAAAGATATATCTTTTAAAAAACCAGTTATGGTGAATCATACATCATATCTTGTATATCAGTGGTTATGGCTAATTCTGTGCATATGTATGGTTGATTTCATGTGTGTGTATATGTGTGTGAATGCGTGTGAATATAGATGTATTTTTTCATATGTCTGTGCATGTATGTTTACACATCTATCTATCTATCAATCAATCTATATATACGATAAATACGCATAGTCTCTTACTGGTTTCAACCATTATATATATATGTGTGTAGGAATCATTATTATTAGTAGTAGTACTACTACTAATATTATCATCACTGTCATCATTATTATGTTGTTTTTTGTTGCTTTGAATAAATTTGTATGTATATATATCTGTCTCTGTGTGTATATGTGTATGTGAATATATCTGTTTCTATGTATATATGTGAGTGTATTGAAAAGCCAGAATAGAAAATAATATGGAGACTGTGTTGATATGTAAGTAGAAATTTGGGAAAATACTAAGATATAAGTGACTGATTTTGATACATTGTGGTGTCTACATTCCAGATATTTTTATTTTTTGCAATCTACATACACTAGACTTAATCTGTCACCTGTTATAACCATTTTCTTACTATGCCCCAATGAAAGACACTTGGTTTTTTAAATAATTTTTTAAATAATTAAAATTTGGAAAGAGTTTATAAAATAATTTTTGTATCTAAAATTATCATTTACGATTTTGTAGATGAATATAAACACTAACGTAAATTGATCTGTATAGATGAACCAGGGGTAGTTTGATAATCAAAAGAGTTAGCAACTTGGTCAGGCCCTTTGAAGGTGCATTTGGTAGAGTCAACTCTGCTGCAAGGCATCAGGATACCTTCCACTGTTCTAGTTTGATGAATTAGCAGAGTCATTTGAACATCTGTATTTGTTCCAGCTCTCTTCAGTCTGATTTCAAAATTCCACTGAAATCAACTTTGACTTTCATTGTTCTGGGTTGATAAAGTACCAATCCAGAGGTGGCAGATTGGAAGAACTACTAAAGTTGAATTGTTTTGCATGCACTAATCTAGTGTCTATGCATTGCTGACTTGTGAGGTTTTGCCAAACAGCTGTTGGCACATGTAGGATGAAGCCATCTCTCAGCCAACTTCATCATGAAGATAGGCCCACCACATACTTTTGGCTGGGAAGAACAGGTAGTTTTTATCTGTCTGGTAGACAAGGCTAAAAACAACTGAAGTCAGATGCATTCCACTTTAGCCCTTATCAAATTTTTAAAGTTCCATTTGGTAATGAAGTTGAGGGTGGAGTGGGAAGTGCTCCATCCAGTATTTTTGTTAAAAGATGTGTGAATGTAGCATGAATGACTCGAGTGAATGAGATTGTAGGCTGGAAGGAACAGAAGAGATTGTTATTTGCCTATGGTGCCTTTGGTGATTTAGAGATTTCTTTAATTAATCCTGGATGGTGTTCCCTCATTAGTTAATTCTGTTGTTAACAATGTATTGTTACCTGTTTCTCTGTTTATTCATTCTATGTAAACTCTCACTGTTCTTGTTTATTGTATTATTTTTTAAGTTTTCCACTCCAGGGGCAAATAATGAAATCATTATCATTATTTCTAATGGCAGTGGATTGGCAGTATCAGTAGAACATTGGACATCATGTTTTGCGACATAGAGTGATGATCCTTTACATTCTGAGTTCAAATCCTGCCATGGTTAGCTTTGTCTTTCATCCTTATGGGGTAGATGAAATAAAATATGCAGTTGCATCGATTTAATCGACTTTCCACTCCCTCAAAAATTGTTGGATTTGTGCCTAAAACAGAAATCATTATTTCCAATAATCTTAGGGCATTGGATTGACAGAATCATTAGTTTGTTGGATGAAATCCATTGCAATATATTATTAATGCCTTTTAATTCCTGGTATCAAATCTTGTTGAAGTCAACTTTGCTTTTCATTTTTCCAGGTTCAATAAAATAAAGTTCTCGTCAAAGCACAGGTTGTTGATTTAATCAATCTCCTTCTCCCCACAAATTTATAACCTAGTACCTAAATCAGAAACCATTATTTCCACTAAATGGGGTTGTTATCAGTTTTGTTGGTGCAGGTTTCAAGTGCAAGTTAAAAATGAAAACTGAAATTAATTTCACTTTTATAAAATAGATATTGTTTCTGTAAAAAGAAATTTTATTATTGTGGATTGGCAGTATCGTTAGAGGATCGAACGCCATGCTTTGCAGCAGAGAATTATAGCTCTTTCTGATGTGAGTTCAAATCCCACCAAGGTTAACTTTGCCTTTCATGAATAAAGTACTTGTCACGCACTGGGGTAGATTTAATTGACTTTCCCTTCCCCAAAAATTGCTGGCCTTGTGCCTATATAAAAAAACATTATTTTTATTAGTAGTGGTGGTGGTTGTGGTTTTCTTTTACATAAATTCTTTTACTTAATCACAAAACGGAGTGAAACTTTATTACAAATATCCAGCTAAGTGTTTGAATAGGCTTTTACCAATATTTGTCAAGCTTGTTTGTTCATTAATGTATTTTTTATTATTGTCTAGTAAAGACTTTTTTTTAAAATTAAGTCCTCAAAATAATTAAGAGGTTAATTAAAGGAAATATTGAACAATTTTTGGTTTATTTTGATATTTATTTTTACTAATTAGCTTGAATTTAATTTACATTGTTCAAAATTTGAACAAAAATATGAAGACAATTTGGGAACTTTTAAGCAGTCTCTTGATCTGTTTAAAGAATTTGTGATCAAAACACCTTAACTCATAATATTTTGTAATAATTTAGTGGAGATTATATAAAAACTGGTTTGTTAATTCAAATATTTGCAATATCTTTATTATTGGGCATATCATGATGAACACTTTTAGTATTAGAATATGCATGTATGGATTGGTCGAAACTTGGACAACAAATGTCACTCATTGGACGAGTCTACTATTGTCCAACCTGAACATTCTAAATTCTCAACTGTATATCAATATAGAGGGCATTTTGTATTTTTTGTTGTTTATTTTTTGTACACATTCAAAATATATTCACTTACACATCTTTTTGTTTTCATCACCCAGAACCCTAACCATTTAGCCCTATTTCTTCACTTTAAATAGATTTAAATGTATTGTTTTACTCATTTATTGGTTACAGCTATTGGAATGCAGCTGTAGTGGGATATCGTCTTTAAGGATTTTAGTCACTAATATTGCCTGTAGTATTTATTTTATTGATCTCTATTAATCAAATCGATGGTAAAGTGAGCATCAGATAGAATATTTTGGCATATTCGTTCCAGTTCTCTGCATTCTGAGTTCAAATCCCACTAAAGCTAACATTGCTTTTCATCTTTCCAGCATTAATACATTAAGTACCTGTTAAGCACATTATTTGATGTATTTTTATCACTGCCTTGTAACAAAAAAAAGATTTAAATCAAGTTTTCAGAATAATTAAGAGGTTAATTAAAGGAAATATTAAACGTTATTTATTTTTTCAAATTTAATTGACATAGTTTGGAATAACAACAAAAAATATAAAGATAATTTGGAAACTTCTAAGCAGCCACTTGATCAGCTTGGAGAATTTGTAATTAAAACTCTTTAAAAGCACATTCCATAATTTTCAAAAGGCAAGCATATACAAGATGATACAATTTTAGATCAATTATTCTTTTACTTTCATAATACTAATATTAATAAATAGGGAGATACAATAGGCATTTTAAGGCCATTTTCCTTACTAAAATAAGGTTTCAGCCTTGCGGGCTCCATGGCAAGCTTCTCTATTTTGCCCTATCACCTGAGTCCCTGCTTGCCAACCCCCTGGCTTTCAATTATTCCTCCATTATCTTTAGCTATGACGTTTCTGGTCCTCCCCATCTACTGCTTCCTTCCACATTCCTTTCCAGCATGCTTTTCACCCAGTCACTTTCGTCTTTCCTCAACACCTGACTTGACTATCTCATTCAATTTTTCTTTACAACATTCTTCTATTATGCAACTCATTGTTTGCCTTCTACTCTCTGCGTAATACTTTGCTCATCAAACAAAACCATTCTAATTCATGGTCTTTTCAGAAAAATGTTCAAAAATAAATAAAATATATTAATAAATAAATAAAACACAGACAAAAAAACAGTCTGCAAAGGTCACACATTTGCACTTTGGTGCATGCTTGCACATAGTCCACTCTGACATAAGGCGCTGAAAGAAGACTGGCAGAAAACCTGAAGTATGGACAAACAGGAGGCACAGAGGGCAATAGTCACCGATAAGGCAACAAGCTGTTAGGTAGAGACATCGAACATCTATTAGTTAATTTATCAAATGATTGATGAATTAACCATCTGATTAATAAACCTTAAAGCAAAATAAACTGATGCGTATGTTTGATCGGCAGCATGACCCTACCAAACTACAAAAATATCTGTTTCCACTTGTAATTTAACATAAACATTCTTGCAAAACAAATACAAATATCAAGTATTCTTTAAGTCTTTTATTGCTTTCAGTCATTGGACTGCATCTATGCTGAACAATTCCATTCAAAGCATTTTAGTCAGTTACATTTAATATATATTTTATTAATCTTATTAAATATAGGCGATACACTGTCATAAGAACATCAATAAGAATATCAATAATATCAATAAGAATATCAATAATATTCCTTATGGAGCTCTGTATTCCAATCCTCCAAGGCCAAAATTACTTTTCATTGTGAATTGGCAGTATTGGTAGAGGGTCAGACATGCTTTCCAGCGTAGTTACGTCCCTTTACGATCTGAGTTCAAATCCCGCAGAGGTTAACTTTGCCTTTCATCCTTACAGTGTCGATAAAATAAAGTACCAGTAATACACTGAGTAATTGCTGGCCTTGTGCCAAAAGTAGAAACAATTATTTAGGATTGATAAAGTACCAGTCTAGTACTGGGTTCGATTCTACCATTATCTCTCTTTCTCAATATTTCTCTTTTGTATTCTCAGAAAAAAAAAAAACTGATGCAAGCATGTGCATGTATGTAGACACAGACACAGACACTTACTCTCACATGCCACCCACCCCCACACTCACACACCCAATTATCATGGTCAGTTCATTTTCTGAAAATACTATGCTAATTGAACATAGTACTATATAAGAAATGCAGTAATTGCTTCAAGAACTTTCGAAATAATTGGATGAATATTTTTTAATGCATTTGTTTTTATTATATTTCAAAGTAATTAAATGAATAGAATATAGAGAATATAATTATGCTTTTCATAATTTTTGTCAAAGTATTTTGAGTGAATGCTCTTCCTATCACCAATCACAGCAAGAACTGGATGCATTTTATCCTGCTATGGCCCTTTATATTCTGAGTTCAAATTCTGCCTAGGTTAGCTTTGCCTTTTGTCCTTATGGGGTCAATAAAATAAAACATCAGTAACATACTTGGGTCAAATTAATCAACCTTCCCCTTTCCCACAATTGCTACCCTTGTGCCTATAATAAAAACAATTGTTATTATTATTGAACACATACACCGTGTCCGTCATCTATTACTGCTTGACAATTGTACCTTACCCCCATTTGTCCCTCGCCAAATTGGAACAGCTTTTCTTCAACTTCTTGTAGAGGGGACAGGTTTTGTTGGCAAAGTGGTCCATATGCTGCCTGCACCCTCTACGCAGAAGGCTGGGTATGCCGTGGCCAATGATTCACAAAGAGGCACTAAGGCTTGGCATCTCCAAATATTCTGTCTGAACGGTGAACAGGTGTGGTTGCCATTTGTGAGACAGGCCTTTCTGCAGCTCATCCCTTTGACTGAGCTGCAGCCCTGGGTCAAGAAGAGATCGAGACTGGGCTCCAGGCATCTGGAATGTTGCCAGGCACTCACTGCCCTCTACCAGGCAATATGGTCAGTGGAACTTCCACTCTTAAATTCTATAGCGGATTAGTGGTAGGCAAGTGCAACGATGTACCTGGAGAGGCTCTGGGCATCGATGAAGTTGAACTGACCAGTCTGATCTGCAGGACATTCGAACCAGGGACTATGGATAACTTCCAGAAATCCCTCACTTGGTAGTGTCACCAGGGTTGTACTGCCAGTTCGAGATAAACTCTACAGGCATGGAAGTGCTGTCAGACAGACCTGCCCAGGATGCACTTTCAATGCCTATGAGATGCCTGAGTATTCCAGGGTTTTGTTGGGGGATTCTCTCTGAAATTACCCTAAAATGCAGTCCCCACTATTGAGGAACTTCTCACTGTTGACATTCGTTATTGCTTTATATTATTTATATTACAATTTGTATTATTGTTATTCCTACTGTTTTTCTCTTAGGTGATGTCCCCTTTACTCTACTTAAAGTAAACCCCACTCTGTGTTGCTTTTGTTCTTGTATTGTCCTCAATGCCATGAGCTCTTATGGCCAATAAAATAAATCATCATTATTATTAATTATAAGGGTGGTTGATTGGCAGTATTGGTAGAGGTTTTGTAGCATAGAGTTACAGCCCTTTATGATCTGAGTTCAAATCCGCCGAGGTTAACTTTGCCTTTCATCCTTACAGGATGAAATAAAGTACCAGTAAAATAAAGTACCAGTAACGTACTGGGTTCGAATTAATCGACTTTCCTCTCCCCCAAAATGACTGGCCTTGTGTCTATGCTAGAAATCATTTTTCGATAAAATAAAGTACCAGTAATGCACTGGGTAATTGCTGGCCTTGTGCCTAAAGTAGAAACAATTATTATTAATTGTATTATAGTAATAATTATATTATAGTAGTATTACTATTGGCTATATATCCTTGTCTGTTATTTTCCAATAAAAAAGGCAATTTTCACTAGCGTTATTTTTTTATTTTTTTATCTAACCTTACTGATGAGGAGCAGGTGGAGAAAATGAGTGAGGAGCGGGTTAAATTGTTTTTAACACTTTAGTCTACTTTTTGGCTGTTAGTCGTGATTTATTATTATTATTATTATTATTAATTTTGTTATCATCATTACCTCCATTATTGAGACAATTGTTGATTTTGTTGTTGCTGTTGTTGCTGTTGTTGAAATGTGGACAAATAACTTAGTCAGTGCGTGAATAATTAATTACCCATAAAGACAATTTTTCTGTTATATATAAATTTTGTTTCAGTTTTTGTTGAATTTTTTTTGTCTTATCTTGTCTGGTCTAGATATTCTACTAATGAAACAAGAAAAAAAATGGTAAAACAGGTATATATAATGTTAATATGGTAATTAAATGTTGGCAAATATTTCAAGGTAGGTGGTGTTGTGGCATTCTGTCAGGATGTCACCAATGTCATAGATATGGTAAACTCATTAAAGTTTTATACTTTTGTGTTTATTTAATTATATACACACATACACATTCACACACACACACACACACACACACATAAATATATGTATGTATGTATATATATATGTATGCATATATATATGTATGCATATATATATGTATGCATATATATATGTATGTATATATATATGTATGTATATGTATGTAAGTATGTATATGTAAGTACGTTTATATATGTGTGTGTGTGTATATATATAGATGTGTGTGTGTACATGTATGTATATATGTTCTCTTTCACTTTATTTATTTTTTACCAGCCTCCTTCCTCATGGCAAGTTTGTAAAAAGAGGAAATATCCATCATCATTTATGTAAGCATTCACTTGTTGAACCATAATAATATCTTGCAAATTTTGAAGGTTCCATACATTGCAGCCATTTGTATTTTTATAATTAAGGAGTGGCATTCTTTCTCCACAAATCCAAGTTCAGTTATACTTCGGTCCAGATGGATTGGTATATAACTTGTAGCTCCAATAATGACAGGTATGGGGTTGATTTTATTACCTTGGATACTAAATCAGCAACTCATCAATGGTCTGTTGGTATCCTCCTTCTCTGGCAATTTTCTTACCACATTGACATCAAGTGGGCAGCTAACTTCTAGAAAAGAGCATGTTTTTAATGTGTTGTCTCATACAATATCATGCTGGTTGTGCTTTAGGTTAGTAGCAGTTTTTATTTTTAGGATCCACCAGTATATTTTGAGCCAGCAGTCCCAACAAATCCTCCCCATTTGATTTAATTTTCATCTTCCATATAGCATTCCAGATCCATCTATCACAACATGCCTCGTGTGGAGGTAACAATGAGAAGACATTCTCACTTTTTATATACCTATGCCACTCTCCCTCCAACTTTTAAGTGGACGTGTAGGTGTCATGACAAAAAAGCATCCACACCACACTGTAAATTGGTTGTGTAGGCACCACAGTAAAAAGCACGCAGTACTCACAGTAAATGAGGTTGGTGTTGGGAATGGCATCCAACTGTAGAACTAAAGCTAAAATCAGTTCTGTATGAGCAAGACATGGTCACCTGATCTGGCATTGCCTACAACAGGACAACCCGTCTAACCCATGCTAGCATGGAAGAATGGACGTAAAACGGTGAGAATGATAGTATTCACCTGTTTACTGCTAACCTTCATGCTGAAAATACTATGATTTTATGAAACTTCATATATATATATATATATATATATATATATGCATCAGAGAAATGGCCATGTTCGATATGCAGAAAAGGAACTGGCATAAATTCTATAAAATGCACACAATGCAGATCCTGGGTACAGAAGAGATGTAGCGGGATAGCAACCAAACTAACAGGTAGGGAGAAATATGTATGCAGTAGATGTACAGGGAAATTAGACAGTAGAAGTCGCATTGATAGATATATTTTTCAAATGCAAGAGGGTGCTATAGAAGTGGCGGATAGCTTCCGGTACCTAGGAGATCAGATTAGCATGGGAGGAGGGAGTTCCGAGGCCATAGTATCTAGAAAAAGGACGGGTTGGAAGAAGTTTAGGGAGCTGCTTCCTTTGCTGATGAAGAAGGGTTTCTCCCTGCATACGAAAGGCTGGTTGTATGATGCCTGTGTGAGGAGACATGGGCAGCAATGATGCCTGTGTGAGGAGACATGCCTGTGGTAGTGAGACATGGGCAGCAACTGCAGAGGATATGCGATGGCTGGAGAGAAATGAGGCAAGCCTGCTCCGTTGGATGTGCAGTATAAATGTGCGTGAACGACCCAGCATAAATGTGTTGAGAGAGAAACTGTGTCTGAGAGGGATAGAATGTAGTGTACGGGAGAGAAGAC
>OZ024742.1:97749303-97756803 GCA_964016885.1 Eledone cirrhosa | reverse complement strand
AGGGTCATGTTGCAATAAGAAACACAGGAACCAGCTGCTTTCACTCCAATTTATTATAAATTAAATTTATAAATTTCCGGTTGGTTGGTTGGTTCCATAACCGGAATGGTGTTCATATATTGTCAAAGTTCTTTCGTCACACGTTATGTGACCTCTTCAGTGACTGGGATTATTTTCTTTGTTTTTGTGCCTCTCCTTTGTTCTGTCCTACGCCATCTTGTTTTTGTGTGTGTTGTGTGCTTAGTTTGCGCATGTGTTACATCCAGGTGTCTGTGTGTTTATATTTGTTTATTTACTTGTTTATTTACATGTTACTGGTTGGTTGTTTGTTCTATGTGTGTGTGTGTTTTCATTTTGTCCTTAATTGTAAGTTGTGATGTTGCTATTCCATTCATGTTTTCTATTTAATTTTGGTTGAAGTTCATTTATGTTTATTGCCGCTGTGATTTGTCTAAACATTGCGTCTTTTCTGTGTGTAGATCCTATTTTTATTTCTATGTTCTCTAATTTGCCCTTATGTTCTATTTTAGCATGTTGGTGGAATATTAATGATTCTTTTTAATCTTGAAGTTCTCGCCAGTGTTCATTTAACCGTTCTCCTATACTACGAGCTGTCTCACCTATGTACACTATATTCTTATCTTTACATTGTCCTTCAGTACATCTTATGCTATATACTACATTTCTAGTTTTACAGTTAATTTGGGGGCTTAGTTTACAGATTATGCATTTCTTATCTATACAGGGAGGTCTTTGAAAAGGGTATGTATTGCTAATAAGTGTTTTTATGGAGGAACCTGGTCTTTCTACTATCTTAATATTAAGTTTATGTTTATCTAGGTCCCTTCTAAATTTGTAAGCTAATTCACCTCTAGGGGTTGTATTGATGAACATTACACTCTGGTATTTATTGCTATCATACCATGAGTTTATTCTATTAACCTTATTCCTAGTTCTTTCTATTCTATTCCAAAATTTGATACTATACAAGGGGCAGGTCCCATTTGTATCATTATTTACCGTTTTTTCCCATTTGGTTCTGGCCTCTCTATATACTCTGATTTTATCTCTCTGATTGTAACCAGAGAACTGCATACGGTGGATGAAGTGTTGTATGTGTCTCTCTAGTTCTTTGGGGTTGCACCTCGTGCGTTGAAAGTCATATGCAGTGCGAGTGGTTATGCTAGAAATAATAGCCTATTTACACTCATTTTTATAAACTCAACAGATAAGGAGCCGGAATACAAATAAAATATAGAGTTAATAACTCATATAGATACCCTGCAATTAACATGCTCAAAGTATAAATACTGAGCATTATAATATTAATATTAAGGGCGGTGGATTGCCAGTATCGGTAGAGGATCGGACGCCATGCTTTGACGCATAGAGTTACAGCCCTTGCCATTCTGATTTCAAATCCCGCCAAGGTTAACTTTGCCTTTCATCCTTACGGGGTCGATAAAATAAAGTACCAGTAATGTACTGGGTAATTGCTGGCCTTGTGCCAATAGTAGAAACAATTATAATATTAATATATGTAGAAGTAAACACAGTAAACCCGTGTCTAAAATTATCTTGTAAGAAATCTTGTAAAATCCCATATGATTCAGGTTGAATGATATATAACATTTGTGGTGTAATCTACCTTCGTAATTTTAGACACGGGTTTACTGTGTTTACTTCTACACATATTAATATTATAATGCTCAGCTTTAGTGAGTTTATTGTTATGGGTGTTATGTAACATTTAGTCTTATCTCCTGCTGACGAAATGCCTACGGATTACTTGTTACAAACATGATTCGTTCAGGGCGAAATAGATTAAAACTTTAGTCTGTCCAGGAGATGAAATGGTTATTGATATGGTATGTATGAGAAATCTTGTAAGAAATCTTGTAAAATCCCATATAATTCAGGTTGAATGATATATAACATTTGTGGTGTAATCTGCCCTCGTAATTTTAGACACGTGTTTACTGTGTTTACTTCTACACATATAAATATATATATATATATATATATATATATATATACTTTTTACCTGTTCCAGCCATCCAGCTGAGGCCATGCTGGGGTACCGCCCTTGTTGCTACACATTTTATTTCCAGCCTGTATTTGTTGGCCACTGGTGTAATAGGGAGTGTGTTGTTGCTGCCCTTAGGTTTCCCTTGCGCCTTGCTGTGGGCTCATCCGGGATCCTGGATAGCAAGGTATCGAGATATTTTTTGGAGACATCCACCCCTACACCATGCAGATCTCTCAGATCCCTCGGCAGCATGTTGAAGAGTAGAGGGCCCTTGAATCCCAGGCTATTGCAATATCTGCTCCTTATTCTAGATGTGGAAGACAAGACCTTTGGCACCACACTGTGACGTCCTGTTCGACGATTGGTCCAGCTCCCAATACCAAAGTTTGGTGCTAGTCCCTCCAGGATTTTCAACATTAGATCACTGTGTATCTCTCCCGTCTACGTGCCAAGGAGTAGAGGTTCAGTTCTTTTAGCCTCTTCCAGTAGCTTATCTCCTTCATCGTGGCAATCCTCTTGGTGTAGCTTCGTTGTATTGCCTCAAGCTCCGTGGCTAGTTTGACACTATAGGGTGACCATAATTGGGAGCAATAGCCCAGGCGGCTTAGGACAAATGTCCTCCATAGTATCAACATAGTGTCATGGTCTCTTGTCCGGAAAGTCCGCAAGTTCCAGCCAACGAGTCGTCTGCACATTGTTGCCACTTTCCTGGTGTGTGAGGAAAAAGATGCATCATCGCTCATGTCTATACCCAGGTCTCATATTGATTTTGACACGGGGATATCGGTCCCTCCTGGTCCTGCATAGCTGTGTTGTACTGTATTTGTGTTTGCAGGTTTGTATTGTAGGGCTTGGAATTTGCCAGCATTAAACTGCATGTGTGTTTTCTTCTGCCCATTTGTATATGGCATCCAGATCTTGTTGTAAAAGGGCAGCGTCAGTCGGGTTTTTGATTGCCTGTGCTACCTTAGTGTCATCAGAATAGGTAGTTAGGGATGTTGTTGTATGTACTACAGAGGACATGTCTGAGAGAGCCACCAAAAACATTAGTGGTCCCAGGACTGTCCCTTGAGGCACCGCACTTGTTATTGATGTTTCCTTTGAGAGGGCCCCGTTTGCTGCGACTGTCTGGCTTCTGTCCTTTAAGAAGTCATGCAGCCACTCACCTACTTTTCCAGTTATGCCGAGTCCGTGTAGTTTGTGACATATCATTCCGTGGTTGACCTTGTCAAAGGCCTTCGCAAAGTCAAGATATAGCACGTCCACATGTGAGCTGTCTAGCAGTTGTTTCAGTACCCAGTCGTAGTGATGTAGCAGCTGTGTAAGGCAGCTTCTTCCCGGGCGAAAGCCATGCTGCGTGCTAGTCAGGCGGTCATTTTCCTCTAGGAAAGTGATCAGTTTCTTTCTGACGACTCTCTCCATGACCTTACTGATATGCGACGTCGGGGAGATTGGCCTATAGTTTTTGGTCTCCGCTCTGCTACCTCCTTTATGGATAGGGCATATTGAGCCTTCTTTCATCTCCCTGGGTAGTATACCGCTAGCGAAGGAGCTTCTGAAGAGCATCTTCAGTGGAGTTGCTAAGGCCTGCTTACATGTTTTTAAGAGGACTGCTGGGAATCCATCAGGTCCAGCAGCTGAGTCTGTTCTAATTTCATCTATGGTGTATACCACATCCTCCTCCATTATGTCTATGTGGTTGATGGTCGTCATTTCTTCATGTAGTGTTGTGGCATCAAAGAACTCTTCTGGCTTTGTTATTTCCATGTGCCTCAGTGGACTTTTGTACTGTTCGTTCAGTATTTCACATATGTTTTGGGGATTCTTGGTTAATGAACCATCTGTATGGAAGAGTGGCCCAATCTTGCAGTGTACCAAGGCAGTTTCTTTTGCAAATTTAAAGAAGGCTTTAGGGTTTGTTTTAAAATTTTCTATGGCCCTGCTTTCTTTCTTTGCTCTCTCATTTTCATGGGAAAGTTTGAGTGCAATCTTGGTGTCAAGTAGTCCACGTTTCAAATAGGATTCTTTCTTGTTTTTGTTTTCTTGTTGTGCATTCAGCTGGTTTGAGAGCTTGGTTCTACGTCTCATAAGGATTTTCATATCTTTGGGATAAGATTTTTGTGACTGTTTGCCTTTTTCTCCGGGACAAACTTTGCATATAGCGTGTATCGTTGTCATGAAGTGTTGAAATTGTGTGTTGGTGTCTTGTGTGGCGGTGTTTTCGCTCCATATTTGCTTCCGGATTTAACTCTTCCTCTTTTTCCAGTTAGCCTTGTAGAATTTAAGGCTGGATAATGTCCCGGTGCTTCTTGGTAGTTGTGTCTCTGTTGGTTCTCTCGGACCACATATCATTAGTTCTACTAAGTTATGATCCGAGAAAATTGTTGGTGTCACCTTTACATTGTGGATGAGCACTTCGTTGTTTGTAAAACAGAGGTCCAGGACATTTTCGCCTCTTGTTGGGAGGAGTACTGCTTGTTCCATGAACAGCCTGTGTGTGAGTGCCAGCAGGGATTCTGTCTGTCTTTGTTCTATTGACGTCATTCCAGGGAGGAGGTGGCCCTCAGACCATTTGATCTTTGGCAGGTTGAAGTCTCCCAGCAGTAGAATGTTGAGACCCTGGTCCAGTTTGTCAACGATCTCTTCTATCCTACTGACGCTATCCTCAAATTTACCCTCATGACTGGGGTCATCGGGCGGCCGATATGTGACACATATTACTGTCTGTAGTTGCTTCATATGTACTATTAGTGTGTCATAGACTGAGTTTGAATGTGTCAACAGTACAATTGGTGTGCCATCTTCACGGATATACAGAGCAACCGCACCATGAGTTCTCTCCTTCCTGTCCGAACGAAATACAGTATATTTCGGTATATGTATTTCTGCATCTGCTATACTGCTTGTCAGGTGCGTTTCGGTTAGTGCCATGCATAATGCTTGATTGCTTATGGCTAAGTCTCCCAGGTAGGAAATTTTACTCATGTTACTGAGTTTCACCAGCCCTCTGACATTCAGCAGCAGCACTGGTGTGACTTTTGAGATGCCAGCAATGGCTGTCGGTATGACACCTGAGCTGGTGTCAGCGGTGGCCACTCTGGGTCCCTTAATTGTGGTGATCTAGAGTGCTGGTGTGGGTGACTCTGACTCTGGAAATGATGCAGCCAGGTCAGCTGTCCCACAATCTTCTCTGCCATCACTAAAAAGTTTTTCTGCTCTGCTGCTGCCATCTGTATCTCGTCGGCATGTGCGTGCCTTCTCCTTGTTGGCATGACACACACGACATCAGCATACTTCTGGAGCAACTTGTTTTGGCTTTGGCTGGGGCATGCTGCGCGAGTAGGATGGGCATAGTTCGTTTCGGACCTGGGGTGGGTGAATCTGCAGCCCATCCTTGTCTCGCCATGCCAGCAGGTCCCGTTCCTGAAGAACTTGCACATTACTTGTGTTTTCGTGCTCCCAGTGTCTCGGTGCTTTCGTCTCACCTTTACCGTTTGCTTGTTGGTTTCCCAGCCTGCCCTCCCTGACTGTGGCGGCGGGTATCTCATTTTTTTTCAGGTCCGTGCTTGCGCCAGGGTCCTCAGAAACCCATGGCTCTTTATATATATACATATATATATATATATAAATATATATAAATATATATATATATATACATATTCTAGGGCGGGTAAAATTCCCGAGATACATGAACGAGGTCTCTCTAGCGGTCTCTGTCCCTCATTATCGCTGCCATGTCATGCGTCTCCAACAGACCATTGTATGTCCTAAGGGCATCAACATACATTAACCTTGGTCTTCCTCTTCCAGTGTGTCCATGTAGGGGCTCCCACAGGAGCATATCTGAGATGTAGGTCCACATCTTCCCCGGATTCTTCCTAAACCTTAGGTTGGTCGCTATCAAGTTCGCCTCCAGCAGGGTGTCTCTCAGTAGTCTTCCATTTCGGTTGGTGTTGTTATGGAAGTACCAGCAAGGATCTTCACTGCCCTCCTTACTCAGATGTGCATTGATGTCCCCCAAAACAAGCAGGATGTTGAGTGCTTGTGAGGTGTTGACAGCTCTACACACCTCCTCATGGAACTCTTCTGCACTCACATCAATGTCTCCCTCGGTTGGACTATAGGCAGAGATGACTGTCAGTCTTGGGTTTCCATTGAAAGTCACCCTCTCCCGTCTAACCTATGCTAGCGTGGAAGAACGGACGTAAAATGGTGATGATGATATATATAAATATAAATATATATATCATAAATATATATATATACATATATATAAATATATATATATATATATATAAATATATATATATAAATATATATATATATATATATATATATAGTAATAATAATAAAATTGAAGACTAAGGACAGACACTGGTCTGTTGAGGACACAGGACATGGCAACGATAATGAGGGACAGGGACCGCTGGAGAGAACTCGTCCATGGATCTCGGGAATTTTATCCGCCCTAGATAGATGTTAGAGAGTGAAGTTTTTTTACAAAATGAAAAATAACTGAGGTGTCCTACACGAGTGAAAGTATAAAGAAAAAAAGATGAAATCGAAAATGCAACTGGAGTCTTATTTAAAAAGAATATATATATGTTTATTTGGTTACTTTACCGGATTCGCTGTTCTTCTGCTTTTCAAAAGTAGAGTTGAGATGGAGGGTCTGTGGTTTTTCTCACATCTGGTTGGTCTTAGAATGCTACTTGTTTTTTTATGGAAAAAAGTGGCTCGAAACGCGAGGTTTTTAGAGAAGTAATTTGATTGGTTGGTCAATAAGTATGATAAATTTCGCGCCAGCTTGCGTTACAAAGTTCTTAAAAACAGGGGGGGGGGGGATCAGGTTGTTTTTTTCATATATGTGTGAAGTTTGGTTGGTTGATGCAGTCACGTGAATAAGCACATCAGCTTTCGCGCCAGTTTGTTTGAATTTCTTTTTACTTAAAAAAAAGGGGGCTCATGAAGGCTTTTTTTTTTTTTTAAATGTAATTTGATTGGTTATAAATGAAATTACAGTTGTCACGTGAACAAGTTCATTAAATATCGCGCCCGTATTTGGGAATTTATTTTGTAGCCTTTTAGAGAATTTTATGACAAACAAAAGATAATGGTCAAGAGAAATGGGATGGGAGAATTGTTCTGGTTCAGTGAATATGGCTCGTTCGCTCGGGTGTCACAATTCAGACTTTCTATTAAAATAAAGAAAGTAGATATATGTATCTTTATTTGTGTGCTTGTGTGAGTGTGTGTGTGTGTGTATAGGAAGATGCTTCTCTTAGTAGAAATGGGGGAGGGCGTTGCGTGTATGTATATGGGTGTTATGTGTGTGTGTGTATGGGTGTTATGTGTGTGTGGGAGTATGGTTAGCATGTTAAGATGAAGAGAATATATATTTTGTGTGTGTGTGTTTGTGTGTGTCGGAAAATGATTCCATTAGTAGAAATATTTTTGAATGAACATATTTT
>OZ024742.1:97721803-97724303 GCA_964016885.1 Eledone cirrhosa | reverse complement strand
TATATATATATATATATATATATATATATATATATATATATATATATATATATACATATATATTAATGAAAAAGAACAAAGGAACTATTATGACATTATAACAAGTTTATTGCCGACAGCCGTTTCGTCCGACCATATGGTGGGACTTTTCAAGGCATATAACAGGTGATTGTAAGTTCATTATTTACATCAATGTTTCACTCAAGATTAGCAGTTTGAAATCGTGTTATACATCAACAGCTCCGCTTGTATATTTGGGGTCTATATTCTAAGGGGGCTCTTTTATATTAGTTGTAGGAGTTGTAAAAGGGATGGGTTATAGGGAGTTAAGAGAATTTGAAAAGGGCCTAAGAGTTAGGGATTGAAGGTTAAAAATTAAAGAATTTATAAGTTACGCATTAAAAGTAAAAGACTTGGGATCTCGTAAAAGCACCTTAAAAAATCCCTCAATAAGCGCATAAAGCTTATAAGCCCCAATAAACCTAACAAACCAGAAGAGATTAAGAGAATAAAAAAATAAAAATATAAAAATATAAAGTTTCCTAAAAAAAATTCCTTCAAAAGAAATAAAAATTTTTCTAAGACATCTCGTTAAAAAATTTCAGAAAATTTACGAAGATTTGATAATCCCTACTAAAGTTCTAAACTCAGAAATTAAAAATTAAAAATTAGGGAAAAGAACTTTCAATAAGATTTAACAGGTTAATAAAGTTAATGATTTAGGGAGTCCATAATATGAATATTAAGATTTAAGTTAGGATTTGAGTTTTAAGAGTTCCAAACCCAGAAATTAAAAAATTTAATGAATTTAAGATTAAGCAATCTTATATATCCATGATTAAAAATTAACGATTAAGGGGTTGAACATTAAATTTAATTTTAAAAATTAAGAAATAAATAGTTGAAAGAAATTAATCAATTAAAGGTTAATTCAAAAAGCCTTCAAAAAATCCCTCAGAAAAGGCCCCTTTAATATTTTTAATAAGAACCTCTTCCGATAGACCCTTCAAAGAATTAAAATTTTAGAGAGCCTTTAAAGATATATATAAATGAATTGAGGAAAATTACAAATTAAAAGTAAAAAATTACGGGATTTGGGAGATCCGAGGAACTTTCAAAGGGCTTCTTCAACAGATACAACTTAGGTATAATAGATAAAGTAATTTAAGTAATTTAAGTAATCTAATTAAGGAGCAATTCAAAGAGCTTATCAAGTTGGGCAAGATTAAAGAAAATGATAAGTAAGAAAATATATAAGCAAAAAGACAATAATTATAAAATGTATTTTTAAGAAGGTATAAGGGAGCTTCAGTAATCTAATAATGTATTATCAAAAAATTATTAATATAGGATTAACAAAGACATAATAATATATTCCTGCCTAATTAACAAACAATCAATAAACAATTAACAGTCAAGCAAAATTTACTCAGGGATATCCCACGCTCGGATACTTTACACACATACAGCAACACATAGGATTAACAAAGACATAATGCTATATTCCTGCCTAATTAACAAACAATCAATAAACAATTAACAGTCAAGTAAATTTACTCAGGGATATCCCACGCACGGATACTTTACACACATACAGCAAGATGAACAATACAGGTGACCTTGTGGGTGCGATATCCATTGTACGCATGCAGTCATCTGCATAGCTCCAGGCACAGTTGGTCTTGTTTAAAAGTTCCGAGTTCACGAATCAACTGGGATTCACTATCAGCTGTGTGGACTCTCTGGGAAATTTACCTGTGGATCAAATAGCTAGTGGTCGCAGGGTGTGGTCCGTTCGATCTTTTAGTTTCGGGGATTGCACGCGTTTGCGATAGATCAGCCTGCCGGTTCTAAATCCAAGGTTTTGCTGTATAGGATGTATTGGTGTACATGATATATTGGTAAAAAAGTCCAGTATGGACTTGACTGGGGTGGTATATTGCGTCTCTTGCTATTATCCCCTCCTCTCACCAATTCCAAGCTCACGCGCGACTGGTCAAATGCTAAGGGCTGTCCCCTCTTTGTTTGTTGTAGGGGTCGGTTCTAGCTTAGATGGTGGTCGTGTTATCCATGTTGCTTCTATATCCAGTCAGTCATGCATATTCAAGACATATCAGGGTATATATTTGCGGGTATGGTCCGGCGTCTACGCTATCCAAAGGGTCTCTCTTGTGGTATTTTCAAATTCGCATGTCATCTCCCGGTTAAGTCTGCGCATGCTTCGGTGAATCTCGTGCATGGAATCTTGGGGTATCATATTACACGGGGTGACTAACAGAAAATACATATTCCATGCTATCGCGCACGCGCTGGCCTGTGGCTACGACCATGTCCAGTCTCGGGTAGTAGCAGACAGCAGGTAGACCAGCAAGACACACCCCTGTTCAAGGGGCACAACCCCTAACTTATCGAGTGGTCAGACATCAAGGGAGTCAACTCTCCAAGCCCATTATGTCAACCGTGGTAATATACAAAAAAATCCCTATTAATAAAGAACTAA
>OZ024742.1:97691803-97696803 GCA_964016885.1 Eledone cirrhosa | reverse complement strand
TTTGCTATGAAATATCCTTTCTGGACTGAGGCTAAGCATTTAAGGAAAACATGAGGGCATTTTTAATTGTGTGCTATTCATGTTTAAGGATGGTGGGGTAGAGTGATGTTTAAGTTCCTGCAATCAATAAAGCAAGTGAACAAACAATAACTAACAAAATAAATCAGATATATCACTGATTTGTTTTCAGTTTTTCATCTGGTCTGTGATCATACCGGAGCCACACCATATAGAGTTTTGGTGATCATACCAATGTTGACATTTATTTCAATGTATTATTGATCTCTGCATTATGGGACAAAAGCATGAATATGCATGCAGTCACACACATTCGACATACATGTGTTTCAAATAGTATATTTATGCAGAGTGGCAATTATTATGAACAACAGGTAATACTATTATTGTTAGATATCATTATAGGAAAATCTATAAAGCATCAATGTTTATTCTAGCTCTTAATATTCTGAGTTCAAATCCCACCAATCCAAAGTTGATAGAATAAAGTATTAGTCAAATACTGAGATAGATCCAGCATTCTTCTCTCACAAATAGTTGGTTTTGTGTCTAAATTAGAAATTACTTTTATTACTGGTATCATCACTAAAACATCTTCTTACACAAGAGCATAATAGATTGCTCGTGCGATGGTAAAATGCTCCCAGTACACTCAGGAATGTGGTTGATGTTAGAAAGGGAATCCAGCTGTAGATACCATGCAAAGAATGTGTTGAGCAAACTCTTTAGTCATGTTAAGAATAATTACATTCTATAAGGTGTTTATCATTAGGATAGGCATCCAAGTGTAGAAACAATGCCACAATTTGAACATATGTATGTGGAATGTGGGCTGTGGCCAGATTAGGAAGACAGTAAATCTGATTTATACTGACATGGTCTGTAATGACATGTCCAACCTATGCTAGTATGGAAAAACGGATGCAAAATGATGATAATGATGATTCCTCCACAAAAAGAAACAACAAAAAAACTAACAGCACAACATATGCAATGTAATCAATGCAGAAACACAACATGTAACCTCAAAATATATCACGTTCCTACTAAATGTGATTTTGCTATAGTTAGTAACACGATCTTTAATAGAATAAATGCTGACATAAAGCAATCTATTTATTTGTATCTGTGGAATAACACCATGTCAGATATCACATAGTTGAATGGTGTCGAAGGCAAATGTAATGTGGATTTATCCAATTTAATGTCTTAGAGTATTATCTTTCTGTTGCTGCGGGTATATGGTTTAGAATAGATACACTGTATCTCTGCATGTTGTAAGAGTCAGCTAAAAGGGTTGGGACCAGAAATGGCATCCAGCCGTAAAACATTGTTTCAAAAAGGGCCTCAGGATAAGTATGAAACCTGTTATGGAAATGGCTTCAAAACAGTTGTTATGTTGTAGTGTGCTATCATTCCCCAAGCATGGATACTCTTCTATTGTCAATATAATCGTTGGTTGTGATTTAAGTGCACTAGTTTACCTACTGTTCACAAGGGCAATTCCTTAGTCAGAGTATCTATATATGCTTTGGTTTAACCCTTTAGTATCTAAATTAGCCATATCCAGCCAGAATTGGCTCACCTTTTTCTGTTCAAACTGACCATAACCGGTTGCTCATACTTATGTTAAGGTATTGTTCTCAAAATAAATAATATCAAAATCTCATAGATTCGATATCATGTGAGATAAAGTGTTTACTGTGAAAATACAATAGTAAATATAGAGTAGTATAAATGCTAAAAGGTTAAGTGAAATCAACAATCGACAGTAAAGCAAATCAGTACTACCTGATGGGGGAACAACTGATAATCAAGATCTGTATGTTGCTTTTCTTGGTTTTGCTTTAATGTGTTTATTGTCTCCATGTCTCCCTGTCTTTGTCCACATTTGTATTATAATGAAAATGAGTATACACCAGGCATGAACAATGGAATGAGAGCAATCTAGGCAATCATCTGAATAAAGGGTTTGGTTCACAATTTCAAAAATGTAACAGAATTGTTGTTGGAAATGTGCTATGCTGGTCTTTATCTTACAAAATAATTTAAAATAATTTTTCAAATATATTTTTAATTAGTCAATGAAGTTTTTATGTACACACATAAATATAGTGAAAAAATGAATAGAGAAAATAAAGTATTATTATTTAATCATTTTAAAGTATATATATATATATATGTGTTTACCCACATGCACATACATATCTATATGCAAAGTGTTAAAGTAGCTGTTTCTTCTATGTGGAGAAAGTTAAAAATAAAATAAAGAACATTTAACTCCTTATGGAATCATTGGGACAGTATCTTGGCACACAGTACGTCTTGGGCATTTAGAACCTGGTGAAGCTTATCCTATTCCAAGTTGGAACACAGTTGATTTCATATAGAGAAAAAAAAAGAAAGAAAGGTAGAGGAAAAACGAACCCCATCATTGGATTACTACTTTATTCATCTACCTCAAAAGGAGGAGAAGCAGCATTGACATTTGCAGAACTTGAATTCCAGGTGCAGTGAGCTGGAACAAATACCAAGCCATTTTTAATCAGATTTCTTAATCACTCTGCTGATTCATCGACTATACAGTTTAAATCAAACAACTATTTAAGATGAAATCTCTTCAATTGAGAAGATTTTCTAATCAGGAAAATCCAGTTCCATTTCTCTTCTGTACTTCACCACCTTGTTAGATTTTCTGCATAGATTGAGTAAAGATTGTCAATTGTTTGTCTATTAATTAAGGCACATTAATTAGTATGAAATCGGTTTAGCTACCACTATGTATTATAAACTTTATCTGTAGATAGAAAAGAGCTTTACTCTTGTGTGTATTTGAGTTTGCAATTTTAGTGGACAAAAGAGGAAACAAAAGGATTTGTGATGTGTCCATGAGGTTTGTGTTAATGTTGGTAGATTTCAAAGAGAATTTAAAGATATGTAGAGGAGGATGGAGAATAGATGACACTGGAGATAAGTAAATGGATGGAGGAAACAAAGGAAAAAATAATAAAATGAAAGAGGTTAAAGATGAAGAAATGGAGGATGTAGATACTAAAACGAGTAAAATAAATAATAAATAAAACAAATAATAATAATACATTGAATAAGCTGAGAGAGAGAGAGAGAGAGTAGAATGAAATAAGTTGAATATTGATTGACAGGAGCAGAAGATAGGGAAAAATAGAAGTATCAGATGATAATGATATGGATAAAGAAACTAATAAGAGTTAGGAAAATGAACAAGATACTAAACAAGAGAAAAGTAGAAATTACAGTGAACACACAAGTGGACAATACAAATGACAAGAGAGATTGAAGAAATAGAAAGAAAGGAATGGAGGAGGAGGAGCAGGAAGAAAAAGGAGTAAGGAATAAATTCAGCCAAAAGAGAAATGAAAGAAACAGCAGAGAGAGAAATGGAAGAAATGGGAGATACCAGAAATAGATGGGACAGAGGTAAATAGAGAAAACACAAAAGCATAAGATTATTCAAACAAAAGGTTTATGGAAGTAAATATTTGTTGTGATTGCTGTCTGAATGTAGTAATCATGTTCTTCTATTAACCATAGTTTTCCCCCATTGTTTCATCTCTGAAGAGAGATCCATTGATAAAACAATGTTTTAACTGAGATAATTTTCTCTTGTTTCTCTTCCATTTCTGTTTCCTTTCTAGTGCTAATTTGTCTGGATTAAGAGATGTTAGTTGTTGCTTCAATCACAGGTTTCTGTTACATAACACAAGTTAAGCTCTATTGAACCTATGTAAATAATCCATTCACAGTTAGTTGAAAGAAAATAAGATTAAATGTATACATATATAAACACCATGAAGGTGCGTGGCCAAGTAGTTATGGTGTTGCACTCATGATCATGAGGTAGTGGGTTCAATTCCTGGGTTGGACAGTGAATTGTGTTCTTTAGTAAAATGATTCCTTTCACATTTGCTTTTCAGGGGGCTGGCTAAACCTGCATAAATGTGAGCTGAAACAGCAAAGTATAACATCACATTTTAAGATATATTTTCTCATGCTTGCATGGGGTAGGCAGGTTGTCCACATTATGAGATAAGACTAGCAAGTTAGCTGCACCATACCTGGATTTGGGCTGGGATTTTTACAGTTGTATGCCATGCCTAACACCAACCACTTTTACAGTGTTGAGCCAGTTGGCTTCGCCATACCCTGCTAACAGTGAAATCATATATTGGGATTTGGGTGGTCCTATTATGAGGGAGGCCTGGTCAGTTGGCTCTGCCTTGCCTTGCTCATAGTGGAGTCATGTTTAGGCTGGGGCTTTACAGCTGCTGGATGCCCTTCCTACCACCAACCATGTTTAGCATGTGAAACTGGGTGACACCATTATGATTCAGGTTTGGCCAGTTGAATGTGCCATTCCTTGCTCATAGCAATGTTTTGGGTAGGTGTATATATAACATATATACCACATATGATTCATAAAATACAATATACATATATAATATACATTAACACACATGCAGAGGAAATACATATGTACATATATAACATAACACATATCATCATCAACGTTTTTACATCCACTTTTCCATGCATGTGAGTAACACTGAAGTCCTCAAACGCAGTAGGTCTACCAGTATAGAGTCTCTCATATTTCAACACCGATTAAGATAGTGTGGTCAAATAATGAATGATAGTCGCATCCCTAGTCAGTTCCTCTAAGGTGAGCTGGTTGAAGATAAACAAACGACACTCAAACCAAAATTGAGGTACAGGGATTGCATTAAAAGTACACTGAGGAAGATGAAAATATCGGAGAATAACTGGGAGAACCTCACTTTAGATCAACTTTCCTGGAGGATGGCAGTGCATGAAGGCAGGGAATAATTTGAAAGAAACTGTGTTGAGCATGAACAGCTCAAGCAGTATATTTGTAAGGGCCTTCAGTTTGAATTGTCTGAATATCTTTGCATGCAGGTTTATTTAACCTGTAAATAATTGTTTCT
>OZ024742.1:97686803-97689303 GCA_964016885.1 Eledone cirrhosa | reverse complement strand
CACCACTTCTATAGCGCCCTCCTGCATTTGAAAAATGTGTCTATCAGTGCGACTTCTACTGTCTAATTTCCCTGTACATCTACTGCATACATATTTCTCCCTACCTGTTAGTTTGCCTGCTATCCCGCTACATCTCTTCTGTACCCAGGACCTACATTGTGTGCATTTTATAGAATTTATGCCAGTTCCTTTTCTGCATATCGAACATGGCCATTTCCCTGACGGAATCAGGGTTTTGTCCTCTTTTCTACTCATCAACACTTTTGTCTTAGCTAGATTTACTCTCAGTCCTCTTGCTTCCAACTGCTGTTTCCATATATATATATATATACATATATATACATATGTATATATATATATATACATATGTTTATATATATACATATATATACATACATATGTATATATATATATATACATACATATGTATATATATATATGTATATATATATATATATATATACATACATATGTATATATATGTATATATATATATATATATATATATATATGTATATATATATATATATGTATGTATATATATATGTATGTATATATATATATGTATGTATATATATATATACACATATGTATATATATATATATATATGTGTATGTATATATATATATATATATATATATATGTATATATATGGGCGGTGAATTGGCAGAGTCGTTAAGATATCGGATAGAATGCTTTGCGCTATTTGTCCACTTCATTGCATACTGTGAGTTCAAATCCCGCCGGTGTCAACTTTGCCTTTAATCCTTTCGAGATCGACAAAAGAAGGACCAGTCCAGTTCTGGGATCAATTCTTCCTCTATAGAAAAAATCGGCTGTGTAATGACCTGCTGAGGTATAGGCTCCACCAGGCCTAAAAGTGCCCTAGATCCACCGTATGACAGTGCCTCTATGACTCCAAAAGGAGTTATTGGATCTTTATCTTTATATATATACATGCACACACACCACACACACACATATATATATATACATTCATGCATACATATATATATATATGTATGTATACATATATATGAATGTATGTCCAGGTGTGAATGTATATCTTTGTTTTTGCATGTGTATATATAGGGTTATGCATATGTATGATTAAATATATGTGTATGTGCACATTTACATGTATGTTTATTTATATATAGGCGCATGTATATATATTATTTCGTGTATATGTTTGTGTCTATTATATATATATCAAACAAACACTTACACAGACCCACACGTCCTCATTTCCATTTCTAACAATTCATATGCAAATATTTAAAATCTGTTTGAGTCACTCATGCATACCATATCATCTGAGCACCTTCATAGATGCAAAACCAATGTAGACATAAATATATTCTTCAGACAAGGAAAAATGATGTCCATAACTCACACCATAATTCCAAACCCTGGCATATTTCTAATGTCAGACATGAATTTGAACGAAGTTTTTCAGTGTTTATTTCTCCTTGATCAGTTCTTTCATAAAAGTTAGACATCATGGCTGTATTGAAATGAGGCAATATAGTATATCTTGTTTTCATATCTAGAACTATTGTGGGAGAGATTTTTATGTGATTTGATGACAGGCAGGCACATTCATATAGTTATGGGTCATGATCTTCATAATTTTAAAATTTAAAATTTGTTCTCACTATTATATATCTATACATATACTTCGTTTTTGTATTTGTTTCGCAAGATTTCTTATCTGAAAATGTGTGTTGAAACAAATATTGTTATACATTGAGAAAGTCATGTTTCCAATAAAAACACATGCCCCTGTTGGATTTCACTTCAATTTAGTTAGTTTAATAACCAGTTGGTTGTTTATTTGTTTATTGCTAAAGCTCTTTCATCACACATTTTATGAACTCCTCAGTGACTAATTTGTTATTTTGTGTCTCTTCTTTTGTCCTACACCATCTTGTTTGTGTGACACAAAATAATAAATTAGACACTGAGGAGGTCAGAGCAGGTGTGACGAAAACGATTTGACAATAACAAATTAACAACCATCTGGTTGTTAAATTAACCTACTGGAATTTTATAACAAATTGGAATGAAAATCAACAGGGTTTCCTCTTGCATAGCTACCATCAATTTCAAGTGCTCTGCAACCTTTTATATAGCTATTATCCTCCATAGGCATCTCATGTCCAAACCACTGCAATCTCTTCTCCTACACACTGCATCTGATCCCTCTTATGCTCAGTTCCTTTCTCAGATCATTTATGATTTATCATTCATGTATATTATCATTACAAACTGCTGTTTATATTCATGCATCATACAATCTTCCCTTATTATATATATTTAATATATATATAATGTATATATATATATATATATATAATGTATATATATATATATATATATATATATATATAATGTATATATATATATATATATATATAATGTATATATATATATATATATATATATATATAATGTATATATATATATATATATAATCATCATCATCATCATCATCAT
>OZ024742.1:97669303-97681803 GCA_964016885.1 Eledone cirrhosa | reverse complement strand
ATAAAAATGTAATTGTAGAAATAAACCAGATTGCCCTCTGCAAAATAATTGTTTGGACACTAATTTGGTGTATAAATGCATCGTAAAAACTGATTACAACACATACAACTATATAGGATGGACTTCTTCTACATTTAAGGCTAGATTTGCGAATCATAAATGCTCATTTTCGATTTCTAATAGGAAATAATCGACTTCTTTATCACAGCTTATATGGTCATTAAAAGACAAAAATTTAAAATACTCTATCTTTTGGACGAAACTTTGTAATAGTGGAGTTTATCGCAACTCAAGTATATCAAGTAACTGCGCTCTCTGTACAATGGAGACCCTATTGATAATTAATAATTATGAAAACTTAATTAACAAAAAAAGTGAATTATTCTCAAACTGCCTTCATAAAGCTTTATCTACATTCCAAGCCTCGCATAAGGTCAGGAAAAAACAGTAAGCAACCAAGCCTGGCTTTTAGACATACATCATCAATTGTTGAAAATATAACTCATAATGGCTTATACAACTTTAATAATGCTTTATCTTCTAATAATTTATAATGAAATAACGTTTGAATGAATGACACTTGTTTAAGAACATGTTGGCAGGTTGATATACATAACCTATGGCTTTTTGGATATTATTAACTTTGATCCAGACCTTTATTTTTCTATCTCTGTTTTAAATATAGTTTTGATATCTAACCTGTAAATTTTTACGGACCTTTTTTTAAATTATCGTTTACATTTTTATATATATCTATGTATTTTATAGTTATGCATGTATGAATCTATTATCTAAGATTATAATTGTTATCTTTTACTAAATGTATACCGTCTCATTAATACTTAGTTTATCTCTCTATAGGTAGTTGGTGCAAATATGTTTATATTGTATAATAACATAATCATAGTTCGGTATATCTCTGTATATAGTTTTGTGCAAATATGTTTATAATGTATAATAACACAATCATAATTCTTAGTTCGGTATAACTCTATATATAGCTTGTGCAAATATATATATATTGTATATTAACATAATCATAATTAGAGTTCGGTTCTTCCCTAGAAGGCTGAACTAATGTAGTGATCTAATATAATATATGAACAAATAATAAAAAATAATAATTTAAGTCCTCTTATTACGATCAATGCACACATATATATATATATATTTACAGCTGAAAACTCTGGTTTAATTGTTATACTTTAGACACTATAACTATTTAACAATAAATTCCTTGATAATTATAACTGTAAATACTTCATAAACAATACCTACGGAAAATGTTGACACTGTTACAAGTAATATTGTTAAAGATTAACTTTGCGTGAATATTGAACAGTGAATATTTTTCTTTCGCGGGCTTAGTAAATTCTTTAATTTTCTTTTCATAAAACTTTGAATTTTAGAAATTTAATACATTTATAAAATTTATAAAATTTATAACACAAATAACCATCAACTTTTAAAAGCTAAAATTTTGATTCGTTACCCTAAAATAACATAAATTAAATTAAATATTTTGAAATTTAACTGCCAAGGCTATATATGTTTATATGTGTCTGAAGAATATTTGTGCATATATTACTCCCCTTTATCTCTCTCTCTTTAATTCTCTATCAGTTGCATTCTCAAACTAAAAGCTAAACAAATTATAACTCCAGATATCTATAGCCTTCCTCTATAGTCCTACAATAGTATTTCAAACTTGAAAAACTCTATAACTGTTACATTAAAGCAACGTTTTTCTTACTCACACCCTCTCTATTGATTCTATTACGTTTTTGCATGTTCTCATTTGAGTTTTCTCATAAGTTAATCACTACCTTGATTAAATCTTAAACATCTAACATGTCAGGGTATGTCATGTATCATTTATTTTATCTGATGAGCACGTACTGTTGAACTTGATTCAAGTACCTCTGAAATATGCATAATAAAATTTAATTGATCACAAGAACATCTATTTTGTTAATATTTGAATTTAATATATATATATATCATCATCATCATCATCGTTTAACGTCCATGTTCCACGCTTGCATGGGTTTGGACGGGAATTTTCCCACTTGAGGCAAGAGTGGTTGTCTTGCTCGCATAGGACTGTCTGGCGGGTTTTCTACAGCTGGATGCCCTTCCTAACACCAACCACATTTACAGTGTGGGACTGGGAGGTTTTTACCGTGTTGCCTACACAGCCACATTACAGCGTGGACTGTGTTTTTTTGTCGTGACACCTACACGATCTCATTTGTTTCGGCCTGGATGTTGTGGCACCAACATAACTTTACATTGAAAGGGGCGGCGTGGATGGGGTGGGGTGGTGGGACGGGGGTGTATTTTGTTAGAGATGCCTACTGACTGTAGTAGGTTTTACTTTGTATTTAGGTAAGGCGGGTCTTCTCTATTACTGAGTACCGCCAAAGATCTCGGTCCAGCGACATTGTCTTGGAGGGATGTAAGTGTGTGAGGTCGAAATTTATCAGGTCGTCCCAAGTTTTTCTGGGTCTGCCTACTCCGTGGCTACCGTCTATCTTTATTGCCCTGCACTTTTTTATACAGCTGTCGTCTTTCATGCGCATCACGTGACCATACCAACGTTGCCTTCTCTCGAGTAAACAACATCTGATCCCTCTTATTTCTAATTTTTCCCTTAGTTCGTTTATGCTTTGCCGTTCACGTATATTACTATTACACATCCAGCGGAGCATGCAAGCTTCGTTCCTCTCTAGTCTGCGTATATCCTCTGCACACAATGCCCAGGTCTCACTGCCATGCAACATTGCTGTTCGTATGCAGGCATCATACAGCCTGCCTTTCATTTTTAGGGAGAACCCTTTAGCGGCTAATAGTGGTATAAGCTCTCTGAACTTTTTCCATCCAGTTCTGACTCTAGCTACTGTACTTTCAGAGCACCCTCCCCCATTGCTGATTTTGTCACCCAGGTAACGGAAGCTGTCCACTATTTCTATAGAACCCTCTGCGCAATTGAGAGAACTAGTATTTCGTGGGCACTTGCTGCTACTTATTGCACCAGAGCACCGGTCACATGTAAAATCTATGTTCTTAGTTAGCTTACCTGTGATCCCACTACATCGTTTATGCACCCATACTTTGCATTTAGGACATAAAATGGAGTTTCTACCTACGCCTTTCCTACACACTGAGCATGGCCATTTCCCGGAAGGGACCGGCGCTTTATTTTCTTTCCTACAAACTAGAACTTTAGTCTTAGCCAGGTTAATTTTAAGGCCTTTTGATTCTAGGCCGTGCTTCCATGTTTGGAATTTCTTCTCTAGCTCGGCCATTGATTCAGCTATGAGCGTTAGATCATCTGCGTATAGGAGTTCCCATGGGCAGCCGGTCTTGAACTCCACCGTTATAGCCTGAAGGGCAATAATAAATAGTACGGGGCTAAGAACCGAGCCCTGATGAACACCAACTTTTACGCTAAACTCTTCACTATATTCCTTGTTAATTTTAACCTTGCTGACTGTTTCTTTATACATGGCTTGTATAGCTCTCACAAGCCATTCATCAACACCTAGTTTTCTAAGAGCCCACCAGATAATGGAACGGGGGACTCTGTCGAAGGCTTTCTCTAAGTCGACAAAAGCTAAGTATAGGGGTTTACTTTTAGCTAGGTACTTCTCCTGTAGTTGTCGTACAATGAAAAGAGCGTATGTGGTACTTTTGCCTGACACAAACCTGAACTGCATTTCATCTAGATCAATTCTCTCTCTGATTAGTTGCGCTATTACTTTTTTCGTGACCTTCATGACCTGGTCGATTAATTTAATGCCTCTATAGTTACTCCTATCTAGGGCGTCTCCTTTACTCTTGTAGCAGTTAATGATGATGCTGCTACGCCAGTCCTTCGGAACAACCCCATTCTGTATGACTTGGTTTACTATCAGAGTGACCATGGTGTGTCCCACCGTTCCAGAGGCTTTCAGCATCTCAGCAACTATTTCCGAAGGCCCAGCCGCCTTACCTGTCTTCATATCTTTCATTGCCTTACTTATTATACTACCTTCGACTAACACTGCTGAACCCTCTATTGGGTCGATGTGGGGGAGATTGTCTTTCTCCCATTTATTCTCCCCATTTAGTAGCCTTTCGTAGTGACAATTCCAAGCTACCTTCTTATCAGCGTCAGTGATGGCAAGTACGCCATCATCATTAAGTACACACTTCTCCCCGACAATATCACGGTTTTCCTTGACACATTGCCTAGCAATCCTGAACACCTCACGTTTTTGGTCCTCGCGTTGTAGAACATGCTTGAACTTTCTTTCCTCTGCTTCCCTTCTTGCGAAGTACACTTGTCTCCTAGTTTCCCTCCTGGCCACTTGATAGTCTTCTCTACTTCCCCCATCCCGCCATACTTTCCATGCCTGCTTTTTGGCCTTAATTGACTCCTCCACCTTATTGTTCCACCACCATGTTACTCTCCTCCTGCCTACAGGCCTGCTCCAGCCACAGACTTCGTCCGCCGCCATCAGCAGGTTTGCTTTCAGGAATTCCCACTGTTCCTCTATATTGTACGACTCTAATTGCTCTTCCTTACTGTCGAAAGCATCAAGTAATATGCTTTTAAATTTATTTCTGGCTGTGGGGTCCTTTAGCTTCCATATTTTTCTCCTGAGGATAGTCCTCTTCTGCTGTCTAGTACGTCTCGTCCTGACTATGAGGTCGCTAATTATCAGTCTATGTTGGGAGGTGCATTCTTCATGGGGGAGGGATTTAGTGTTTACAACAGACACTCTGTCACGTCTTCTGGTAAGGATATAATCTACTTGGCTGGTATGTTCCCCTGATCTGTAGGTGATCAAGTGATTGTCTCGTTTTTTGAAGTTAGTGTTACAGATAGTTAGGTTATTTGCATCACAGAATTCCAGGATTCTGGTATATATATATATATATATATATATATATATATATATATATATATATATATATATATATTTACATATATATATATTTATTATATATAAATATCATCATGATCATCATTTTAATGTCCATTTTTCCACACTTGCATGGGTTTAACCGGTCCTTCTCGGTACAGTTTCTCTCCTCTCACAGTGTTCTTTCGTCATCAAATCTGTGAGTCTCAGCTCTCCTCATTTGAGGACAGCTCTCACCACCTCTGCCCATGTCTTTCTTGGTCTACCTCTACTCTGCCTGCCTTCCACTGGCATTTCCAATATATATATATGTGTGTGTGCCTGTGTGTATGTACTCAGTCCCATATGTAAGGTGGTCTTGCTGGTGCAACAAAAACACTTCCAGTACACAGTATAATATAGTTAGCATTAGGAAGAACATCCAGTCACAGAAACCATGCCATAAACACATCCATATGATTAAAACATGTAACCTGACCTGGCTCTTCTCATAAGGTGGCAACGCATTCAATTCATTTAACCCATGTAAGCATTGAAAATAGATGTGAAATGGTGATGATGATGATATATATGATTCAAATTCCTGCACCTGTTGTAGTCAGTTGTTGGGTTGCTACTCTTGATATTTTCAGTTAGCAGTCTCTAAAATATATCTTGTGCAGAAGGCTCGCATTTTTTCATGTTGCCAGGTCAAAACCTTCTCTTCTTCACACTTTTTAAACTGTGCCCTAATGAATTGTTTCAAACAGGAAGTTGTGGCAGGATAGGATACATGACTGTACCAGGTAAGCTTACCACTGCAAAGAAAGCTTCTTGCTTGCCAGCATATTTGTTGACTTGCTGCCTGACAAAAGAGGTTTGACTTATCCTCTGTATACTGGATGTGTAGCAGTTTTTTTAAGCTCTTGTACTCTAATACCTGGATTCTTTGTTCTGTGCTGATTGTAGGAGTCCCACTCTCAAACTCATACTGATGGATAGAACTCACCTGGGACTTGTACAATCGAAACCTCATTGAAAAACTGATGGAGTTGCTTTTCCATATAGTGTACAGCTTTGTCCTATTAGAAGAGGCCAAACTATGTCTTGTCATTATCATCTTTAGTGAGCTACCAAACAAGAATATACCTTTTGGCAATACTCCAAAGAATTCTCAAAGACCTACTGCAATGTGAATATTTAGTCAACTCTGTGGCATCCAGGGCAAAAACCATACTGTTCATCAGCTCGCTTGGAAATCTCCTTGCATCTCTGTTCCAGACACTTAGCATAGGCTTTACCAGAGGTCTTTGCTGTAACCTTACTTGATGGAGTGAGTAGCTCGGAGATCAGAGAGTGACTCCAAGTAGAGCCTCTACTTCTCTGAATTGAGAGATCACAGCTCCGATACTATGGGCATGTGGTAGAATGTCTCAGGAAAGAGTCGCTGGACAGATTTTATGGGCATAACCAACCAGCAGGAGACACAGAGGTAGACCCCCAAGCAAGATGGTTGGATAACATCCATGAGCTTGGCTGGTCTCACTTGGTGATCCATCCGGATCAGTTGGAAATGGTTGCTCCTGACAGGACCTGCTGGAAGGATTATTTGAGGACTCTTCCCCAACAACACTCTCAGAAATAAGTGGGTGAAGAAGAAGAAATGAGCTTCCATTCTTAGTCAATGTTGGTCATTGGTCAGCTTCTTCAAGTTTTTCTCCATTCAGTATGATGCTGTTTCCTGTATTCTGGTTATGTCTATTAACCAGAATCTTTCTGTTTTTCTGAATTAATCTACATTCTATATCCTCTTTCTAATATTCTTTCTGGGTTTGACCTACTAGATTTCTTTTCATAACAGGTGGATATCATCAGTAAGTGCAAGATCCCCTCCTCTAAAGAGAATACAGATGTAGAGGTATTGTAATGTTTCTTGGATGATGTTCTCCAGCAAAAAATTGAAAAGTATGGGAGACAAGAGACATCCCTATCAATCACCTTGAAAAAGTCTCGATATTGATAATCACGAGAACTGCTCTGTTTGAGTTTTTTAATACTTCTTGAATTATACAGGGTGCGGCAAAATCTTCTGACGCATTTGTACGTTTATTAAAAGTGAAATAGAATAAAGAATGCCATTTGGTTGATGTAATATTTAAAACAAAACAAAACAAAATGGCATTATATGTATATTTAGAAAATAAAAATACTTTGTTCATTCTTTATTCTATTTCGCTTTTATTAAACGTACAATTGTGTCAGATAATTTTGCTGCACCCTGTAGTTGAATTTCAAAACCTCCAACACTTGTGCCAAACATGATCAAAAGGATTTCTGAAGTTGAAGATATAATAGAGATTAAATTGGTGTTGCAGTTGTCTTCCAGTTAGCAGTCTAATATTAAATATTTGCTCCAATCTACTCATTTTGGGCTTGAATCCTGCCTGTAAGGATTTCTTCTGCTTTTGTAATAGGACACAATGTAAGGTTTTTGTAGGCAGTTTAATTAACAGAAAGAGTGTGTGAGAAAGGGTTAGCCGAATTTGAAAGACGGGGTGATGTATTTGCAACCAGGTATACAGACAGTGGTATTTGTGGGCAGATAGAGAGAGGGGGATAGTTGAAGGGGGAGGTATGTGTTTGCAGGCAGGCAGATAAAGAGTGAGTGTGAGAGAGATAGGGGGAGGTATGGCAGGAGGAGTAGCCATTGAAAAGTGCTTCGCAATGAGTTTGCAAGAATATGTGCCAAGAGAGTGTGAAAAGAGAGGATGAAAAACGGGAGGGATGGGCAGAGATCTGAGTGGAAGTATGTAATGTGTTAGCAGTTAGAGAGAATGTATGTGAGAAAGAGGATGAGGCGTGAAAGAGAGTGAGTAAAAAGGCAGGTGGAGGGAAGTGATTAGAAGTTGCAGGGTGGTGTACAGGCAGGGCAGGTAGGCAGACAGACAGACAAAAAGGGAAAGAGATTGTGTGTATGTGTGTGAGAGAGAGAGAGAGAGAGAGAGAGAGAGAGAGAGATGAATGTGATGGGGACCAGAATGTGAAAAGTGGGGTGTAATGGGTTTGAAAGCCGACAAGGACACACAGACAGATGTAGTAGGGTCAACTCAGTATAAACTGTACGGAAGTTTAGAGAAGGTAATTACTGAGGTAAGAGGTAAGATTTAGGAGGAAAGTGGAAAGATTGTTGTCAAATAATGAGTTGATAGGTTATATATGAAACGTTCAAATGAGATTTTGTTGCCATGACAACATATGATCTCGTGTGTCTGTCAAAGGCAACTAACTTTCTAAAACTTTGCAACTATAACTCAACCAAATCTATGTGCATCCTGTATATACTTATATATATATATATATATATATATATATATATATATATATATATATATATATATAAATATATATATAAATATATATATATATATAAATATATATATATATATAAATATATATATATATATATATATATAAATATATATATATATATATATATATATATATATATATATATATATATATATAAATATATATATATATATAAATATATATATATATATAAATATATATATATATATATATATATATATATATATATATATACATACAGCGTTGTTAGATAGAATGCTTTACAGTATATATTCCAGCTTTCTGCTTTCTAATGCCACTGAGGTGAACATTACTTTTCAACCTTTCAATGTTGATAAAAAACAGTATCAGTCCAGTATTCGGGTGGATTATTTCTCTATATTTCTTTCTCACTTCTTTTCTCTCCTCTGGAAAAAATATCTGTATTCAGATATGAAGAGGGATGGACTCTGGCAGGTTTTAAAATGCCTAAGGTATACTGTAAGTCATGATGACATGCCTACAACTCCATCATGAGTTACAGAAATATACAAAATACAATATATGCATGTATCTATACATCTACTCACACAAGCTCATATACACATATATGTATACCTTCAGAAGTACTCTCACCTTCTCCCCCATCTCTCATTATTTTTTTGTTTCAAGCTGGCATTGGTTTGACTAGTTGTCTCAGTCTAAAATCAAATGGGTTGAAGTGACCGATCTAGCTTACATATTCCATATCTGGCATGGCCTCTATGGCTGGATGCCATTCTAAACTGTAACCACCTTACAGAGTATATCATCATCATCATTTTTTCATCTGTTTTTCCACATTTGCATGGGTTTGATGGGTCCTTTTCAGCACAGCATAACTCCACTGATTGTACTCCTTCATCATATTCTCTGTGAGTCTCAGCAATTTGGGATCAGCTCTTACTACCTTCACCCAGGTGTTCCTCAAGCTAACTCTACTACATATTCCTTCAAGTGGGATTTCCTGGCACTTCTTGACCCAGCAATCATCATCCATGTGTATCACATGCCCATACCTACACAGTCTTCTCTCTTGCACACCACTTTAGATTCCTTTGAAACCCAGTTTTTCCCTCCGTTTATCCAAGATTTGCTTTTCTCTCATATTTCCATTGCAATATATAATGGGTGCACTTTTACAAAGCACCACCACAAACACTTTATTGAATGTACAGGATGCATGTTTTGTGGCATGGATACTAACACTTTACAGGGTGAACTGGGTGCATTTTATCATAGAACCAGCACAAGAATGGTTATCACATGCTTTCACACAGTTTCCATCTACCGAATTTCATTCAAAAGACTGCATTTATGTATGTAAATATACTTGTTTGTATGTGGCTGCATTGAAATTCATCCACATCCATTTCAGCAATGAGCATCATGTTTGTTCAAGGGAATTACCTATTTTCTGAACTGTAGCATAAATGGTTGAGTATTCCATGGAAAAATGTACCCTTGACAAAATCCTAAGGAAGAATTTGCTTGATACTGTAGTGAAAAAGCTGAACTTTAATATTAAAGTAGCTTCTAACTGATATATTTCTTGTATTTTCCATCTACACAATACCTCAAATAAGATATAAGTAATCACAAAGTTATGTTGAAAGCTACATCTCGAAGATGCCACACAGTGGGATTGAACAGGGGACCTCATAGCTGCAAAGAAAACTTCTTAGCCACACAGTCATAAACATACACTTTCATGAATATTTTTCATCTCATTTTCTATTTACTTCCCCCATTGTCTGCCTATGTATCTGTGTGTAGTTGTGTGTGTTTGTGTGCATATGTATGTGTGTATATATGAATATTTGCTCATATATATTACATGGTTATCAATATGTTTATATATGTGTACACATATATACACACACACACACACATATATATATATGCTTAATGTGACATCCAAATTGATATTTACATAGAAATATATACATGCACACATACACACGTACACACATGTACACAAAGTTAAGCTAGGAATATATAGAAATATGGCCATCACACTTATGGACAATAACTTTTACTTAATGCCGCCAAAGTAATTTGCAGAGGACCTTTCTGTGGGAAATGGTCAGAATAAATCAGCGTCGATGGTCAGAATATGATTATTGAGATCTGTGTAGAGTGACTGTATACACATATTTATGTTGACTGGTGTCTAAATGATATCCCTTTCAGCTTAGTGCATTTACAAATGACTTAGAAACTGAAATGACCACCAGCAGAAGAAACTGTTAGAATGCTCATTGTAAATCATTTGTTACAATGAATGCCACACTTATTGTTAAGGATGGCAAAGGATGGTGGTGATAGTGGGGTAGTGGTGGAGTTATAGTGCAGGGGTGGTGGTGGTAGTGGTATTGTGAAGTGGTGGTGGTAGGATGTAGGCATGGTTTTCCTGAGTGTGTGGTGGTAGTAGGGATGATGGTTGTATGCTAATTGTGTGGTAGTTGTGATGGTGTTGATATGGTGATTGTGTAATGTTGGTGGTAGAGTGAGTGTATGATAATTCTGCATTGGTGGTAGCGGTGGCTTTGTGGTAGTAGTCATATTACTGGTAGTGCTATTAGTGGGAGAGATGATGGTGGTAATGATGAAGGCATATTACATGGTATGGCTGTGGGGTGGTTGTAATTGTTGCAGCATGGATTATGGTGGTAGTTGTGTCTATGGCTTTTGTTTCTGATATTGACCTGATATCTAGCAACAACATTCCAGTAATTGTAAATATCATCAAATCTATGATATTTTAATTACAGAAAACATCAAGAATGCCTTAATATAATTGTTTCTACTTTTGGCACAAGATCAGCAATTAACCAGTGTATTACTGGTACTTTATTTTATCGACCCCGTAAGGATGTAAGGCAAAGTTAACCTCGGCATGGTTGTTACTGTTGTTGTTTAGCCTCATGACAGCCATGTATGTGTAGAACTATGAACTAATGCATTCCAGCTATTGCCATCCTTTTGTTTTCAGGCATTGTGTACATTGGACCACATTATGCCTTGAAATACTATAGAAGATGATACAGTATGATATGAGGGACATTTAGCTGCTATTTCTAATTACTCACAGAAGCTCTCTAATTTTCTCACTTAATATATGTTAAAGTTTAAAAAAATCGATTTTTCAATTTTTCTGTCTATCTTCTTGTATATATGTGTAAGGGACATTTAGCTGGTATTTACAGTTTGTTTTAGCAACCATGTAAATACTCACTCAAATAATATGTTATAAAACTGATAATAAGTGCTTGATTTTTTCATCTTCCTGTTTATCTTGTAGTGTACAACAAGAGGTATGTTTGAGGGATATTTGCTTGCTATTTCTAGTCTGTCACAACAACATAAAAGCTCATAATATATTTTAAGACTACACAATTTATTTTTCAATGTTTCTGTGTATCATATTGAATAACATGTGAAGTATATTTGAGGGAACATTTCCTGTTATTTCTAGCTGGTCAAACAACCATGTAGAATCCCCTTTGGGAAGTCATATAAATATTATAAAACTAAGTGATTGATTTTCCAATCTTTCTGTTTACAAATCCACAAATATATATATTTATTGTGTTTATGATATTGATATCCCATTTGTGAATAACCAAATATTCAAAATGTCATTTGATCTTTCATGGGTATCTTATATATATCCATATGTTTTATGTTACACAGAATAACTCTATAGCTATTTGTATACATTATAAACATAATTATGAACAATTTTCATAATTATTTTTCAATATATATTTTTGTTAATACGAATGTTATCATAATGCCTCCTATCTCTCTCTCTCTTTCTTTCCCTCATCATCATCATTTTATGTCCGCATTTCTCTGCTTGCAAGGGTGGGACGGGAACTGATTCTGGCTTGATTTCTACAGCTGGATGCCCTTCCTAACACCAACCTCATTTACAATAAGTGCTGGGCGATTTTTCTTTATCCGTGGCGCCTACACGTCCACTTTACAGTGTCGGCTGGGTGCTTTTTTTGCCGTGGCACCTCCACGACCACTTTGCAGTGGAATGATAGGGACCCCAGTCCTATCAGCTCATTTCTACAGCTGAGTAAACTGGAGCAATGTGAAATAAAGTGTCTTGCTCAAGGAAACAACATGTAGCGCTCTCTAGACAAAGGGATGTAGCTAGAGTTACTTCCCATAGAATTTCTAGAACATTCCGTGAATTTCTGTTCCAGGTAT
>OZ024742.1:97607866-97645366 GCA_964016885.1 Eledone cirrhosa | reverse complement strand
TTTTATTCATTGTTTTTATTAATTTATATATATATATATATATAAAAAACATGAGAAGAAAGAAGAATACTGCCTGGTTTGCACATGGGTTACATATGATAAAAATAGTCCTTCGTCAGTGATTTTCCAACCATCATTGGTATTTCATCGCATTAAAAATCAGATACCTCAGGTTGGTGTGAGCAATAACTAAAAAAAGTTATTCGGACCAGAATTCGCGTAAGGCGAGGGGGACAAGTAAACAACATATATATATATATGTGTGTGTGTGTATATATATATGTGTGTGTGTGTATATATATATGTGTGTGTGTGTATATATATATATATATATATATTTGTATATGTATATATGTGTGTGTGTATATGTATATATATATGTATATCAACTAGAAATAGATTGACACATATATATATAAAATAAACACATGAAACAATCTCGGAATAATTTGTAAAGTATTTCACCAATTAACCAGTAAATCACAGCGGTCAAATCTTGGATTGTCACCAAAGGAGAAGATCTAACCATCAAATCTGTGAAAGACTCGAACTACGTGTTGCATTTTATAAAAAATACAGACACCGCACCGCGTCATCCCAGTGGCGGGAATAGGATTATTCTATTTCTAGCTGTGGATAATCCTATTCAAGCCACTGGGATGACGCGGTGCAGTGTCTGTATTTTTTATAAAATGCAACATGTGGTTCGAGTCATTCACAGATTTGCATTTGATGTGTAAACGCAGATGGTTGGATCTTCTCCTTTGGTGACCCTCCAAGATTTGACCACTGTGATTTACTGGTTAATTGGTGAAATATATTTTTTATTTAAAGAAATATATACAAAGGAGATTAATCATTTTAAAAGGTATCTATATTTGAAGTTCTAGTTAAACTTTAATTAGTTACCTACCTAGCTATGTGTGCTTACACACTTTACAAATTATTCCCTGAGATTGTTTCATGTTTATTTTATATATATATATGTGTCAATCTATTTCTAGTTGATATAAAATCCTCGGATCTATTCATTGGAATCTTAGAGCTTATTCTGCAGTGAATATGGTGCATGTCTCTCAGACATGACAACCTTAGTTTAATTTTGGATATATATGTGTGTGTGTGTGTATATATATATGTTTGTATATGTATATATATGTGTTTATATATATATATATATATATATATATATATATATATATATATATGTTAAGACCCTCTCTCTTCCTGCTATTTCAAGCATTAACCTAATATATTCCTTCCATATACTGTACCGATTGTGTTATTTCTGTTTACCTTTTACATACACCTATATTTATATATATATATATATATATATATATCATCATCACCATTTTAGTTTTACGTCCGTTCTTCCATGCTAATATATATATATATATATATATATATATATATACTTCGTTTTTATATTTTTCGTATTTGTTATCTGAAAACGTGTTGAAATATATATTTTGTATTTTGGGAGGATCATGCGGCCAATAAAATATACATGCACCTGTTAGTTTTCACTTCAATTTATTACACATTTCTGGTTGGTTGGTTTAATAATCAGATGGTTGGTTTAATAAATAGATGGTTGTTTATTTAATGTCAAAGCTTTTTTCTCACAAATTCTGTGACCTCTTAGGTGAATGTTATTTTGTGTCTCCCTTTGTTCTGTCCTACACCATCTTGTTTTTGTGTTATATGTGTGGGTGTGTGTGTGTGTATACATATCCACACAGACATATATATGCATGTGTGTATATATGTATGTATATATATATATATATATATATATATATATAGAAGTGGTTACACAACAGTTAGTTCACCATACCGAGAACAATTGTTTCACCTTAGCGATTCCTCAGCTCGTAATCTTACGAGCTGAGGATCCACTAAGGTGAAACAATTGTTCTCAGTATGGTGAACTAACTGTTGTGTAACCACTTCTACCTAAGTCGTCCCACGGACTGAGTGCTCTACCACTACGGATATTACCTTCCAGTGTTCTATCACTGTATATATATATAAATATACATCTTCATTTTCGTTTTTACTTCCTCTTATCCATGCTTGCATATGTCCTTCTCAGCACAGCATATCTTTGCTCACCGCGTGCCTTCGTCATCTCCTTTGTGTCAACATCCAAGTGCATCATATGTCTGTACCAATGCAGTCTTCTCTCCTACATACCACGTCATATTCTTCTTAAACCCAGCTTCTACATCAGCTCGCCCAAGCTCTGCCTTTCATTGCACATCCAAGCATGGTTTCTTCATTTTGCTCCAGTCTACACATGCCCTCTGTAGTCACATCACATGTTCCACTAACTTGCAGCATTGCATTTCACACACAGGTGTCATATAGTAGTCCTTTTATTATGTAGAGAGAACACCTTTTTAGTCAACAATATGAGAAGCTCTCTAAACTTTTTCCATCCCATCTTTATTTTAACTGTTATGCACTCAGAGCACCCTCCTCTACTACTACTTAAGTCATTTAGATTGGAGAAGCTATCAAACATTTCTATAGAACCTTCCTGTGCCTGGAAAAGGTTTATATCACTACTGCTCTTACCCTTGATCACCCCTGTGCATATTTTACATACAAAGTCTTCTCTTCCTGTTAGTCTACACATTATTCCACTACAACTCTTGTGTACCCACGATTTACATTGTGTACATTGTATGGAGTTTATGCCTATTCCTTTTGTATGTATTGAGCAGGGCCACTACCTAGAAGGAATCGTGCATCATATCTTCTTTCATACTCACGAGCACTTTAATTTTGGCTAAATTTACTCTCAGACCTTTTGATTCCAAATTCTGTTTCAATAGTGAGAATTTATTTTTCTAGTTCATTTATAGATTCCACTATAAGAACCAAACCATCTGCATAGAGCAGTTCCCATGGACAGCCAGATATAAACTCCTCTGTTATGGCCTGGAAAACTATGATGACCAGCAGTGGGCTAAGAGCCAAACCTTGAGATATCATCATCATTTCATTTTACGTCCGCTTTTCCCTGCTTGCAAGGGTGGGACGGGAATTGATTCTGGCTTGATTTCTACAGCTGGATGCCCTTCCTAACACCAACCTCATTTACAGTGAGTGCTGGGTGCTTTTTTGCCGTGGCACCTACATGACCACTTTGCAGTGGAATGAACCCCAGTCCCTATCATCTCATTTCTACAGCTGAGTAAACTGGAGCAATGTGAAATAAAGTGTCTTGCTCAAGGAAACAACACACCACCCGGTCTGAGAATTGAACTCACAGCCTTTCGATTGCAAGGCCGATGCTCTAACCACTAAGCCATGTGCCTCCATATATATATATATATATATGTGTGTGTGTGTCAGCATGTGTGCATGTATAGAGTCAATGCGGCTTTATATCAAGCCCTGGGACTGTAGATATGATCTTAAGTTTGCGGCAGTTACAGGAGAAGGACTTGTTAGTAGTTTTTGTTCATATCACAAAAGCCTTCGCACCACAAACATTAGTGATTAATTAGTTAATCATTTCAGAAGGCTGATAAATCGACATATTGACTAATCGATAGTAGATATGTAACTCAATATTATTTGATCCATCTCACCGTCTTCCTCGGGAACAATGAACTAGAATATTTATAACCCATACCATCAGCTGAATGAAAACCTCCACTATGTCCATCAGTACTCTACCCTTTTGTTAGCAGCCTGGCAAAAACCAGCTCTGGTTCAATTTAATGATTCATTTTAATGATTTTCAATTTAAAATCATCCAACATAATTTTATATTAGGACCTTACATAAAGGACTAACTTAGTAATGAAATAATTAAAAATTTTAGTAAATCTCTCAAAATTCTTCTTTAAATAATTGAAATTTCTATGGTGGCTTCTAGATTATTGGTGAACAATGTTCTGAATAGGAGTAGATAAAGAGAAAAGATCAAATATATATATCAATCACATTTCCCTTAACAATTCTATAATAAATAAGGACACTCCCTTTAATGACGTTACTAACAATAAAAAACATTCTAAGAAAAAATCGAAATAAGAATGATGGCCTTGACCCTTGGACTGATCATAACTTGGATAAGATGATAACTAGTGTAAGTAAAACCCATAAGTTTACTAATACAACATATGCAATCTCACAAAAATACAAGTAATCATTCTAGGTTAATAAATAACACAACTGAAACGCCTTCTCATACATCTGTTAACTCTATAAATCATTGAGCAAATAAACCCACGAACAACAATGGTAAAAAAATAGTAAACAATACAATTAAATAGAGTTCACAAAAAGTATTGCAATACCAATAGGCCACACATACTTGCAAATAAAGCGGATGGACCAGGTCACAAAAGTAATGGAAAGAGTTATAGCACAGTTGATTAGGGACCAGGTAAAACTAGATGAGATGCAGTTTGGGTTTGTGCCAGGAAAAGCACTACTAATGCTCTCTTGCTTGTGAGGCAGTTACAGGAAAAATACCTAGCTAAAAGTAAGCCGTTCTACCTGGCATTTGTCGATCTGGAAAAAGCCTTTGTCAGAGTGCCCGTGCTATAATCTGGTGGGCTCTTAGAAAACTAGGAGTAGATGAATGGCTTGTGAAAGCTGTACAAGCCATGTATAGGGGAGCAGTCAGCAAAGTTAGGGTTAACAATGAATATAGTGAGGAATTTAGCATTCAGGTCAGTGTACACAAGAGAAATAGTGGGATCTCAGGAAGCTCAACTAAGAATGTAGGCTTTACGTGTAGCAGCTGCACTGGAACAACAAGTAGCAAACAACCACAGCAATCAAGCACCACCAAACTCTGGGAGGGCTCTGTAGAAACAGTAGCCAGCTTCTGCTACCTACGTGACCGAATTAGCAGCAGAGGTGGGTGTTCTGAAAGTACAATAACTAGGGTAAGAACGGGATGGAAGAAGTTCATGGAGCTACTGCCACTGCTAGTTACAAAAGTCTTTTCCCTCAAAATGACAGGCAGACTGTATGATGCATGCATACGCATATCAATATTACATGGTAGTGAGACCTGGGTGCTGTGTGTAGAAGACTTGCGTAGATTAGAAAGAAACGAAGCCTGCATGCTCCAATGGATGTGTAATAGTAATATACGCGAACGGCAAAACATAAACAAATTGAGAGAGAGACTGAGCATAAGAGGAACCAAATACTATGTGCAGGAGAGGAATTTGCATTGGTATGGACATGTGATGTGTATGAAGGATGACAGCTGCATAAAGAGGGGCAGAGCACTAGAAGTAGCTGAAAGCCGCGGAGTGGGGAGACCCAAGAATACTTGGGGTGAGGTGATAAAAGCCAACCTTACCCAATCGCACTTCTCAAATGCGATGACACACAACCATGACCTCTGGCGTCACGCAGTAATACAGAAGACCTGACTTTGCACGGGTACAAGCCGAAGCTGAACCATATAGACAATATGCCCCCAACCCCTCCCACTGTAAAATGGTCGTGGAGGTGTCGTGACAAAAAAGTACCCAGCCCACACTGTAAAGTGGTCGTGTAGGCGCCACGGAATAAAAAGCTACCAACACTCACTGTAAATGAGGTTGGTGTTAGGAAGGACATCCAGCTGTAGAAATCCAGCCAAAATCAGTTCCCATATGAGCAAGACAACAGGACAACCTGTCTAACCCATGGTAGAATGGACATAAAACGGTGATGATGATACAACTTTTAATGATACAAATAACAACATTATTCACACAACAAACAATATGTTCTTCGCAGAAAATGAAAATCGTAAAATCTGAACCACGTGGTGTAATCCAACTTTTAATGTTCAACCCAAAGCCCATTTACCCACCAAATTCTTTTCTATCATCAGAAAACACTTCCCACCTACCCATTACTCTACCTCACCTAATCTACCGCAGAGGATTAATGCGTCAAATATTTCAAAACTCAGAATTGATAGACCACCTAAGGATACCACAGTACTAAACACGGGACCTAGCTCAAGCCCCAATACTACACAGAACTCAATAATCACAGTAGCAATGTTAATACCAGTTCCAAAAATTTAGGAGGGATATGGTAGAGTTTACTGATTCATCTAGATTCTCTGGGGTTATACGCATTACCCGCATTAATGGAGATAATAATATAGCCTATTACAACCCAGAGTATCATAGAAAAACTGGACGCACTTTTAAGCAGTAACAATAAAACAGACCATATCTGAAGTTCTTATGATGCTTCACTTAACCAAAATTGCAATTGCAGAAAACTATCTAATTAACATTGTATTATATCAACATAAGCTTATTACTATAAACAATACCCACACTTAGATATGTGCAAAAACTAATTCTTAAAACAAAAAGATTTTACTTTCATTTAAATACAGTAAATTAGCAAATACAAGTTCATTAGTAGAAGATATTAACAAATATAAGCTTTAGGTATCAAATATAATTGAGAACTGAGCATTTTGAAAAGGATCAAGTACTATCAGAGGGAACACTCTATAAATTGAGTTGGTATTAGGAAGCGCATCCAGCTATAGAAACAAAGCCAAAACCAGTCCAGTATGAGCCACATATGGTCTCTGGACCTAACTTTTCTCATAATTGTTTCTACTTTTGGCACAAGGCCAGCAATTAACCAGTGCATTACTGGTACTTTATTTTATCGACCCCGTCAGAATGAAAGGCAAAGTTAACCTCGGCGGGATATGTGGTTCTGTATGCACAAGGCATAGTCAGCTGATCTGACATGTCTTACAATGGGACAACTTGTCTAACCCATGCTAGCACGAAAAACGAACGTGATATTGAAGATGATGTTATATATATTTAGACATTCATATATATATATCTTTCATCTTAAGGCAGAAGGCTCATTTGACCGGGGCTTATCCTGGTTTCATGGCGTGAAGCAACTAAGAGTACAAGACTCCCTACTGGACAGGACACCAATCCATTGCAGGGTTAAACCCCCAGCTATTGCTGGTACTCATTTTCAGCTGAGTGTCCTGGAGCAATGTGAAATGAAGTGTTTTCGCTGAAGAACACAACACGCAACCCAGGAATCGAACCCACAACTTTATGATTGTAAGTCCAACACCCTTATCACTAGGCCACGTGCCTCCATATATATATATATATATATATGGGGGAGGTGCATGTATACATGTGTATGTGTGTGTGTATATATATATATATGTGTGTGTGTGTGTGTGTGTGTGTGTGTGTGTGTGTGTATATCACCTTTACCAACCAGTCTGTCGGGCACCATTCAGCGCCGCTGGTCACAGCATGTGCTATTTTAGCCATACGATGACGCCACCCCACTGGCTGGGCAGACAGGCCATGTGTGTGTGTGTCTATATATATATATATAAATCAGTGTAATGAGGTAAACAGCTTTAGCGTCTCATAATTATCTCAAAAATAAACTTACTAAATAAATCTCATTCATCCTTCTTTGCTTCCAGTATTATTATTTATTTTTTGTGGAGGGTTGAGGTGTTTTTTTGCTCTTGTATTATTCTTTGAATATGCACGCATTACCCCCACATATATGTGTGCATAAATATACATACACATATATATATATATATATATATATATATATATATATATATATATATATATATATATATATATATATATATATATACACATAGTAAAGTAGGCATGCATTTTCATAAATAAAATATATATATATATACTGAAAGACTAGCAGCATGAAACTTAAGTATTCTATGAAAATGCATGCCTACTTTACTATGTATATATATATATATATATATATATATATATATATATATATATATATATATATGTATGTATGTATATTTATGCACACATATATGTGGGGGTGTATGCATGCATATTCAAAGAATAATACAAGAGCAAAAAAACACTTCAATCCCCCACATAAAATAAATAATAATATTGGAAGCAAAGAAGGATGAATGAGATTTATTTAGTAAGTTTATTTTTGATAATTATGAGAAGCTAAAGCTGTTTACCTCATTATACTGATTTAATTACTTTGTGTGAAAATTGCCTTAAACATAATGCTTGCTACAAATTTCAGAATTTATCATTTATTTTGCAGTTGTGTAAATAGAATCTTTCTTCAATTACTGGTTATTGTTGTTGCAGTTGCTTTCTTTGTTGTTTTTAATTCTCTAATCAATTATAACATAATATAATATATTAGCCAATCTAATATGTATATGAATAATTAGTCCAACCGTTAATGCGCTAAGATGAAAGTCTAACTGAAAAAACATGAAAGAGACATGACGTAAATCTGCTTATACAGCAGCATTCTCTATCATTTCTTTCCAACCCATTTATCTTCACACTAGTATGATATAATACTATGCCTTAACACCTCATAATAGTTTACTCTATTATATATTTTATCTCACTATGTTATATAAATCATATAAATGATATAAATCCTCAGTATTTGGGAAGACTTCATCCATTGCTTATTTTAACCATTTTGATACCAACTTAGCTAAAACTGACTCTAATTCTATGAAACAAATCCTCTCATTTTAAAAGGTTTCTATTTAAATGAAAATCGTCCAACATAATATACAAACTATATACAACTCTTTGTAATGAAATAACAATTTTGAAATATCCCTCAAAATTCATAATTAATTAATTGAAATAGTGTGTAGTCTATTAAAGATATGGTCACAAAAGCATAAACACAAGTATCTGCTCCTTGGGTGATTTAGCTAAACCCACTCATTCCCTTCTTTCCATCCACCCATTAATCTTGTAATGCCCCTAAGATTGTCAGGATCACTATTGTCTAGGATTAATTAGCTGTAAAACTAACATAGCATGGTTCATGTGTCTGTGCTATTACTAATTAGTCATAGACAGACGAGTTCATGTTATATCTGAATGAACATCTCCAGCCAATGTTTCATATGCAAATTCCATATGGACTTTAATCTATGCTTTTCTGAGTACTGAGTGTCACTGATGAAGGATAAAGACCCAAAAATATCTCTCTTACCAGTTGCTGAAATACCTGTGACATAATAAAATATTCATAGCAAGACTCTCATATATTCATTATTCATAAATATATTATTGCATATGCTTTCAAAAACATCCCTATTACATATTTTAAAATACAAATATAAAAATATGCACAAACATTTAACTTGTCTTCTATTTTTCCCCTTTTATTTGTCTTGTATTATATATATTCAAATTCCTTATATGAGATTTTACACCACATCTGATTGTAGCTATGGATTCCTATAAGAATATAATTCATTTAAAACCTGGCAATTCTGATAGGTATCATAATTGGGAAGTGAAAAATAATAAATTCTTCATTACATGCTAACTTTCTTTACTAATTGACTTCTCAGCACTAAAATGTGATTAGGATATTAAAAATAATGGAGAATGATGTCATCAGCTCTAGCAACAACATAAGTGTGAGAAAAACAAGGAAAATAATGAAAACAAAAAGAAATGTTATGCACAAGTGGACAGGTATATCTATGAGACTGAAGTGTTCACTACACAAAGGGTTTCAGGTTCAATCCCACTGCTTAGCATCTTGGACAAGTTTTTCTACTATAGACTCAGGTTGAACAATGCCTTGTGGATGACATTTGATAGACAGAAACTGTGTGGAAACCCATGATGTGTGTGTGTGCCCATGTCTATGTGTGTTTACTACATGTTTATATTCTGTAACTTAATAGTTCAACTAACAGAGTTCAATAAAATAAGTACCAGACTTGACAAATAGTTCTAGGTTCAAACATTGATAAGATAATCAAAATCCATTGAAGGCAGTGATCTAGCATGGCCACAGGCCAATGTCTTAAAACAGTAAAATAATAGATAAATACATGTAGAAAATCATGTTTTCTAATATTTGTTATTTGAGAGGTTGGTCTAATGATTAAAAAGTTTGCTTCAAAATCAAAAGGTCCTCGGTTTGATTCCTGTACGAGGGTCAGCTGAAAGTTTATAGGCATATATTGGAATGATGCTAGGGCTGTGAAATCTTGCATGCATTAATTTCAACGCTCTTTATTAATAACTGCATTGTTTCTTTCTAGAGATTATGTTGACAAATAAATCACATATGGCCATTCCATGAGAGTGCCTGCCTATGAACCTTTCAGTATGTTGCATCTTATGAGAGAATTTGTGTAGACAAAATCAGTTAGATGCTCATCAGATGGACTGCATCTGTAATTCCAGGGACGAGCCTTGTCAAACTGAATCTCCCTAATAATTACTCACTATATATACATTTATATATTATCATTATCATTTTTGCACTTCTTTTTCTATGTTGGTATAAGTTAACAAATATATATATGTGTGTATTTGTCTATGTTGTGTAAATGTTTGTTTGTATGTGAGTGTTTTTGTGCCTGTGTTTGTGTGTATGTTTGTGTGTCTGCCATCATGTATCTCCATATAGATACTCTTTAAACCAAAGATGTATGGTTCACTGTGTCCTGAGTTCAAAACTTGCTGAGGCAAATTTTGCGTTTCATCCTTTTGAGGTCATTAAAAAACGTTCAACCACTCTCTCTTTTCTTCTCTGTAATAAATCAGCTGCGTTTCAAATTAGTGAGAGAATGGTCTCCACCAGTTACAAAAAATGCCCAATACCTGCTGAGATTCATGCATACATACAAACCAAAGATGAAATGCAATGTCAAATTGGGCAGTATTTTAACTTATATCATTAAGATTCTTTCACTCACTACTCTTATTATATAAAATCCAATCATATACACATATACATAGATATTATACAGATATATAGAGAATTGAGAGGACTCTTTAATTGTTAACAGCATGGCAACCTCTGATGGTTGAGGATTTACATGCTAAATACACCCAGTGCACAATATAAAGTGGTTGGAGATAGAAAGAGCATCCAGCTATAAAAATCTCGTCAAAGGGTCAGAGGATACTCTTTAGGTGTGTCAAATATATGCCAACCTCACTAGTTTTCAGGATTTACATGATAAATGTAACGTGGTTAGTGTTAGGAAGGGCATCCCATAGTAGAAATCCTTCCAAACAAAAGATTGGAAGAACTCTTCAGCTGAACATGAAAAAATTGCTTAGTTCTTCTGCCTGAATAAAATGAGAAGTCTGTAGTTCAGCTAAGTAGTGACTTGCTGTGTGAAGATCCATTTTGCTAGCAGGGAAGACAGACATTAATTGAGGTTGATGATGATGATACATTAAACAGTTATTCAGATATATGATGGATATTTCATAGTTTTCGACAACAGTGTGTACCAGTTTTCCAGTCAACATAACTACCTATTCCTTTTGTTATAAGTAGCTGAGTATTTCACTGACAATTGTGCTTTTACGTAATGCTTAAGCAAAATGATTGTAACGCTATCATTCACAATGGAAATTGCATTATGAAGGCAGTGCAGCAGCTAAAATAAATATAAAGGATAAGTGTTAGATAACTGTTCAAGTTGTTCAGTCAACAGAATGGCCTACTTTAAATCAACATATACTTAGCTCAGTATTCTATGAACACATGCACCCTTAATATGATTCTCAGAGAGTATTTGTTTGACTAAGCAGGCCTTTTGAATTATACACACAATCTATCCCACAGGCTTGCATACAATTTGTCCAATTTCATTTAAAAGGATTGGATAGAATGTATACCTTCAGCCCATACCAGGCTCTGATAGAAGACACTTGCTCAAAGTGTCATATAGTGGGGAAAGAATTAAGACCTTTTGAGTGTAAAAAATGAAAATACAGAAGAATAAAGTAAAGATAGAAGAAAGATTATGTGAAAACTTTCTCTAAAGATTGAATGAATGTGCATGAAAATGGAAACGTTAAGTGTTAAATACATCAATAATAATAATAAAACTTCAAACAATAACTGCCCAAACTGAAATTATATCATCATTGGAACAATAACATATACTTAAACATATTTACATTCAGCTACAGACATATGTGCTCACATAAATATATACCTTAGTAACCTCTTACAAACATATACACATCTACATTTACATATAGACACACAAACACATGTATTTACACATTCACATGTTTGGCTTGAATTTTATAAACATCACCATCATTATCATCACTTCTGTTATCTGTCACTTCCATGCAACCACCATCATTGCTATCCATCCTACCCCTTGCACTCATTGCCATTGTCATCATCATCAGCTCTTTTCATTTTTTCCTCCATATGACAACCATCAACACCATTATCATCATTATTAACATCATCTCTGTCATTACTATCTCTGCCACCATAGCCATCGTCACCATTATCATCATCGTCATCAATGTTATGTTTATATTCCATTATCAACATTGTCATTACATTCATTATCATCACCAGCACTTTCATCTTTATGAACAAGAGTTCAGTGTATATGTCCACCACTCTGTCATACATATTGGATATATTAGAGATATAGTTTGGCAGAGATATACCAAACAGTATACCATTCCTATAATCCAGCAGTGTTAAAGACAAGCTGTTGCCAGTTCTTCAAAGTCAACTGACTTGTTCCAGACAACAAAACCAATTCACTCTCTCATAAATATTAATAGCTATAGTTTCTAACATAAGCAAAAGGCTAAACATTTTTTGTAAAGGCTATAGTTGTATGTATGGATATGCAGCTCCTGATGGAGTCATAGGGGTGCCATCATGACATACTTGGGTTTTTTAAAACCTGAAAGAGTCCATCTTCTCTCTAGGTTTTAACACACCCAATATTTTCTAGATAGAGAAAGATAGAGAATGAGAGGAAGTGGAAAATAGATATAAAAGAAGAATTAACCTAATTAATTTTTGATCAACTTCAAATGTAAAAACGGCAAAGTTAACTTCAGCGAGCTTTGAACTTTGAGAGTCAGAACATATACTGTAAAGCATTTTGAATCCAGCATTTTAACAATTCTGCCAATCAAATTTGCAGAGTAACTGGAATAACAAATTAAATGCATTGCTTTTTCTTCTGGTTATCTCTGCTATGTGTTCAAATTCCAGCATAGACATTTTTGATTTTCATCTTATTGATGTCAATAGATAATATATCAATCCAGAGGCAGTTAATTGACAAAATTATTAAAAAGATGGACATGATACTTTGTGGTGTCTGTTCTGGCTCTGTAAATTCTCAGTTCAAATCTCTCCTAATGTCACTGGAAAAGCAATGATGCTTTTGCCAGATGTAACTGACAGATATATCAGCAACAGAAAACAAATTGAAACATAATTTCTAATCTGAGCTGGATCTTGGGAACGGTGTGAAGATGGAAAGTGTGTAAATGTTTTGTTAGGCGATATCGAATGGAGACTCAGCAACAGTAACTAGAGTGAGGTGTGCATGGATGAAGTTCCGGGAACTGAGTGGCATGTTAAATCAATGGAGAGTGGCATTGAAATTGAAGGAAAAGATGTATGGTGCATCTGTGAAAAATACCATGGTTTATGGAAATGAATAATGGGTGATGAATATAGAACATCAGAGAAGGCTGGAAAGAACAGAAATGCATATGACCTAATAGTTGTATGGGGTATTGCTGAAAGAGAGAAATCCAAACAATAAATTAGAGATGATGGAAACAGAGCCAGTGAGGGATATTTTCAAGAGAAATGGAATGATTTGGTTGAGGCATTTAATAAAGAAGGATCAATGGGGCTGGGTGAGAGGAATAATGGACATGAAAGTGGAAAGAAAAAGCAGAAGGAAGACCAAGAAAGACATAGTTGGGGGCTATAAAAGAAGTAATGAACGCTACAGCATTGGTGAGGTAGGATCCAGATTATAGGGCTTTTTATGTGCATGGCCCACCCCTATCTTGGCAAGACTAACTTTAATAGGGAATATGGCCTTAAAAGACATGTTGATCTACAAATAGGTATTTTTCCATCCCTTGATAGGGTTGATGTAATTAGTTGCTAAATGGGAAGGGGAAAAATTTGAACTCAGAATCTAAATAACTTCAAGTAAACTCAGTAAGGCAATTTATTCCTTACTTTAATGATGAGATGTTTTCAAATATTGCATATATTGTTTATTAATCTAAATTTTTCCTATAAATTTTGTTTCCCTCTAAGCAATAATAGTAAAATTATCTGGTTAACATATGTATATTTAACTATTTACACACAGTATATACATATATTTACACACAGTATATACATATATATGTGTATATTTCATTGTGAATAACCATAATGATGCTATATTATTGATACATCGTTCCTACTCTTTATTATTATTATCATATATGTGCGTGTGTTGAAATATTATTTAATGCGGGTGTGAAGAGGTTTAACAGTACTACCAATGTAAAAATCCCTGCACTGGTTATAATGAAAGTGATATATTACATATGTCCTCTGGCACATACCTGAGTCACGTATGGAGCAGTTTGTTTGTATGCATTGGCTGTTGTTGTCCTTGGGTGACCTTTTCGACACTGGTCCTTGTAGTGAAAAGCTAGATTGGGTTAATTGCATATCTAGTCCCTCTTAGACAAATGCAAAAACAACAACTACATAGCAGTTACTATTGAAGCCAGGGATAGGAACATGGACAATTTTACAATCAAACAAGCAATAATAATAGCTAGGACTCACCACAATAGTTTAGAACTTAAAACGTAACATTTAACATAAAAGCATACACATAAATTTTGACATAAGAACATAAGCAAAAGCACAAAATATTTGACTAGAACGCACCCACCCAATATTATACACTTGTCAGTCCACAGACCTCAGCCTCATAACTTCTGGCAACTATAAATAGAACACTGCCTGCAAACAATAAAGGTGTACCCGTAGTCTGCATTTGGGACAGAGGATGGAATTTCTGCCTACACCTTTCCAACACACTGAGAAAGGCTATTTTCCCAAAGGGATCAGGGCTGTTTTCTTGTCTACTTACTAAGAACTTTGTCAAGTTGACTTTAAAACCCTTTGCTTCTAGGCCATGCTTCCATATGTGGAATTTCTTCATACACATTATATATATATATATCTATATATCCAAACTGAACCTGAACCGATAATGTCTGGTTTCTTGGGTATGTCACCATTTATAAAACAAATTTTGTATTTTATCTGATGAGTGCATACCAAAATTTGGTACCCTTGAATTATATATAATAAAATAAATATGGTTTTATAAATATAGTTTCCATTTATTAATATCGTTAATATTATACTCCAGAAAACTTGTAGAGTGCTTTGAATCTGTTATAAATAAATTTGTTGAATAACCAACAAATTAAATATCTCTTTTCTTATATATATATATGTGTGTGTGTGTGTGTGTGTGTGTGTGTGTGTGTGTGTGTGTGTGTGTGTGTGTGTGTGTGTGTGTGTGTGTGTGTGTGTCTGTGCACGTTTGTGTGTGTGAGTGTACATGTAAGTGTGTATATATATGTATATATTACCATCAATATTTAGTGTATGTATCCCTGCTAGCAAGTGATGGACATGGACACAAACACACTCAATCACTCACATACTCACTCACACAAACACACACATATTTTCACACACATAATTTTGTTATATACGATTTATTGTATATAAATTAAATTTTCTCCAAGGCAGTATTGGTTTAACTGATATTGCCTGGGAGAAAACAACATAAGAGTAAATATATGCATAACATCTGTCTGTTTGTCCTTGTGTTTATTTACATAGCCATCTATCTACCTTTCTATCTATCTACCCGTCTGTCATTTTTATCCATCTTTTTTCTCTCAATTCCCTTGTTTTACATGCACTCACACACATACATATACATATATATGTGTGTGTGTGTGTTTGTGTGTGCATGTGTGTATATATATATATATATATATATATGTGTGTGTGTATGTGTGTGTATATATATATGTGTTTGTGTGCGTGTGTGTATATATATATATATATATATATGTGTATATATGTGTGTATATGTATGTGTGTATGTGTGTGTATATATATGTGTGTATATATGTGTGTGTATATATATATGTGTGTGTATATATGTATATATATATATATATATATATATATATTCATATACACACACACACATATATCTTTATAGGTGTATAAGTCATTGTGTGCATATATATATATATATATGTTATTGATATCAAAAAGCTTCATTTACTTATTGAGCAAGTTATTTGCATTTGAAAAATCGTTTGCAGCAATCATCTCCATTGCTTTTATAATAATGATAATTATTATGAGCAGTACTCAGGTGCACTTCCGAGGTAACAAACCATAGCTTATGTTGTTTACATTTTTCAATATCTCTATGCAGACAGGAGGGGATTATGTCTTAACACTTTAGCATTTACATTACTCTATATATACTATTATATTTCCATGGTAAAAGATTTACCTCACATAATTATGGAGGCACATGGCTTAGTGGTTAGAGCATCGGCCTTGCAATCGAAAGGTTGTGAGTTCAATTCTCAGACCGGGTGATGTGTTGTTTCCTTGAGCAAGACACTTTATTTCACATTGTCCAGTTTACTCAGCTGTAGAAATGAGATGATAGGGACTGGGGTCCATATCATTCCACTACAAAGTGGTCGTGGAGGTGCCATGGCAAAAAAGCACCCAGCACTCACTGTAAATGAGGTTGGTGTTAGGAAGGGCATCCAGCTGTAGAAATCAAGCCAGAATCAGTTCCCGTCCCACCCTTGCAAGCAGAGAAAAGCGGACGTAAAATGAAAATGAAATGAAATGAATTATCTCACATAATATTGAATTTATGAGATTTTGATAATATTTATTTTAAAAACAATACCTTAACATCAGTATGAGTGGCTGGTTACAGCTGGTTTAAACAGAAAGAGGTGAAAAAAATTCTGGCCGGATATGGCCGGTTTAAATGCTAAAGTGTCAATGCTAGCCTGAAGGCCAGGATGACACTGTCTAACTGACCAGTGATTACTGAAAGCCCATGACATTCATTCATTGCTCATCTATATTGTTTCAGTTTTTGTACATCAGTTAATAGTTGATGTTAATAACAGTTTTACAGCTGTTTTTTTAAATTTTGTTTATAGTTTTTATTTTGACCTTGCCTAATGCCACGCCTAACACTTTACTGTGACTGAATGGCCACTCTATCAATGTTTTGTGTTATTGTTGACATCAATACCTTTCTTTTTACCTGAGTCTTTCTTCATGTGTATATGTGTGGCCATGAAGCAAATGGGTTATAGGCCAGATGTTGTTTGGTGTAATGTTGTGGTGTGGCGTGACATAATGTGGTTGTTAAGTGGTGTAGAGCAATATATAATTGTTTCTACATTTGGCACATGGCCAGCAATTACCCAGTACATTACTGGTACTTTATTTTATTGACCCCGGAAGGATGAAAGGCAAAGTTGACCTCGGCAGGATTTGAACTCAGTCTGTAATATAATATCATGTAGTTTGTTGTACTGCTGTATTGTTGTAGCGCTGTAATATGGCTATGATGTGGTGTAGTGTGTTATAAGATATAATGTATTTTTTCTGTTATGTTGAAGTGTATATAACATTGTGTGATGTTGCTGTAGTGAAATTTGGTTGTACTGTGGTGTAGTGTTAAATAATATAGTTTAGTGAGGTTGTGGTGTGTTATAGTGATGTGGAGCATTCATGGCAGGGTCTGGCATAAGGTGATATATATACCATAGTGTAGCATAATGTTGTGTTTTTGTGGTGTTTTGTGGTTGGTGTCTAATGTGGTATACAATAAAGTGTAGTGCAGTTTTGATGTTTTGTAGTATAGTTGTGCAAGCTCAAGGCAAAACTAAAAAAAAGATGCTGTGTTGACCCATCTTGTTAAACTATACCCTCTAAATTACATTGAAAGAAGTAAAAAGTGAAGTCATCACCACCTTTGCTATTACACAGTATTGATGTTTTGGCCAGTATAAATTAACTTCATATCGGACTATAACCCATGGTTTGTAATGAGAAACGTTGCCATCCTTTCTCCTATTAATCCTTTTGATACCAAACAACTTAAAACCACATTGAATTTATAATACAAATCTGCTCATTTAGAAATGCTATCTTTATATATAAAATATTTTGACTTAATTTTATTTTAGAAATATTTCAGTAATGTTCTAGATATCGAACTGCCACAACAGGCAGTGTATGTCATGAGAAATATGGTAATGAAACAGATGATGGCCTACCATACAGTGCTTATCTGTCTTTATTCTCTGTCAAGGACTTTCTAGTTAATTCTTCCTTATCCAATTAAAGAACATTTTTGCACCACTTCTATTCCCAGATTAATGGTCTAGCTTTCAAGGTTTACATTCAAATTCTTTGCCTCAGTTTCCTATTCTATGATAATTAGCAGGATCATGACCTTGTCAACCTCTTTGTTCAAGCACTTGAGGATTTCATGTAACTTAGTGTAATAATTTGCCTTTTCCTTCTCTTTTATAAATTTCAGTATCAAGTGGACATACTACATTAATTTTCAGATACACTTTCAGTTTGTTATAGAAAATTGCATTATCCACCTTATGCTGTTTTTCTTTATAGTTCTAGTCCTTGTGGTTGATATACAAATTATTATAAGGGTGGTGAATTGGAAGTATCAGTAGAGCTGGGATAACATGCTTCACAATATAGAGCTATGTCCCTTTATATTCTGAGTTCAAATCCTGCCAAGGTTAACTTTGCTTCTCATCCTTATGGGATCGATAAAATAAAGTAGCAGTAATGCACTGGGGTCAATTTAATCGACTTTCCCCTTCCCCTAAATTGTTGACCTTGTGCCTAAATCAGAAATCATTATTTTTATTATTATTATTATTAGTAGTAGTAGTAGTAAGGTGGTAGTATGTGTAGAGTGTTAGGCAACATGCTATAGGGCATATAGTTATGGACTTTTACGTTCTGAGTTCAAACCCTTCCAAAGTCAGCTTTACCTTTCATTCTTATGAGGTTGATAAAATAAAGCACCAATAACGCAGTGGGATCAATTTAATCAACTTTTCCCTTCCCTTTAAATTGCTGGCCTTGGACCAATTGTAGAAACAATTAGTAGTAGGGATGGTGTTGGTGGTGGTGATGGTGGTGGTAGTAGTAATAGTAGTGGTAGTAGTGATGGTGGTGGAGGTAGTAGTAGTAGTGGCGGTGGTAGCAGTGGCGGTGGTAGTAGTAGTGATGGTGTTGGTGGTGGTGGTGGTAGTAATAGTAGTGGTGGTGGAGGTAGTAGTAGTAGTGGTGGTGGTGGTAGTAATAGTAGTGGAAGTAACAGTAGCAACAACAGTAGTAGACCCAGTAGCAGCACTAACAGCAGTTGTTATTCAATAGAAAGAAAGGAAATATATACATACATCATCACAACTGGCAGCTAAAAAATGTATTGTCAAAATAAAAAGGATATATATAAAAGATATAAATTATATCTAAAAATTCTAGGGTTGAATATAGATGACAAGAAATTTATGTTTTCAGCAGTTGTAAAACTTTTCTTTGATGTCAGCAGAATGTTGGAAGGGTGTGTGTGTAGATGAAATCATTTAAAATCCAGTGAATGTATACATATTCAAGTATTCACACATACACAAGCACACACACACACACACATGTGCACTCACACACATACATATATATATAGAGAGAGATAGATAGATATATAAGCATGTCTTATGATGGTGCTGCTTGCGTATGTTAAATTATTTTATGTGTCTTTCTGTGTGTATGGAAGTATTTTTGTATATATATATGTAGGTTTGGTTATTTATATTTCATGTCATGCATGTTTGAGTTTCATATGTATATATATATATATATATATATATATATATATATATATATATATGTCTGTCTGTCTGTATACATACATATGTATCATCGTCATTTTTAAGTTCACTTTTCCATGCTTGCATGTATTGGATAGTTCATTTTCAGTACGTGTCTCTACTCATCATGTTCCTTTGACATGTCCTCTATTTGTTTCAGTGATTTGAGATCAACTCTCACCACCTCTTCCCAGGTCTTCCTCACACTTCCTATACAACAGCTTCCTTCTACTGGAATTTCTTAGCATTTCTTCACCCAGCGGTCATCATCCATGCTCATCACATGGCAATAACATTGCAGTTTTTCTCTCAGTTTATTCAACCTATACTATTCTCTTACATTAACATTGCACATCAATCGAATGATGTTTGCTTCATTTCTCTCTAGTCTATGAATATCCTCTGCAGAAACTGCCCATGTTTCACCACCATACAGCATTGCACTTTGCACATGGGCTATGTTTTTACTAAATAGTGGGTTGAACCATGTAGTGGGTTTCCTGCAAGTTAATTTACAAATCTTTGGTGGTAGGTAATCTGGTTTAGGTTCGCATTAAGAGTATTACGCTTTGGTTTTTAGTGTTAATAAATACCTAAGATTTATGGCCAAAGTTTGGTCTAATTTGGATGCATCAAATTTCTAGGTTATTATTGTGGTTGTTTACTTTATTTATTGTATTATTTTCACAGCTACTATTTTCATTGTACTCACAGACATTAATGTTTGTACTCTCACTATTTTCTGTGTACTTTATTACCTTCATATACACTGGGTGTGTGTTTATCCCTATGCTTAGTAACAATGTGAAGGGGTGTTCAGTTTATGCATATTGATATTTTTATTATTCAAATTTGGTCCTTGTATAGTCATATTATGTGAGATAATATAAGTTTTGCAGATTTTGTAAAGGTTTTCTGTATACATTATTTTCTCATTATAAACTTATCTATTTAGTACTTCATTATAATATTGAGCACTTTGATTAAAACTATCTTGGTTAGAGGACATTTTAGACATATGGTTTGATACATTATTAACTATAGATATTAGTATAGATCTTGGATGGTTAGATTGATAATTGACATAGAATAAGTGTTTATGGAATGATTTCTATAGACAGAAATTTGGTTTTAAGTTTATATTGAGAAAGTTCACTAATTTATTATTTGTGTCTATAGTTATTGTTAAATTATATTCCCTAAAACATTTATGTAACAGTCTTTTTCTTAGTTATAAGTTTCTACTATTTCTGTTAATAGTGAAGAGTGCATGTAGATCTCTCAGAATCCAACCTGCCAATTGCTTGCACATTGCCACCATTTTGGTGATGTGTGCATGGCATGATGCATCATTTCTCATGGTGGAGGTGTTTTGTACATCCATGAAGATGTCACACCATTATTACTGTTGTCACATTCCAACAGTCACCTGATTAGGCATAGTAATTTTTGCACCAAACATGGATGGTCAGAGAGTGAGAGAAGAGAAGAACTGAAGTATGCTGGTTCAATGAGTATGGCTAACATTCCTCAGCTCAAAGGCTGAGGAATGTCAGATTTTAAGAGGTGTAAAATTTCAGAATTCGTATTGTAGTTCTGAAAATTCCTATTGTAGTTACAATAGGAATTCTGATATTTTACACCTCTTAAAATCTAACATTCCTTACTCACTGAACCAGAACGCTCCAATTCTTCTCTTCTCTCACTTTCTGACCATTTTTTATGCAAAAATTACTATGCCTAATGACATGATTCTAACCATACATTTTTGGTGCAATATATCACTATGCTTAATCATGTGACTGTCACCAACAAATGAAATAGCAATTTTGAACCACTTTTTCTGGCTCCAAATTATTGTACCTAATCATGTGACTGACATCAACAAACCAAATTTCATTTTAAACAAATAACTATCTGAACCACTTTTTGTATATAAAACAAAGAATTTTCGAACTCTAACTAGATGCAAGACACACCACAACAGAAACAAAACCCTCCATCTCAATTTTACTTTTGAAAATCATAAGAACTGTGAAACCAGTAAAATAATAAATATTCTTAAAAGACTACAGTTGCATTTTCAATTTCGTATCCTTATATTCTTACCTCTGTGGGACATTTAAAAAAAACTTACTTTCTTATATATATATATATATATATACATACATATAATACACACATATAAATCTATATGACAGTGCACCCATACACTCTCACTTACATTTACATAGAATAACATTAATTCATATGCACAGTATTAATATGTTTGTCTCTCTGGTTAACTATCTATCCACATATATACTTGATTATGTATATCGCTCTCTTCCATTCCTGTCTATTTTCCTCTATTCATCATACACTATCCTTTCTAGTCTTTCTTCCTCTGATCTCCTCACCTCCACTCCCTGTATCTCACCCCTCTCTGTCTACACAAGCCCATCAACCAGAACAAGTACTGCTGCACTATACATAACCTTGGTGAATGACTGGAGTTTAAAGTCTTTGGCAATCAAAATCGAATAGAGGCAATGTTGAATTTGAGAAGATATTTCAATTTGGCTTAGCATGTGACAACTTCTCTAGTGTTGTTCCATGACAAAATGCATCCAATACACCTTTAGAGTTGGTACCAATATAAAAGTCACACAAGCTGCTCCCTAAAATGTTAGCACTGCAATCATCAAGAATGCAGCACCTGTAAGGTGGTTGCCAGTAAAGAGGGCATCCGGTTGTTGAAACCTTGCAAAATGTGGAACATAATGAACAAAGCTAGTTGATCCATCTTGTCTAGTCTCAAACCATGACAAATGATCCAACCAATGCCACCTTAGAAAGGGGATTTAAAATAGTGAGAAAAATTATATATGCATTTGTATATGTAGGTTATCTGTAGATGACTGTTTAAGGAAAGCATGCTCAATCTATTGCAAGAGAACTTATGTAGTTTAAATAAAGTTTCATACACTTAACATTTATGTGTGTCCATTGGTTTTGGGATCCAATTATGGCCTCCACCATACTGTATATACTTATACTATATATATATATATGAGACATGGGCAGCAACTGCAGAAGATATGCGACAGCTGGAGAGAAATGAAGCAAGTATGCTCCGTTGGATGTGCAATGACAATGTGCATGAATGATCAAGCATAGACGAGTTGAGAAAGAAACTGGGTATAAGAGGGATAAGTTGTAGTGTGCAGGAGAGAAGGCTGAGATGGTATGGACATGTGATGTGCATGGAAGATGACCGATGGGTGAAGAAGTGCCAGGAAGACCCAGTGGGGGGAAGACGCAGTACAGGTAGACACGGAGGTGGTGCGAGCAGACCTCAGATTGCTAAAACTCACCGAGGAGATGACGAAGGACCGTGACAAGTGGAGAGGTGCTGAATAGGACTCGTCCAACCCTTGCAAGCAGGGAAAAGCGGACATAAAATGATGATGATGATGATGATGATATATATATTAATGTAATAAACAACACAATATAATTATTCCATTACCCAAGGTTTCACGAAGTTAGCCGATTGTCACAGAAATGTCTGATATCACTCATCAGAAGCAATCAGATTCCTTCTGATGAGCAATATCAGACGTTTCTGTTAGAATCGGTTAACTTTGTGAAACCTTAGGTAAAGGAATTGTGTTGTTTATTATATAATTAAATAGCTCTGTACTATACATAGAGCACTCTTCTTTCCTTTACCTTTTCCACGGAAATACTTAGCACACACATATATATATATATATATATATATATATATATATATACTAGAACTCCTAAACCATATTCCAGCCATCCATACATTTCCAGGCATCTCTCTTCCCCAATTGCAAATGTTCCGCGCCTTTCATCCTTACGGGAGTCGATAAAATAAAGTACCAGTAATGCACTGGGTATTTGCTGGCCTTGTGCCTAAAGTAGAAACAATTATTATTATTATTGTTGCTATTTATCATTTCGTTGGCCTTCACAACGCATATATATTCTTTACCCTTGTTTTTCCCACGTTGGCTATTATGACTGTCTCTACGAAAGTCAACTATCCCCTTACCTTCCTTTCTCTCTCTTTTCGAAGTTAACGAAAGTAGATGAACATCTTCGAAATCCTAACATATTCGCCTTGTCTAATATACATACTTGTATTGGATTATTTCACCCGAATCTCCTGGGATGATATAAACCGCCATGATCTCTACCTATCTCACAATTTCCCTCCAGCCCACCCCCTCACACCACCATAGCCTAATCGACCAATCAAACCTCAGCAACATATCCGCCACATATTACCAACCCCAACAAACTCTGCCATTACTACTATTACTACTACTTTTCTTCTAGCCCTTACCAGCCCCAACAAACCCTGCCATTATTACTAATACTGATATTCTAGCCCTGAATTCTTTTACCATTATGTATGGATAAGCTGAGGATAAAGGGAGCAACCCTGAATTAATAAATGAATAAAATCCTAGAATTACCAAGCACCCATGCGAAGCTTTAATTCAGAGACAGGAAACATACACACACCTCACAAAAATTTACCCTTTCCCACGAATGTTGGCAAATGCCCAAAACTCTGAGTTGGAACCATCAATGTAAGCACAATGAAAGGAAGAGCAGGAGAAATCGTAGAGATGCTAGAGTGAAAGGAAATCGATGTATGCTGTGTGCAAGAGACTAGATGGAGAGGAAGCCGCTAGAGTCCTTGTAGGCAAAAGTCAGTGCTACATATTTTTCTGGGTGTGATATGACAATGGGATGGGTGGTGTAAGTATAATATTAGCTGACAAATGAGTAGATATGGTAATCTCAGTGAACAGGGTGAAAGCAAGAATCATTAAACTCAGACTAGTCCTGAATAAAACAATTGCCACAATAATATCAGCTGACGCACCCCAATCGGGGTTACCAGACAAACTTAAGGATAGGTTTTATGAGCCCCTAATGCAAACTACTGCCCTAACAAATGACAATGACTTCCTAATCATTACAGGAGATTTTAACGGACATGTAGGTAAATATTGTTACGGCTTCTATAGAGTCCATGGACGCCATGGGGTTGGCACAAGAAATGAAGAAGGATTCAGGCTTCTAGAATTCTGCGACGCCAATGACATGTCGATATGTAACACAAACTTCAAAATACCTGACAACCACATGATCACCTATAGATCAGGGGAGCATTCTAGTCAGATAGATTTTATCCTCATCAGAGGATGTGACAGATGAACGGTGGTAAATACAAAAGCCTTCCCTAGTGAGGAATGTACCTCCCAACATAGCATAGTTGTCAGCGACCTCACTGTCAGAACTAGACGAACCTGGAAACAGAAGCCAACCTGGAGAAGAAAGATCTGGAAGCTGAAAGACCCCTCAGCCAGTTACAGATTTAAAGATATTTTACTCGACGCCAATGACAGTAAAGAAGAACAGATATAGACATTCAATGTAGAAGAACACTGGGAGTTCCTATAAAACAACTTACTAAAGGCGACAGATGAGATCTGTGGCTGGAATAAGACCACAGGCAGGAGGAGAGTGACTTGGTGGTGGAACAATAAGGTAGATGAGGCAGTTAAGGCCAAGAGACAGGCATGGAAAGAATGGAAGAACGGAGGAAGCAGGGTACATTACATAGAGACCAAGAGGGAAGCTAGGCGACAAGTATAATTAGTTAGGAGGGAAGCAGAGGATAGAAAATTCAAGCATGTTTTGCAATGTGAGTACCAGAAAGAGGAGGTTTTCATGATTGTGAGGCAGTGTGTCAGAGAGTATTGTGATGTCATTGGAGAGAAGTATCCGGAATGATAAAGGTGAGCTTGCCCTCACAAGTGCTGAGAAGAAAGATGCATGGAAGAGCCATTATGATAGATTACTAAATTAGGAGATTGCATGGGAAGAAGAGACCCTACCCCAAGTAGACCCTATAGAGGGGCCAGCAGTACAAGTTAGCAGCAGCATAGTAAGTAAGGCAATCGAAGATATGAAGACGGGGAAGGCAACCAGCCCATCGGGTATAGCTGAAGGCATCTGGGTCGGTAGGTCACACCATAACCACACGTATTGTTAACCAAGTAATACTAGGTGTCATACCAAAGGATTGGTGCAGTAGCATCATTGTCAATTGCTACAAAGGTAAAGGTGATGCACTAGATAGAGGAAACTATAGAGGTATAAAGCTGATGGACCAGGTCATGAAAGTAACAGAAAGAGTTATAGCACAGTTAATTAGGAACCGGGTGAAACTAGATAAGATGCCATATGGGTTTGTACCAGGAAGAGGCACCACTGATGCTCTCTTCCTTGTGAGGCAGTTACAGGAAAAGTACCTAGCTAAAAGTAAGCCACTCTACCTGGCATTTGTCGATCTCGAGAAAGCCTTTGACAGAGTTCTCCGTGCTATAATCTGGTGGGCTCTTAGAAAATTAGGAGTAGATGAATGGCTTGTGAAAGCGGTACAAGCCATGTATAGGGGAGCAGTCAGCAAAGTTAGGATTAGCAATGAGTATAGCGACGAATTTAGCGTACAGGTCGGTGTCCACCAGGGCTCTGTTCCTAGCCCTCTCCTGTTCATCATAGTCCTGCAGGCAATAACGGAGGAGTTTAAGACCGGATGCCCATGGGAACTTCTGTATGCAGATGACCTCGCACTTATAGCTGAATCTATGGTAGAACTAGAGAAGAAATTCCAAACTTGGAAGCAGGGACTAGAAAGAAATGGTTTCAAAGTCAACCTGACAAAACTAAGGTCCTTGTAAGTAGACGAGAAGACAGAACCCAGATCCCCTCAGGGAAATGGCCTTGCTCAGTATGTAGGAACTCCATTCTGTGCCCCAAATGCAAACAATGGGTACACAAGAGATGTAGCGGGATCTCAGGAAGCTTAACTAAGAATGTAGGCTGTTGTTAACTAAGAATGTAGCAGCTGTGCTAGGACAGCAAGCAGCAAACAGCCACAGGAAACAAGTACCACCAAACTCTGTAGAAACAGTAGACAGCTTCTGCTACCTACGTGACCGAATTAGCAGCGGATGTGGGTGTTCGAAAAGTACAATAACTAGGGTAAGAACGGGGTGGAAGAAGTTCAGGGAGCTACTGCCACTGCTAGCTGCAAAAGGCTTTTCCCTCAAAATGAAAGGCAGACTATATGATGCGTGTATACAAACAGCAATGTTACCACGTAACATTGCTGTTCGTATACACGAGACCTGGGTGCTGAGTGTAGAAGTCTTGCGTAGATTAGAAAGAAATGAAGCCTGCATGCTTCGATGGATGTGTAATAGTAATATACGCGAACAGCAAAGCATAAATGTATTGAGAGAGAGACTGAGCATAAGAGGAATCAAATGCTGTGTGGAGGAGAGGCGGTTGCGTTGGTATGGACATGTGATGCGTATGAAGGATGACAGCTGCATAAAAAGTTGCAGAGAACTAGAAGTCAATGGAAATCGCGGAGTGGGGAGACCCAAGAGGACCTGGGATGAGGTGATAAAAGCCAACCTTACCCAACTACACCTCACAAAGGCGATGACACACGACCGTGACCTCTGGCGTCACGCAGTAATACAGAGTACCTGACCTCCCACGTGTACAAACCGAAGCTGAAGCATATAGACAATATGCCCCCACACCCTCCCACTGCAAAGTGGTCGTGGAGGTGCCACGGCAAAAAAGCACGCAGCCCACACTGTAAAGTGGACGTGTAGGCGCCATGGAAAAAAGCACCCAGCACTCACTGTAAATGAGGTTGGTGTTAGGAAGGGAATCCAGCTGTAGAAATCAAGCCAGAGTCAGTTCCTGTATGAGCAAGGCAAGGTCAGCCGACCAGACACTGCCCACAACAGGACAACCCGTCTAACCCATGCTAGCATGGAAGAACGGACGTAAAACGGTTATGATGATGATGATGATGATGTATATATATATATATATAAGTATATGTATATATATACACACACACACAAATGTACTCATGTTGTCTAAAATGAGGACAGTTTTATTTGTTACAGAGATGATGCCATTGAAAAGGATGGGTGATACCATTGATAAATATCTTACCTAATGATGATTTTCAGATTTGTATTTTATAATGAAATATTACACTTTGATCTCAGCAAAAATGCTTCAATAAATAATTCATAAATGTGATAGAGCCTGCTTCCTGTTGAAAATTATGTTGCACAACTGTATATACACACATTGATACTTGAGATATTAAAAGTAACAGCTTAGTTACTGATCACATTTATTTTACTGGTCCATGGAATGGTTTAATGATAGCTATAAAACTTTAATTAACTAAGGTGATAGTATATTTACAAAACAAGTACAATATTTACAAAACATTGAAGGATTGGTCATTTTCATTAAAATGATTCAGAAGTAGAATATATAACTAAAATAGAAATAACAAAATAATTTAATGTACTGTACTTCCTGTTTCTACTATGAATGCAGTTGTAAGCAAATGGACCAATTACTGATCAATCGGCCTGGCCTTATTGGCTGATACCGATTAATCGACAACCAATAATCAATAATATAATGATGTATTGTGATATGAAATGGTTTATTATAATAAATTGTAAGGAATATATTATATTTCATAATTAATCATAATTTGAGAGCACATGATGACAACATTTGGCAGCAGTTACCTTAGGATGTAATATATAGAAGCCTTAAAAAATATGGCTATGCTCTGAAAATGGAAAATGTCTACATCATTATTGCCAGTCAGGGTAATGTGGTAAACACCTCATTCTTTCACTTACATTCATTTTACTTATCATTTACTTTCTATGTATTGTTTGATCGCCTCCTGCTTTCAAACTATCTCTTTAGTGTGGCAGCAAACAAAAAATACTAAACTCAATATTATATTAAGATATATATATATATAATAAAAATGAAAAATAACATTTTTTTAAAAATGATAATGAAAAAAAAAAGTTTGGTGAATGTAAACATTATTATGATTCTATTAAAGATATTTTGTAGCAAGCTTTGCGAGATTATTTTTATGAAATTTTTATATAAAGTGTATTTTTTTCCTTGGTGATTGATGAATATATTAATATAGCCTGGAATGTAGTCCATCTGTAGTTTGAATTGTTTCCTTTGGTATAAAGTTTATTGTTAGCATTTGAAAACAGTTCAGATTTTGTATCTAATAATATATAATCCCTTTTTAGGATGTGAAATGTCTCTGCTAGTCAGAGTCTACTTCTATTTCTATTTCATCTATTGTATCTTACCAGTATGTTTCAATATATATATATATATATATATTATAAAGAAAACGAAAAATCAGTGATGCATCTGGACTTCGTTTATTTCGTGTTACAAATGTTTCACCGGCATGTAGCTCGAGTCATGGTCCTTGTATGGATCTGGCTGATTCTACTTCTGCGGGTTCTTTCAGATACGGGTGTTATGTCCGGAGTAAATTTTATCAGTGATAAAATTTACTCCGGACATAACACCCATGACTCGAGCTACATGCCGGTGAAACATTTGTAACACGAAATAAACTAAGTCCAGATGCATCACTGATTTTTCGTTTTCTTTATAATATCTACACTCTACTCTAATGAATATCGAGTGCTAATTTTGGCATACCGCCTATGGAAGCACCATAGCTACCACTATACACAAATATATATATATATATATATATATAACATAATTGCATAATTACAAACAAATCAAATATTATTATTAATATTCAAAAAGCTCAGATTTACATATATATAGTTTTTTTTTTTGTTTCTCTTTTCATATTTCATATTTAATATTTAAACAATGGTGAGTTGTTTTTTAATTTAGGTGCCAAAATGAGCTTTTAAATCATTGGCTGTAAAATCAATATAGTTTCTTTTTGTATCATGAGATCAAGATATATTGACTTGCTATAGCAGTGTTTTACTATGGCATTTCCCGTTGTAAACAACAAACTGTAACGATGTTACAAATTCACAAGGAAGGGCAGTTCTGACCTGTTAATATTCCTATTTGTGTTTACATGCTGCTTTTTTTTTGTTGATCTATGATACTGAAGAAACAAGATTTTAACTATGACTATAATGAACCATTACTGTATGTTAATTAAAGCACTTGTGTATCTCTGTTAACTAGTAACGTATCTATGTATAAAGCTTAGGAAATTGGTTGCTAAATAATGATTTCTAGTATAGACACAAAGCAAGTAATTTGGAGGGAAGGGAAAGTCGATTAAATCGACCCCAGTACATTACTGGTGCTTTATTTTATCGACCCCGTAAGGATGAAAGGCGAAGTTAACCTTGGCAGGATTTGAACTCAGACCGTAAAGGACCGTAACTCTATGCTGCAAAGCATGGTGTCCGACTCTTCAGATACTGCCAATCTACTGCCCTATTGGTTGCTAAATAATTGCATTTAAATATTAAGAGGTTTGAACTACATAATTTTTCTTATCAGTATTTTACACATATTGCATTTTATTTTTGTAGACACTCACTGTTAATGCATTTTTATGATAAAAAAACTAATATGGCCTGATGTTTCATCCCATTCTGTTGATTCTTGGTTTTTACCATAGCCTCAGGTTGACCAAAGCCTAATGCATGAATTAGGTAAAAGAAAAACAATGGAAAGATTTTGGGTGCATTTCACCTTCATCAGTCATGATGATGACAATAATAATAATAACAATAACAATTCTATAATAATAATAATAATAATTTCCTTAATAGACACACAGGGCTCACATTAAGGAAACATCAAAGACGGTACAGGGTGATACAGTGTGTGTTTTTTTGTGTAAAATAAAATTTATAACAAAGACTAAGAAAATAAACATTTAAAACAAACATAACAAATTCCCCAAAGGTGAGAAAACTCTAAGGGTCACTCATGTAGAAATTGCACAAAAGCCACAGTCACCCTGTTCACTAGGGCAAAGTGCCCTCTGCCAGTTTTTCTACTCCAATCTACAGGTGTATGCTCAAGTTAGGCCCATTCACACAGACCATGCTGACCACTTTCACCCACCTTTCAACAAACTGGTTGGAAGGTAGCACTTCCCTCTCCATCCTCATTACCTCTTCAAATGAAACCTGAAAAAGTTAATCAGGGCTTCACTGAAGAGGAAAATGGCTGTCTTCAAGCATTCCAAACCCATCCATGACATGGCCTCTTTTGCCATGGCCACCAGGCAGATAAAACCTGTGAATCCAAGATGATTTTGTTGCCTTGCGTGCATCTTGAACAGGCCCGACTGATTGCATTTCCATGCCTGTAGAGTATATCTCAAACTGGCAAAGTTCCTCAGTAATACTATCACACCAGGGATTTCTGGAAATTATCCATGGGTCCTGGTCTGAAAATCTTCTGGAAAATAGTAGCTAGTTGATTTTCTTGAACACCCAGTGTCTCCCCAAGGACACCATTGCTCTTACCCGCCACTAACTCTTTATAGAACACTAAGGTGGAGTTTCCACTGATCGTACTGTCCGATTGGCTGAGGGCTGTGAATGCTTGAAGACAAACCAGTCTATAATAATACTAATAATAATAATAATAAAGCATTGTTATACAATTGCTCAATGAATGAAATGTTGGAAATCTGTTTATTAATGTTGTTGACTAGAATTTTATGATTTTGTTTGGTAGGGTTAGTTTATTTTCATACAGAAGCATTTTGTTGCGTTTTCTGTATTCATTTCCCTGTATTTAGCTTTAAATTGATGTCCAGGAAATTGAATATCTTAATATTAGTTTTGATTTTCATTTAGAACCTAATTCTCTAAGAGTTGTTTTTCCATTCATTTAGTGTAGGATAATTAGCGAGGTACATTATTAGACCTTCATCTTTATATGGGCCTAAATCTAAGTGGGAATGTTTTAAGCAAGGCTCAATAAAGCTCTACTAACTAAAATCCACAGATCCTTTATGATTATGTACAGTTATATGGAAAAGCTCATTGCCATTGCACTTAACCCAAAAGGAATTGTCATGGAAAAATAATGACGTTTGTGCATTCATTATAGCATTAATATCAATATCATTAAAATCAGAGAATGAAAGACCAGGCATTAAAGCTTTTAAAGCAATACAACTCCATTATATCAACTTACATGAATTTGCAATTATGTTTATTGTCTCTGCTATTTAATAACATGATTACCAATGTCCTATTGGCCCATAAAACTAAACTGGTCACTTGTAAATTTCTGAATTAATAGAAATTAAAATAAATTTCCTAATTTTATCTAATTCAATCTTCGTAGGATTAATTAGTTCCCATATAGGATTAACTGAAATGTTGTCCTTGCAGTCCTTTTAGGTGATGTAGGCTTAAGACGTAACTAGATATTTAGCTGTTATCTCTCTTAAGTTTTCACAGGAAGTGTGCAGTTGAATGTCAGTGAAGCATGGGCAGTGAATCCAGTGGACATACAAAGCTACAAAGGAACATATTGAACATGTTTTGTGGATGTGTAATTTTAGTGTGCATGAAATACTAAGCATAGATGAGCTGTGAGAGAAACTAGTTACAAGAGGAATCAAAAACGAAAATTGTGCTAGTATCAATATGTTAAGCATAGGGATGATGATTTTTTTATGAAGTAGGGTCAAACATTTCAAGTTAAAGAAATCTGGGGAGAAGGAAGACCAAGAAAGATGTGGAGGGACAAGTGGCAAGAGCTGGTTTCAACAGAATCTCAAAAGGAAGATGAAAAAAAAAATGTTTAACTGGAGTGATGCTGTATTGCAGAGGACTCATCTAACCTACAGAAGCATGGGAAAATACATGTAAAAACAATGACGATGATGATGATAATGATATATACAGGAGCCCCAAAAAATATGTATACATATATTTATTAGAATGCTGTTAAAGTATACATTTTTTGGGAAAAAAATCTAGGGAAACAAGACTTACTATTTAGCCTTAATAAAATGAATATATCATTATCATCACCGTTTTACGTACGTTCTTCCACGCTAGCATAGGTTAGGCGGGTTGTCCTGTTGTGGGCAGTGTCTGGTCGGCTGACCATGCCTTGCTCATACAGGAACTGATTTGGCCTGATTTCTACAGTTGGATGCCCTTCCAAACACCAACCTCATTTACAGTGAGTGCTGGGTGCTTTTTCGTGGCGCCTACACGTCCACTTTACAGTGTGGGCTGGGTGCTTTTTTGCCGTGGCACCTCCACGGCCACCTTGCAGTGGGGGGTGTGGGGACATATTGTTTATATGCTTCAGCTTGTACCCATGGGAGGTCGGGTACTCTGTATTACTGCGTGACGCCAGAGGTTACGGTCGTGTGTCATCCCCTTTGAGAGGTGTAATTGGGTAAGGTCGGCATTTATATCTATATACTTATATATATATAAATATATATATATATATATAAATATATCGTTTCTGAATTTGTTTAGCAAGATTCTTTATCTGAAAACGTGTGTTGAAACCGATATTGTTATACTTTGGGAGGGTCATGTTGCCAATAAGAAACACACGCACCAGTTGCTTTCACTTCAATTTATTATAATAAATTGAAGTGAAAGCAACTGGTGCATGTGTTTCTTATTGGCAACATGACCCACCCAAAGTATAACAATATATAAATATACATATATATATATATATAAATATACATCTATATATATATATAAATATACATCTATATATATATATATATAAATATACATCTATATATATATATATATAGATGTATATTTATATATATATATATAAATATACATATATATATAAATATACATCTATATATATATATATATATATAAATATACATCTATATATATATATATATATATATATATATAAATATACATCTATATATATATATATATATATATATATAAATATACATCTATATATATATATATATAGATGTATATTTATATATATATATATAAATATACATATATATATAAATATACATCTATATATATATATATATATATATAAATATACATCTATATATATATATATATATATATATATATATATATATATATATAAATATACATCTATATATATATATATATATATATATATAAATATACATCTATATATATATATATATATATATATACATTTAAAGTATATGATAAACACGAAATGTGTTTACATTGCAACAGACAAAGTTAGCCATTAATGAAATAAACTAATAAAAGTGAATACAATTTGTCTGTCTCGATACAAGTCAATAAAGACAAGCTTATATTGGCAACGGCCATGATTCCTGGACATATTTAAATTTCAAAATTCAAACCTGTTCTGTAGACGAATTTGAACCTCGAAACCCAAATAAGTTTCGCAATGGTGGGGGGAGTGGGGGCATATTGTTTATATGCTTCAGCATGTACCCATGGGAGGTCGGGTACCCTGTATTACTGCGTGACGCCAGAAGTCACGGTCGTGTGTCATTGTCTTTGAGAGGTGTAGTTGGGTAAGGTCGAAATATACATATATATATATATATATATATATATATGTATATGTATATATATATATCTAAGGCGGGTAAAATTCCCAAGATCCCTGGACGAGTTCTCTCCAGCGGTCTCTGTCCCTCATTATCGCTGCCATGGCCTGCGTCTCCAAGAGACCAGTGTCCGTCCTTAGGGCATCAACATACGTTAACCTTGGTCTTCCTCTTCTAGTGTGTCCATGTAGGGGCTCCCAAAGGAGCACTGAGTGCAATGTCAACTCTGGATGTCGGTGAGCATGTCCAGCTAACCTCAGTCACCTCTGTGTCACTTTTGAGCTGACTTTTGGGATGCTCCCATACAGCTCTGAGTTTTTCATCTTCAGTGTATACTGATTAATGTTCAGAGCCATCCTCAGCATTCTCGTGTAGCACCCATCCACCATCTGAGTGAGTTTCTTGGTCAGTGTCCAAGTCTCAGATATGTCCTGGGTATGACATTAAACTACATCCAGTGGCAAGGCTCCAGTTCGGGAGTTCAGGAGTTGTGGGGAATGTGGAGTTACCCCTTAGTTGTCATGACTCCCAGGTCTGCCCTGGCCTGGGGTGGTAGTACCTGTTAGGGCTCCATTTATGGGTTAAATAACTACGTTATTCGAGTGGCGCCGGTAAGGTATTGTCAGCCATTGAAAAGAAATATGGAGAGTCGATCTAACAGCACTAGGGTTAGCGCCCCTAATTACACTGTCAAGGAGCAGCCTGGTCGTTATGACTCTGCTGGCTAAGAGCCACAGAGAGGGCCAGTGGATGATGGATTGGCTGTCTCTGAGACAAATATAAAGAATGCAGTTTTGTCCTGCAGAAGAGCCATCAAAATGGGCACTTTGAATGTGAGGACTATTCGGACGCTGGAGAAGAGAGAGGAGTTGGGACATCTGTTCGAGGAGAGTGGTATACAGATACTTGCGATCCAAGAACACAGGATCCTACACGATGAGCCCGTGAGGAGTGTGATGATAGGAAAGAGGAGCCAGCTCATCACTACATCGGCAGTGAAGAACACAAAAAATTCTGCAGTGGGAGGAGTGGGTTTTGTGTTCCGTGCAAAAACCAATCTGTTGGTGAGGGAAATAATGCCTATCTCCCCGGAAGTGTTGAGGGTGACCTTCAATGGAAACCCAAGACTGACAGTCATCTCAGCCTATAGTCCAACCAAGGGGGACAGTGATGTGAGTGCGGAAGAGTTCCATGAGGAGGTGTGTAGAGCTGTCAACACCACTCAGGCACAAAATATCCTACTTGTTTTGGGGGACTTCAATGCACATCTGAGTAAGGAGGGCAGTGAAGATCCTTGCTGGTACTTCCATAACAACACCAACCGAAATGGAAGACTACTGAGAGACACCCTGCTGGAGGCGAACTTGATGGCGACCAACCTAAGGTTTAGGAAGAATCTGGGGAAGTTGTGGACCTACATCTCAGATGTGCACCTGTCCAAGTCCCAGATTGATTTCATTCTGGCGAGGAAAAAGTGGTGGAATAGTGTTCTGAACACAGAGCCATACAACTATTTCAGTACACTGGGTAGTGACCACTGGCTTGTTATGAGTGAGGTCCGGGTGAGCTTAAGAAAGAGCAAGGCTCGGCCCCGGAGAGTAATCTATGACTGGGCAGCTTTCAAGGAAGATGATAAGCTACAGGACAGGTTCACAGTGGAGGTGAGAAACAGGTTTAGTGCTCTGTGTGGAGAGTCAGAGGAGGGAGAGATTGGATGGACTGAGGAGAGTATGACGAGGAGGTACGGGCACTTCACCAATGCAGTGGCAGAAGCAAGTGAAACACTGGTGCCGAGGAAAAAGAACAAAGGGTAGCACGTCAGCTCTGCAAACCCAAAAGTGTGTGCAGCCAGAGAACACCTGGAAGCTGCCAAGGACCAATTCTATGCTGATCCTACAGAGGAGAGGATGGGGACTGTGGAGGTGATGAGGGAAGAGCTCTGTACCGCTTACACTGAGGTCAGAGAGGAGGCACTGATAGAGAAGATCAGAAGTGTGGTGAGAGCGGTTGACAGATCTGGATATATATATATGTATATATATATATGTATATATATATATATGTATATATATATATATATATGTATATATATATATATGTATATATATATGTATATATATATATATGTATATATATATGTATATATATATATATGTATATATATATGTATATATATATGTATATATATATATATGTATATGTATATATATATATATATGTATATATATATATATATATGTATATATATATATATATGTATATATATATATATATGTATATATATATATATGTATATATATATATATATGTATATATATATATATATATATATATATACTCTTTTACTCTTTTACCTGTTTCAGCCATCCGGCTGAGGCCATGCTGGGGCACCGCCCTTGTTGCTACACATTTTATTTCCAGCCTGTATAGGTTGGCCACTGGTGTAAGAGGGAGTTTATTGCTGCTGCCCTTAGGTTTCCCTCGTGTCTTGCTGTGGGCTCATCCGGGATCCTGGATAACAAGGTGTTGAGATGTTTCTTGAAGACATCCACCTCCACGTCATGCAAGTCTCTCAGATCCCTCGGCAGCCTGTTGAAGAGTTGAGGGCCCTTGAATCCCAGGCTATTGCAATACCTGCTCCTTATTCTAGATGTGGGAGACGGGACCTTTGGCACCACACAGTGACGTCCTGTTTGACGGTTGGTCCAGCTCCCAATGCCAAAGTTTGGTGCTAGTCCCTCCAGGATTTTCCACATGTAGATCACTGCGTATCTCTCCCGTCTTCGCTCTAAGGAGTAGAGGTTCAGTTCCTTTAGCCTCTCCCAGTAGCTTGTCTCCCTCATCATGGCAATCCCCTTGGTGTAGCTTCGCTGGATTGCCTCAAGCTCCGTGGTTAGTTTGACACTATCGGGTGACCACAATTGGGAGCAGTAGTCCAGGTGGCTTAGGACAAATGTCCTCCATAGTGTCAACATGGTGTCTCGATCTCTTGTCCGGAAAGTCCTCAAGATCCAGCCAGCGAGTCGTCTGCACATTGTCGCCACTTTCATGATGTGTGAAGAAAAAGATGCATCATCGCTCATGTCTATGCCCAGGTCTCGTATCGATTTTGACACAGGGATATTG
>OZ024742.1:97577866-97597866 GCA_964016885.1 Eledone cirrhosa | reverse complement strand
ACAATGTCTCTGGACCGAGACCTTTGGCGCTACGCAGTAATACAAAAGACCCGCCTTGACTATATACAAAGCGAAACCTACAGTCAGTAGGCACCTCTTAACCAAATATACCCCCCAATCTACTACCCCTATCCTATCCTCCCACTCCCACCAACAGCACGAGAAAATGAGATCGAGTTCGTGTAGGTGTCACGACAAAAAAAAAACACACAGTCCACGCCGTAATGTGGCCGTGTAGGTAACACGGTAAAAAGTTCCCAGTTCCACACTGTAAATGTGGTTGGTGTTAGGAAGGGCATCCAGCTGTAGAAAACCTGCCAGATAGTCCTATATGAGCGAGACACGGTCACCCGACCAGCCTTGCCTCAAGTGGGACAACTCCCGTCTAACGCATGCTAGCGTGGAAAACGGACGTTAAACGAAGATGATGATGATATGTATATATATATATATATATATGTATATATATATATAAATATACATATATATGTATATAAATATACATATATATATATGTATATATATATGTATATATATACATGTATATTTAAAAGTTAAACAAGGTTCAATAAATAAATCAAAGAATGAGTTTTACAATAGTTTGGAAGCACTCAACGGTATGGTTTTCCAGAGTTATTAATATTAATTCAAAATATTAACTTGCGATCAAATATATTTTATTATACATATTTCAGAGGTACTGAGTTAACTTCAACGGTACGTCCTCGTCAGATAAAATAAGATGATGCATGACATACCCTAACATAGTAGATGGTTACGATTCAGTCATGGTAGTGAGTAAAATATGACAAAACTCAATATTTATATACCTTAATATTGAGAAACATGAGAAAAATATATAATATATACAATAGAGAGGGTGCGTGTGAGACAGCTTAAAAAATACTTGGCATCAATATAACTGTTAAATAATTTAAATTACTGAAGAAAGAGGAAAGAAAAGAAAAGCATAGAGGAAGAGACAGATGAGAAGATATAGTTAGTAGGGGCCTAGAAAATCAAAAGAGAGTTGATTACAGAGAGAGAGAGATGAAGAGGAATAACTTATGTTCAAGTCTTTAGACAATTATCCATATATACAATATATATCTAAACATATCTGGTTGACCGTTAATATTCAAAATATTTAATTTAAGTTAGTTCAGAGTAATGAATAATATTTTAGGTTTTAAAAGTTAAAATGTATCTGTATTAATATTAAAGTATACTATCAAATTTAATTTCTAAAATCACATTTTATGAAATCAAATTTAAAGGATTTACAAACACGAGAAAGAAAACAATGTTTTTACAACCTCACGAAGGTAAACTTTACCAAATTTATCATATAATATTGTTTCTACTTTAGGCACAAGGCCAGCAATTGGCGATATCCAATTTTAGTGGACTAAATGCTGCTGATGCTGCTTACGTGCTGTAGTTGCTGCTTACTTCAATGTATGAGGCTATTCCAACAAATTTACATTCCCTTTTTTTAGCTGAAAAGAAATATAGATTTATTTATTGGTTTTCTTTTGCGATTTATTTGCCACTGGGGCATAGATTTCTTTATTTGCCACGTTTTTGTTTGTTTGTTTGGTTTTTTCTTTTGCGATTTATTTGCCACTAGAGCATTAGGCGGGGGAAGTTTTTACAAAAATCAAGTACAAACATTTAACGAGTGATTAAAAAGGAATATAAAAAATTAAGTCCTCAATAGAGAGGCAGCCTTTTGGGGTCACACACACCCCCGTAGAAAGTGTGCGACCTTTCTGCCAGGGAGCACAGAGAGAGGGGGTGCTCCCTTCTTCTCTTACCTGTACAAGCCGATATAGAGAGATGGCCCACTTACACGGGCCATTATTGCTACTTTCACCCATCTTTCATGGAATTGGCTGGGACTGAGTGCCTTTCTCTCCACCTTGATCCTTCTTTCGAAGTGGTATCGGAAGAAGCGGACCATTTGTTGGCCGGCGACATATCCCCACAGTTTCCTCGTTGCAAAAAAAAAAATCTATATTTCTTTTAACGGCTAAAAAAAAGGGAATGTAAATTTGTTGGAATAGCCTCATACATTGAAGCAGGTAAGTCACCAAGTAAGCAGCTAACAACAAGCAGTAAGCCACCAAGTAAGCTGCAACTACAGCACGTAAGCAGCATTTAGTCCACTAAAATTGGATATCGCCCAGCAATTTCTCAGTGCATTACTGGTACTTTATTTTATCGCCCCGTAAGGATGAAAGGCAAAGTCAACCTCAGCGGGATTTGAACCGATACTGCCAATATTGACAACAGTTTATATAATATAATTTAGAAATAATTACCGTTATAATTTTTAAAGAATTTATGATTAACAATTTGAGTGCCTAAATGATCAACATGCCTTATAATTAAACTTAAAAAGGTCTGAATTTTAAATTATATATATGTGTTTATAAAAATAAAAATACACAAAGATTATATTGTCTAAAGGTTTAAGATGATACCTTTCAAATATACATAATATAGTAAATAAGTTACTGAAAATATTGTTAAAAAATAATGTTTTAGATCAATTATTGTAAAAGGATCATTTAATTGATATATACTATAAATATATATGTCAAAACTTTATGAGTCCTAAGGATAAGGACTAGATACAAAATAAAAAGTGAAAAAAAGTGAAAAAATAATGAATTGTTTGCGAAACATAAAAATGCCCAATATTTAAAAAATATAGTTTAAAATGCAAGAGGGTTTTATTATATAGTATACAAAGGATACTTCTAAAATGTCCAACGAAGGTGATAGAAAGAGGAGCTAAGGATTTGAATGACCCGGAGGTAATCTAGATTTAATTAAAATAAAATAAATTAAATTAAATTAAGTAATAATCATTATATAATTTCGAACATTAAGGAAATATCTAACACTTATAACAATAGAGAGTCATTTGAGTATCTAAATTACTTATAAATGTAACTACGAGCATGTTATTATACTATATAATATATAGAGAGAGTATTATAGATATTAGTGAAACAATATACATATAATAAATAAATAAATAATTACAATCATTATTAGTAAAGTTATAATTGTAGTTTTACCTCCAGTTCAGTGGAAAGAGAGACCAATATTTGTCGACTAGTATGGTTTGTGATATTTATATCTAACTATATATACAAAAGATATATGTGCAAATCTAACTTTCTGAGTCCCAAAACATACCCAAAATGAGTAAAATATATAAATGCATGAATGATTAACGGTTCAATTATAACAGGTAATCTTACAAGTTATATATCCATATTATATATTTAAAACAAAGACAAATATATATAAGGATCCGAATCTAAATTATAAATATCTAAAATAATCCAAAGGTGTGCATATTCATCAAGAGAACAAGTTAACAAATAATATGTTTATATACCTAAATAGGATCCTTCATTCTAACATTAATTCTATCATAAATGATTAGATAATAAAGAATCATTAAAGTTTTATAAGCTGTTATAACGTTTTAGGTACAACAGTTGATAAGAGACGTCAAAAATTAAAACCTGTTTGTTTAGTGTTTTTTCCTGACTTTTTGCGAGGGTTGGAATGTAGACAAAGCTTTATGAAGGCAGTTTGAGAATAATTCACTTTTTTTGTTAATTAAGTTTTCATAATTAGTAATTATTAATAGGGTCTCCTTAGTACAGAGGTTGCAGTTAGTTGATATAGACGAATTCGAATAGATTCTACTATGACAAGAAATTAAATTTGATAGTATACTTTAATATTAATACAGATACATTTTAACTTTTAAAACCTAAAATATTATTCATTACTCTGAACTAACTTAAATTAAATATTTTGAATATTAACGGTCAACCAGATATGTTTAGATATATATTGTATATATGGATAATTGTCTAAAGACTTGAACATAAGTTATTCCTCTTCATCTCTCTCTCTGTAATCAACTCTCTTTTGATTTTCTAGGCCCCTACTAACTATATTATCCCCTCATCTGTCTCTTCCTCTATGCTTTTCTTTTCTTTCCTCTTTCTTCAGTAATTTAAATTATTTAACAGTTATATTAATGCCAAGTATTTTTTAAGCTGTCTCACACGCACCCTCTCTATTGTATATATTATATATTTTTCTCATGTTTCTCAATATTAAGGTATATAAATATTGAGTTTTGTCATATTTTACTCACTACCATGACTCAATCTTAACCATCTACTATGGCAGGGTATGCCATGCATCATCTTATTTTATCTGATGAGGACGTACTGTTGAAGTTAATTCAGTACCTCTGAAATATGTATAATAAAATATACTTGATCACAAGAATATCTATTTTGTTAATATTTTTAATTAATATATATATATGTATATATATATGTATATATATATATATATATATATATATATATATATATATATATATATATGTATATCTATATATATATGGGAGCTTATAGATAGGACAAGATAGATAGGTAGCTTATAGATAGGACAACACACGCTGTCTTTTCGTGGGGTAAGTTTTTAATTAATTTTTGTATTCTGAAACATCAACATACAACAAATTTTTGCTCACTGGACTCGGGAATATCATGACAGAAGTTTGTGGAAGTTACACAAATATTTTCGTATATTTTACCAGAGCAATCCTTATTTATATTTTACATTTTACATTTACTTACATCTCAATATAACATGGCTAAAATTCAAATTTTGCAAAGAGAAGAAAACGGGCAAATGAACTGGATACATCTCACTGTCCACCCCCCACGATAGCGTCTACACTCTCTCCCACCAACACATTTACATTTACACATGTCATTACTCTTGTAGACTAGTAGACTAAAGCCACTGACCTGTTGTCAAATTCTCTACTCTGTGTTGAATGTATGTGTGTAGGTCCTGCAGGATGCCCAAAGTCACCCTCCTCTGACAAAGGGCAAAGGAGCTCTTAAGAGTCAATGGCCATCCAAAATCACCGGGAGAGATGACCCCTTAGCCTTTGTCAAGGCAGAATTCTAGGAGAAGGAAAACTCTGATATAACACCTGCAACCCTGATGGTATCCAATGATGTTGACTTATTCTTTTTGGTAAATATCATCTTGGTTAAGAGAGTGGGACTGGCTTTGTGCAGTGCCTTTGCTCACTATAAAAGCTTCACGGCACAGGCATTGCTTTGTATCTGGAGATCTCTCTGCACTTGTCCTCACATGGTACCATGGGCCCAGCACTATGTGTCAATAATTGTCACAAGTGTAGTGTTTGTACCAGAGTTTTCAAGTCGCTGGCTGGACTAAAAAGTCACACTCGTTTAGCGCATCGGTAGGAGTTCTCCTACATGGATATAAAGTAGTGGTCGTACTCGAAAACGAGTTGGCAGCCACCATATATATGTATGTATATGTGTGTATATACATCACTCAGTCAAACGACCAGATTTCAACCCCAACATCTACAACAACACCGGCACTAATGTTTACAACAACAACAGCTTCAGAATGAATTGAAATGAACATTTACAACAGCGGCATCAAACGATTAAAAAAAAGAACACATACAAAAAACAAAACACACACACACACACAGCAACAACATCAACTGCCACCACCACCACCATATCCAGCACCACCATCCACCGCCGCCATCACCACCACCATCACCAGCGACCGGGCCTTAAGAAAACAACAACTTTAATAATAATAATTTTTCTGCTTTTGGTACGGAGCCAGCGCTTGTTCCAGCGCATTACTGGTGCTCTCTTTTGTTGACTCCTTGGGGATGAAAGGCAAGGTTGACCTCGGCGGGATTTGAGCTCGAAGCGTGGAGGGCCATAGCTCTATGCTGCAAAGCAATTATAATAATACTCAAGAGTAACACGAACGGCTTCAACTATACAACTCTTTCGAAAGTCAACAGTTGACATAATCTTGTAATCTTGTATCAGTAATGACGGTAATTTATATATATGTGTGTGTGTAAGTGAGTAGCGTGTGTGTGTGTGTTTGTATGCATGAGTGTTGGTGTGTGGGCGCGTGTGTATGTCGTACGTATGAGTGTCAATAAGTGAGTTTTTTTTTTTTCATGCGCGGGGGACATAGAAATAGTCGGGCTGGATACCCGATCGTGCAGTTAGACCCCTGGGAGTGAAGAACCCCTAGCCATTGTCAGGGCATTCTTCTAGGAGAAGGCATCTCAGGAAACTGGGTTAACTACTCCGACATAAAACCTGCGGCTCAGTAGTTACCGATGATGTTGATCTTTTCTTCTTTTCTGGGGTTATATCTACTGTCGCTCAGAAAGTGGGATTCGCTCAGTGCACAGTCTTTCCTCACTATAAAAATATTCTTCACGCACAGGCATTGCACGATTGCATTAATTAATTAATAAGTATTAATAGTGTATTATTATTATTATTAGTGTTCTTTGAGTCACAGTCATTGATGTTAGTTAACTGGAGAGTTTGTTGAAATGAATATCAAGCCATTACCTGCAGCCTCAGGTATTCAGGACGTATCGGAGGGTTCTTGCTGTTCCCAGCAAGCATGCCTTTTGAAGTGTTCCAAAAAGCGGGACGGGGCCAATTTTCTTTAACCATCCCTGGAAACTTTTTGAGATAGTACCTAGTGTTTCTATGACAATCGGGACCATTTGACTTCATGGCAGTTCCAAATCCTTTTTACCTCCCACTGTAAGTCCTGGTATCGGTTAATTTTCTCCCTCTCCTTCTCTTGCACTCTCGTGTCGAATGGGCAGGCCACATCCACAATCAGGCACGATCTTTTTTCCTTGTCCAAAACCACCAGGTCAGGTCTATTGTGTTCCAGTTTCTTGTCCGTCTGTATCCTAAAATCCCATAGCACCTTCACCTGATCGGTTTCTATCACCGACTCTGGCTTATGCTCATACCACTTCTCAGAAGAATGTATTATTATTGTTATCAGGGCGGTGGATTGGCAGTATCGGTAGAGGGTCGGACGCTATGCTTTGCAGCAAAGAGTTATGCCCCTTTATGGTCTGAGTTCAAATCCCGCCGAGGTTAACTTTGCCTTTCATTCTTGCGGGGTCGATAAAATAAAGTACCAGTAATACACTGGGATAATTGCTGGCCGTGTGCCAAAAGTAGAAACAATTATTATTGTTATTATTATTGTTGGTGAAGCCACGCTTCTTATCGCCTCCAATTTTTTTCAACGTTTTACCTCTTTTTCAACCGTTCTAAACCTATAAATTAAGTTTTAAATTTGATAAACGTTTAGAAGTGACCCACCTAATACAGGGGTTCACTAGTAAATAATACGGCACCCCTTTACTGGGTGTCGTATTCGTATTTGTGTAAAAATATTTTTTTGAAAAGATTTGAACATGGATAACACAAGAAAGAGAGAGAGCGCTGTCAGACAACACAGAGAGAGGGAGACTTTATCAGCATGTCAACAACAGGTCCAGCGGAGGTAAATATAAACGAAAATATTACAAAGGAAAAAAAGATTGTTACAGATGTAAAATTAACAAATATTTCTAACACAAACAACACCAACAATAACACCAACAACAACACCAACAACAACACCATCAATAACAACAGCAAAAACAAAAATAACAGCGGTAAGGTCGAGAACGACAATAACAATGACAATAACAACAACCACAACAACAATAATAGTAGGAACAGTATCATCAAAAACAACAATAATAACAACAGCCACAATAACAGTAACAACAGCAACAGTATCAACGAAAACAACAACAGCAACAACTGTACCAGCGAAAACAACAACAATGACACCGATACCTGTAATAGCGACCTCAGCACCACCAGTAAGACCAGTAGCGGCAGCAATAGTGGTGCTGCTGAAAAATGGACCACTCTTTTGCAGGTGTCGCCCGAAATATCGAGACAGTGTTAGTCACAGAGGAGGAGATGGCAGTCGCAAGGGCCATGGTGACAAGAAGCGCAAATAGAGTTTCCCTGAAACCTCCACCTGATTTTTTCAAGGACCAGCAGCTATGGACGGTGACTTACTGCACCGTAAGCAAAATCTCACATCGAGTGGAGAGAGCCACGGAGGTTCAAATCCAAAAGGCATTGGGGGCGTCTGGGCACGCAAAACCCACATCACCCGAGGCAGAGAGTACTCCACAGTAGACGTACTTTTCGCCACCCCCCAGGAAGCAAAGTCTCACTCTTTGGAAACCCTGAAGAGTGAGGAGATAGTCTTGGTGCCCTCCTACTGCGGGCAGAAAATTGTGAGGGTCAAAGTGACCCAGGTCCCACCCGACGTGCCCGAAGAGGGCTCCACTACCACCACCAACAGTCGTGGAGCACATACCCCTCCCAGACGCCACAGAATCCGACATGGAGTTTGAGGCGGGAGTGAAGTAGGAAACGGTCTGTCACAAAAACAAAAAAACCCTTAGATTCATTCTCCAAAAGCGAAGGTATACAAAGAGGCGTAAAGGCAGCAAGGAAACTTGAAGCAACACCACCACCATCACCAGAATAGGCAGTATAAATGCACGTGGCCTGGGGTCATCTTGGAAGCAGGGTCACCTGCTCAATGACCTCAGGTCACTATACATAGATGTGGTGGCCATCAGTGAAACCAAAATCTCCGAGGCACGGGCCTTCACATCGATCTTCGGTGGCTACGATGTATACCCATCTCCCAGCCGTCCAGGATTGGGGGGAGGAGTTGCCGTCCTTTTTCGGAGAGGCTTGGATCTCGCGATATGGGCCATCTTCCTGAACCCAGAAGGTAAGTCGGTGGTGCTGGCCGTGACCGGCAGCAAAGGCAATGCTTTCAGGCTAGTAGCCGTCTATGCCCCAACAGGGGCAGGGCGGCCAGATTTCTTCAGACGTCTAGAGACCTTTCTTGGAATGTCCCGCTCTTTAGTGTTAGTGGGCGACTGGAACGGTATCTTAGATGCACGCTGGGATCATGTGGGGCTAGTGGATAGGGGAGGAGGGTGCGAGAGCTTCACCAACCTGCTCAGACGTTTTGAACTGTCTGACAGGTATCGACTGGATCACCCGAATGTGCCAATGTGGACCGCATTGGGTCATCCAGATCGTATCTCGATAGCGTATTCTGCAGAGAACTAAGGGTCATGTTGCCAATAAGTAACACACGCACCAGTTGCTTTCACTTAAATTTATTATAATGAATTTATAAATTTCCGAAGTAACACACGCACCAGTTGCTTTCACTTAAATTTATTATAATGAATTTATAAATTTCCGGTTGGTTGGTTCCACAACCAGATGATTGTTCATATATTGTCAAAGTTCTTTCGTCACACATTCTGTGACCTCTTCAGTGACTGGGGATTCTTTTCTTTGTATTTGTGCCTCTCCTTTGTTCTGTCCTACGCCATCTTGTTTTCAAAACAAGATGGCGTAGGACAGAACAAAGGAAAGGCACAAAATCAAAGAAAAGAATCCCCAGTCACTGAAGAGGTCACACAATGTGCGACGAGAGAACTTTGACAATATATGAACAATCATCTGGTTGTGGAACCAACCAACCAACCGGAAATTTATAAATTCTTAAATTTATAAATTTATTATAATAAATTGAAGTGAAAGCAACTGGTGCGTGTGTTTCTTAATGGCAACATGACCCTCCCAAATTTATAACAATATATGTATATATATATATATATATGTGTATATGTATATATATATATGTATATGTATATATATATATATATATGTGTGTGTATATGTATGTATATATATATGTATATATATATATACGTATATATATGTATATATATATATATATGTGTATATGTATATATATATATATGTATATATATGTGTATCATCATCATCATCATCATCAACGTTTAACGTCCGTGTTCCACGCTTGCATGGGTTTGGACGGGGGTAGTCCCACTTGAGGCAAGAGTGATTGTCTTGCTCGCATAGGACTGTCTGGCAGGTTTTCTACAGTTGGATGCCCTTCCTAACACCAACCACATTTACAGTGTGGGTCTGGGAGGTTTTTACCGTGTTGCCTACATGGCCACATTACAGCGTGGACTGTGTGTTTTTTTGTCGTGACACCTACACGATCTCATTTGTTTCGGCCTGGATGGTGTGGCACCAACATAACTTTACATAGAACGGGGTGGTGTGGATGGGGTGGGGGTGGTGGGACGGGGGGGGGGGGTTATTTTGTTAGAGATGCCTACTGGCTGTAGTAGGTTTTACTATGTATTTAGGTAAGGCGGGTCTTCTCTGTTACTGAGTACCGCCAAAGGTCTCGGTCCAGTGACATTGTCTTGGAGAGGTGTAAGTGTGTGAGGTCGGAGTTTATCAGCTCGTCCCAGGTTTTTCTAGGTCTGCCTATTCCGTGGCTACCGTCTATCTTTATTGCCCTGCACTTTGTTATACAGCTATCGACTTTCATGCGCATCACGTGTCCATACCAACGTAGCCTTCTCTCGAGTAAACAACATCTGATCCCTCTTATTTCTAATTTTTTCCTTAGTTCGTTTATGCTTTGCCGTTCACGTATATTACTGTTACACATCCAGCGGAGCATGCAAGCTTCGTTCCTCTCTAGTCTGCGTATATCCTCTGCACACAATGCCCAGGTCTCACTGCCATGCAACATTGCTGTTCGTATGCAGGCATCGTACAACCTGCCTTTCATTTTTAGGGAGAACCCTTTAGCAGCTAGTAGTGGTATAAGCTCTCTGAACTTTTTCCAACCAGTTCTGACTCTAGCTACTGTACTTTCAGAGCACCCTCCCCCACTGCTGATTTTATCACCCAGGTAACGGAAACTGTCCACTATTTCTATAGAACCCTCTGCGCAATTGAAAGAGCTAGTATTTGTGGGCACTTGCTGCTACTTATTGCACCAGAGCACCGGCCACATGTAAAATCTATGTTCTTAGTTAGCTTACCTGTGATCCCACTACATCTTTTATGCACCCATACTTTGCATTTAGGACATAAAATGGAGTTTCTACCTACGCCTTTCCTACACACCAAGCATGACCATTTCCCAGAAGGGACCGCCGCCTTATTTTCTTTCCTACAAACTAGAACTTTAGTCTTAGCCAGGTTAATTTTAAGGCCTTTTGATTCTAGGCCGTGCTTCCATGTTTGGAATTTCTTCTCTAGCTCGGCCATTGATTCCGCTATGAGTGTCAGGTCGTCTGCGTATAGGAGTTCCCATGGGCAGCCGGTCTTGAACTCCTCTGTTATAGCCTGAAGGGCAATAATAAATAGTAGGGGGCTGAGAACAGAGCCCTGATGCACGCCAACTTTTACGCTAAACTCTTCACTATATTCGTTGTTAAATCTAACCTTGCTGACTGTTTCTTTATACATGGCTTGTATAGCTCTCACAAGCCATTCGTCAACGCCTAGTTTTCTAAGAGCCCACCAGATAATGGAGCGGGGGACTCTGTCGAAGGCTTTCTCCAAGTTGACAAAAGCTAAGTAGAGGGGTTTACCTTTAGCTAGGTACTTCTCCTGTAGTTGTCGTACAATGAAAAGAGCGTCTGTGGTACTTTTGCCTGACACAAACCCGAACTGCATTTCATCTAGGTCAATTCTCTCTCTGATTAGTTGCGCTATTACTATTTCCGTGACCTTCATGACCTGGTCGATTAATTTAATGCCTCTATAGTTACTCCTATCTAGGGCGTCTCCTTTACCCTTATAACAGTTAACGATGATGCTGCTATGCCAATCCTTCGGAACAACCCCATGTATATATATATGCATATATATATATATATATATGTATATATATATATATGTATATATATGTATATATATATGTGTATATGTATATATTTATATATGTGTATATGTATATATATGTATATATATGTATATATATATGTGTATGTGTATATATATACATGTATATATATATATATATATATATATACGTGTATATGTATATATATATATATATGTATATATATATATATATATATATATATATGATTACCCATGGGATCCAGGCTATCGGGCCTGCTGGCCATCACTTATATGAACCAGCTGGAATGCCGAGCCCTTAACACCTGCCATTCCTATACCTTCTTCACCCGATATGTAGATGACATACTCATCCTTACATCATCCCATGAAGAAGCGGATAAAATACACATGACATTCTCCAGCATCGACGCCAATATAAAGTTCAGCATGGAACACCTTGATGACCGTGGATCCCTATCCCTATTGGACTTCCAACTCAGGGTAACAGAGGAAGGTGACATCTACACCTGCTTCCATAAAAAAAGTCACCAGCAGGGACCTGTTCATACATTTCAGATCAGGCCTCTCAGTCAGCACTAATTTCGGATGCATAAGGAACATATCCAGAACAAATGCACCGACGCAAGTGACCGGGACACACTCACCACATATTTCCTGGAAGTACTTAAACTGACGGATACCCGACGTCCACCATGAACCATACCAGAAACATCAGAGGACACCACACCCGAGGCACTAAGACATGCTTCCTGAAGCTCCCACACTTCAGTGATGAAACAACAACAACCATCCGCAGAGCTATGAGACGAGAGGGACTAGATAGGGGCTAGCCCACTCAGGACCTTCTCTACGTGGACAGCTAACCAAAAGACACTCCACCAGACATGACAGCCACTGCAGGCTAGCCAACTGCATATATATATATATATACATATATATATATGTATATATATACATATATACATATATATATATATATATGTATATATATCCAGCTAGCCCATTCAGGACTTTCTCTACGCGGACAGCTAACCAAAAAACACTCCACCAGACATGACAGCCACTGCAGTATAGCCAACTGTATATATATATATACATATATATATATGTATATATATACATATATATATATGTATATATATAGATATCCAGCTAGCCCACTCAGGACTTTCTCTACGCGGACAGCTAACCAAAAGACACTCCTAACTCCAAACGTGTATACCTAACTATACAATGCTTCAAGTAAACTACAATTTCCTCCGTATATATATGTATATATATATGTATATATATATATACATATATATATATATATATATATATATTTCTATCCATGGACGAGTTATCTCTAGCGGTCCCTGTCCCTCATTATCGCTGCCATGTATGCAAGAATTTTCCTGGGAATGGATGCCAGTACATCAGAGTTTTAACCCCCCGCTATTGATGGTATTTATTTTCAGTTGAGTTAAGTGGAACAACATGAAATTAGATGTTTTATGCCACTTTTAGGGAAAAAGCTATCCTCAAGCTAAAGACCTGATATGAATTTTTGCAACAGAGTGGTATCCAAGAGCCATATGGCAGTGGTATTACATTGGATGACAAATTAGGTTTACCAACATTAGTTCATATATATATATATATATATATATATTAATCTGCATGAGGGTTTACTCTTTAAATCCACGTACAAATGTTTGCAAACACGCACTTGTACACTTACATACACATATGCACACACACATACACTCACACACATGTACACACACTCATACACATGCACACATTCACAAGCACTTACATATGCACACAGTCACATGTATTCTCACCCATGTACACTTAGATATATACATACATATATGTCCCCGTTGATGTATGTTAGATACACTAGACAAGCAAACACATGCCCACATAGATACACAAATTCAAACAAACATACGCATGCATACATATATATCCCTGCTGATGTATGTTATAGATATACATCACACTGTCAACTGCAGTGGAGCTGAACTCCCCCAAGAGTCACTGGCACTAAACCAATACCATGGCATCACTTAGTCAAATTTACTTGCCTCGTTGATCAGTTTAATGTATATCTAATGCAAACATTACATATAGTCCTCTTTCTCACCATCTCCACTTCCAACACCATCATCATTATCATATATCATCACCACCACAATCTCCCGTCATCACCATCATCATCATTATCATATACCATCATCACAATCACCAACACCACTACCAACATCACAACCACCAACACCACAAACTCCACAACCACAACCAGAAATCCCATTATCACATCCACCACCACAACCTTCATCATGACCAGCAATAGCACCATCACCTTAATAATTCTAATCATCAACATGATCATCATCATTGTTTTTAATTTTGTAAATTTTTAAAATCAATATACTCATTTTAATATTTCTGTTTGTCTGATTTGTATTTTTATGCCACATTTTTCTTTTTTCATTCTATTTTAATCTTTTAATAATGAACAAATTATTAGATGGCAGAATTAGTAGAGCGATAAAATAACTGCTGAGTATTCTTTCTTATTTCTATTTTGATACATATATTTATAGACTCCCATAACATCGTTTCACTGTTAAACATTTTGTTTATGTCTTTGATATCCTTCTATAGTTATGGCTGTTTAAAGTGTAACATTAAACCTGTTTCACAATCCACCAGAAGATCAAATGCTGACTGTTTAGGCCAAAATTTCCAGTTTAGACATCCTTCCATGCACACTATCAATGGTGTTGCTGTTACTGGTATGTCTTGCACATAGATGAATACACTCACTCATATCTACAAAGATAGGCTGACTATGAAAGAGTGATGCTAAAGCTGTGAATTTTTGCCTGCATTAATTTCAACTTTTCCCTTTAATAATTGCATTCTTTCTCTCTGGGAACTATGTTGAAAAATAAACCTCATTTGGTAATTCCATGAGAGTATCTTAGTCAGCCTATGATCTTTTCAGCCAACCCTTGTAAGTATTGGGTTTATTACAGTTACTACCAGGCTTCTCTCTCATGTTAGTATAGTTCATAAAAATTATTATGCTACAATTTCGATTACGTGTTGAATTGTGTACCATAGTTTAACTAAATGCAATCTTTTAATCTCAATATCTTTTTTATTTCTATTTTGATACCTCAAATTATATTTTTATATTGTTTTTGTTGTTCCAGCTTTTGGTATGAATATGATGAATGTGGGGAAAAAAACAAGAAAACTCTCATTTTTTTCAGCCCCTTATAACATTTAGCCTTGCTAAGCACAGCTCATATCCCATCTTTAAATTTGATGCACATACCACATTTTATTTTCTGCAGAATTTACACATCACATAATCTCTACAATAACGGCCCAATACTACACCACAATCCACACAACACATAATCTATACAATCACCACCAAATAAAATAACACAACTCACACAACTCTTGCTGTAATTAATAACCACCCAATAAAATACCTCACACAACACATAATCTATACAATAACCTCCATAAAATATCACAACTCACACAACACCATACTCTAAACAATTAACATAGTACATCTACACAATAGCCACCCAATAATATCTCACAACACATAAACTATGCAAAAATCCTCAAATGAAATAACACAACTGACAAAAAACATACTCTGCTGAATCACCACTAAATACAACACCACCCATATACAACATGACCTCATATTTTTCTTAGTATAGTTCTCGATGTATCCTTTCATGGTTTTTACAATCAGTATGCTATCAACATGCATGTCATAAACAATGACTAAATTGTGTGAAAGTTCATCTGGATGTAAAACACTGCCACACCCAGCATGCAAAGATTGCAGCTAACACGATGATGATGTTGAAAGATATGACAAAATATCTAGCATGGATTTTTAGTGTTTTGAATGACCAGAAAGAGATTCCAGCATTGGCTTAGCACTCTTTATGTTATTTATTCTGCTAACATCAACATAGTTATTACTATATTTCTAACAAGATTATGTTGCCTTTGTATTTTAACCATCAAAGTAATCAGGAATTATGACTAACTTTCAAATTAGTAATAAAAGACAAATATTTAACTACTGAAATTTAATATCATTTGTCATGTAATAATGAAATTTCAGTTCAAGGTTTCAATTTAAATTTCAACACTTTAATGGAGGCAGTTTTAGTCAGGTTTGTGTTTAAAGGGTTAATAATGGCTTTTCTTTGTTTTATGTTTTATATTACATTTCATTCTACTAAGGACGAGATTTCTCTTTTTTTAACTCTGCAGGAAAAAGATGGAAAAAACGTGTTATAAAACGGAAGGAACCTGTAAATGTTTGTCTGTCCACCCACAGTGGTCCATATCAATGTTTGTCCATCCACAGTGGTCCATATCAATGTTTGTCTACCCATAGTTGTCCATGTCAATGTGTATCTGTCCACCCATAGCTGTCCATGTAAATATTTGCTCGTCCATGGCTGACTTTTTGAATGCCTATCTACCCATAACTGTCCATTTCAAAGTGTGTCCACCCGTGGTTGTCAATGTCAATATTTGTCTATCCACTCTGAAAAATGGTGGCTTTCAAATGGCTTTCACTCAATCATTATTTGCACTTTGTATTTGAGGGCGGTGGATTGGCAGTATCGGTAGAGGGTCGGACGCCATGCTTTGACGCATTGAGTTACGGCCCTTGCCATTCTGAGTTCAAATCCCGCCGAGGTTAACTTTACCTTTCATCCTTACAGGGTCGATAAAATAAAGTACCAGTAATACACTGGGTAATTGCTGGCCTTGTGCCAAAAGTAGAAACAATTATTTCCACTTTGTATTTTAGATAACTTTGGTGGTACTTGAAATGTGTAATATTATTTGTATTCCCCTACAAACATTTTTTTTCTTGTCAATTGCATTGTAATATCTTAGATTTCACACTAAGACAGCTATCTCTAGTGAATTACTTTCATATATGAAGGTGAAAAAGTTATTTTAATAATACTCTTATGTTTGTATATGGTAAATATTTATCTACAGAAATGTAATATTTTCTCTCACATAATGAAATTTCTGTCCAGGGTTTGAATTTAAATTTGAACACTTTAATTGACTGAGTTTCATGCAAATTGATGTTTAAAGTGTCAAGTTAAAAATATCTAACATATTTTTTCCAAGAACACATCATGATGTACCATTTATTGGCATCACTTGATTACATGGCTAAATATTGTGGTTACAATTAATTCACATTTTTTTCCTTCATAGAAAAACACAATTTTCCTCTTCAAGCTGTATTAAAATTGTTTTGTTTTTTCATAGATATAATACATAATCTATAATCTAGAAAGATAGTGTCTCTTTCAGGAAGATTGTTTGTCTCTTGTAAATGTCTGTCTAAATTCAGTCAGTGAATTAATATATTAGTTGTCTATATACAGCCAATTGATTGAGCCAAAGAAATGCTTTACGATGTTTATTTCAGCCCTCTGCACTTCAAATTTCAATGAGGTCTAGTTTGCCATTCAGCCTTTTAATTTCAATAAAAATGTACCAGTTTGGCATTCGGTCAATTCTTCCTCTATATCTATCATTTCTCACTTTCTTTCTATCACTCTCTCTTTCTCTTTCCTTCTCGGGAAGAAATTGACTGTGTTCAGACATAGAGAGGGTAGGAGTTCTACCAGGTGTAAAATGCCCAAGAAACACTCTATGATACTATGCCCCTACATTTCCACAAAGAGTTATGGAACCATCCATACTCAAAACCTTAGGGAGTTGTCATATATTTAGTATATTTTGATTAAAATCAGCTATGCTAAAAATCATTATAGTCAATATTTTATGTCCATTTCCCATGCTGGTAAGAGGTCTATCCCTATCTGAGACAAAAAGGGTAAGAGCACGTTTTTGACATGGTTTCTATGGTTGGATGCTTTCCTAATGCCAAATACTTTACAAAGTATACAACAAGACTAACATTGTATGTCAATAATATATATACCTATGTACTCTTGTATATACTACACCTTTCTATACAAAAATGCATGGGTGACGAAATCAGCAGTGGTGGAGGGTGTTCTGAAAGTACAGTAGCCAGAGTCAGAACGGGATGGAAAAAGTTCAGAGAGCTTATACCGCTGTTGGCTACAAAAAGTTTCTCTCTAAAAATGAAAGGCAGATTGTATGATACTTCTATACGAACAGCAATCCTACATGGCAATGAGACATGGGCATTGTGTGCAGAGGACCTGCGTAGACTGGAAAGGAGCGAAGCATGCATGCTCCGTTGGATGTGTAATAGTAATATACGTGAACGGCAAAGCATAAATGAACTAAGTGAGAAATTAGGAATAAGAGGGATCAGATGCTGTTTACTCGAGAGAAGACTACGTTGGTATGGCCACGTGATGCGCATGAAAGACGACAGCTGTATAAAAAAGTGCAGGGCGATCAAAATTGATGGTAGTTACGGAGTAGGTAGACCCAGAAAAACCTGGGACAATCTGATATATTCCGACCTTACACACTTGCACCTCTCTAAGACAATGTCTCTGGACCAAGATCTTTGGTGCTACGCAGTAATACAAAAGACCCGCCTTGCCTATGTACAAAGCGAAACCTACAGCCATAGGCACCTCTTAACCAAATATACACCTCAATCCACTACCCTATCCTATCCTCCCACCAACACCACCCTCTCTCTATAAAGTTGGTACCACAACATCCAGTCCAAATAAATGAGATCGAGATCAAGATTGTGTAGGTGTCACGAGAAAAAAACATACAGTCCATGCTGTAATGTGGCCGTGTAGGTAACACGGTAAAAAGTTCCCAGTTCCACACTGTAAGTGTGGTTGGTGTTAGGAAGGGCATCCAGCCATAGAAAACCTGCCAGATAGTCCTATATGAGCGAGACATGGTCACCCGACCAACCTTGCCTCAAGTGGGACAACTCCCGTCTAACCCATGCTAGCGTGGAAAATGGACGTTAAATGAGGATGATGATGATGATTTACAAAACCTCAATTCATGCTGTAAATAGTGTATATAAAAAAGAGATATGACTTACCTACATGTCCATGAATATATTTTATATTCTTGTGTTAAAAAAACTTATTTTCCTGTGTTTGTATATATATATTTCACTTGAATTTTCTTGTCAAATCTATAAGGTATGATTTAAGACATGTTTACTGATGAGTTTACGGCATCTTAATTTATTAATTAATTATCTTAATTAATATCTCTTTTGTTTTTGTTGGAATGAAGCAGTGGTATAAGCACAAATTTCTAGCTGTAATTATAATTTTATTTTTAAATGGTTTTCGCTTGCAATACTTACTTTTAATCTATGGTAAACTTGTATACCAAATATAATTTTTGAAAACATGAAGCTCTACAGATTATAAGTGTTACCCTATATATAACATTTGAGCTATTTAAGGTGTAATATGACTGCAATAATTCTATTTTAATCTATTGTTACATTTTATATCTATATATATATAGATAGATAGATAGATATAGATATATATATAGATATACTTTTGAGCTGACTTTTGGGAGGCTCCCATACAGTTCTTCATCCTTAGTGTATACTGATTGATGTTCAGAGCCATCCTCAGCATTCTTGTGTAGCACCCATCCACCATCTGAGTGAGTTTCTTGGTCAGTGTCCAAGTCTCAGACCCATACAGTAGCACATACTCTACTGTAGCAATGAAGAGATGGACCTTCAGGTCTCTCTGAAGGGCCGACTTGCACACCGATCTCAAAAGTCAGCTCCAAAGTAACACAGAGGAGACGGAGGTTAGCTGGACATGCGCACCGACATTCAGAGTTGACACTATGCTCAGTGCTCCTGTGGGAGCCCCTAGATGGACACACTAGAAGAGGGAAACTGAGGTTGACATATATTGATTCCCTAAGGACAGACACTGGTCTCTTGCAGACGCAGGACATGGCGGTGATGATGAAGTACAGAGATTGCTGGAGAGAACTCATCTATGGATCTCGGGAATTTTACCTGCCCTATATAGAGATATATTTATATATGTATGTGTATGTCTACTCAGAACGGTAATGTATTAACATACCGCTCTATCAAGTGCTTTGTGATTGCCTCAAACAACTCGTACCTGCTATATGGTAGCTACAACTTCGATTCATACCTAATATGATATTATTCTCCTAGTCTCATATATACTGTCAATAACAGTTCAGTTA
>OZ024742.1:97535366-97570366 GCA_964016885.1 Eledone cirrhosa | reverse complement strand
GCTAAGTTTTGTTACCTGTCTCAGATGTATTTTGTTTTTAAATTACTACCCAATGTCATGAATAATGTCAAATACTAGCCTGGATATCTGGCCTTAGGGGGCAATTTTTTTTTAAATCTCTGTATTTGATTGGAAATTTTTTCAAAATGGCATCAATTTTGGCAATAAAAAAATGAATAATATGTAAAAGAAGAAGAGTTGTCATCAATTTTCCTTTTTCTCTTTACCTCAATAGCAAGAATTTACACTACTAACAGCTGCTGTCACCATTTCTACTGCCACCAACAAATTACTAACATTAATAAATGACAAAATAAAAAAAAACTTATCAGTTTTTAACACAAAAGAAAATACACTTTTGTGAAATAGCAATAACAACATCGCTGAGACTCCCTACCTTCTCCACAACAACAAATATGCCACTTAAAATAATTGTTTCTACTTTTGGCACAAGGCCAGCAAATTCCCCAGTGCATTATTGGTACTTTATTTTATCTACCCCATAAGGATGAAAGGCAAAGTTAACCTCGGTGGGATTTGAACTCAGAATAGCAAGGGCCGTAACTCTATGCGTCAAAGCAGGGCGTCCGACCCTCTACCGATACTGCCAATTCACCGCCCTAAATAGTTTCAGACCACTATTTGTGAATGTAGAGTTAGAGCCTGGAAAGATGATCAAACTTTCAGGTGGAGAATACTTGAAAAGAAATATCGTTGGATCTGAACCACACACTCATGGCACCATCAATAAATCCACCTGCACTCCAACGCCAAGACACAAACAAATCTGCAACAATACCAACTCCACCACCACCATTACTTACAGCACCCCACAAAGCCCCAAAATAACAACTGCAAACACACAAACATAATCCATGTCTATACCAAACTTTGTGCCACTGAAAACAAATAACTGAAGTCTTTCATAGCAGAAAAGAAAGGCATTGAAACAGAGGATGACATTTTCAAATCTAGTACATTCCACATGCTGCAAGTCTTAAAAATTGAATAGTCATCTAGATGGTGTATAAATAAGTGTGTCTTTGGTTTAGCAGATAGCGATAGCATAATCTGTACACAATTACAGTCACGTACTCAGACCATAAATTTGTGACTTGCACAGTTAACCTTTATAGAACATGTAGATATCCACTGGAATCTTAATGTATCATTAATATGTAAAATCTACAGAGACTGGATTAGCGGGGTATTTAAGAGCCATGTGACACATAGAATTGTCAACAATCGGTGGTAGTGCATTCTAAGGGAAACAATTTCTTTAGAATCAATAACATATAGCAAAGTCATAACAAAATGAATCGGAGGAAAGTTAGCAATTAGACTAGAAGTGATTGGAGAGGCATCGCAACTGATCAGTGAAAATGAACCTAGACATTTGTCATCAATGCAATACATAATGGTTACTTTGTCAGAACTAAAGAATGAGATAGGAAGAAACAAAAGCTGGTCAATGGGCCTGAATGGTAGAAGTGAAGTGAGGCCAAAACGCCAAAATTCATTCTTTGACAGGCACAGATAATTTGATGCCAGATTTCCAGCAGCAATTTATCCAATAGTTAAGTGCTGACAGAGGTATGGGGACACTAGTTGACTGTACTTCCAACCTTGTCAGCCTAGAGCAAAGGTTCTGAACGGGGTGCTCCAGGGGGGCGTTTTGGAGCAAAGGGCGTTAGTGGGACGTTTGAAGATTTGCGGGTTGCTGGAAGCCCCTTTAGTTTGGTAAGTTTTATAAGTCATATTTGTAAGTCTCTTAGACAGCCAGTGTGAATGAATTTGAATGAAGAAAACGAAGAAAATAAATAAAAGAAGCTTGTCAACGAATTCCCTAGGGAGATAAAAGAAAAACTAAAGAAATCAAAGAAAATGAAAATAAGGACAACGTCAACTTTTACAACAGTTACAAGAACAACTTCAACAGAAATGATAACAAAAAGAGGCAATGGTGATGAAAGGTGTGGGTGTATACATATACATACATACGAACATACACACACATGCATACGTACATACATACATATACACATACATATACACATATATACACACACAGGCCGGCGTTAGTGTTTGATGAGGTTGAGAACCTCGTCAGCTTTCAGCCACAGCTGTGGTATTTAATCTCCCTAGGTAATAAAATCTGGAGACAAAAATTTTCTCAACATCCTTACACACTTAAATATAAATGCATATATATATACAAATGTATAAATGCATAGCTATATACATACGTAAATGTATGTATATATGTATGTATGTAGATTTATATATATATATATATATATATAAATCTACATATATATATATATATGTATGTATATATATATATATATATATATATATATATATATATATATATTTATAACCCCATTATCAGACTAAAATTTCTTTAGTCAAAAGTACGGTGAAAGCTATTCTATTTTCTAATTTCAAACCTGCTCACTGTTTCAAAACATACTTTCTTGTCATATATATATATATATATATTGTTATACTTTGGGAGGGTCATGTTGCCAATAAGAAACACATGCACCAGTTGCTTTCACTTCAATTTATTATATATTTATAAATTTACAAATCTACAAACTTATAAATTTCTGGTTGGTTGGTTGGTTCCACAACCAGATAGTTGTTTATATATAGTCATAGTCCTTTCGTCACACACACTGTGACCTCTTCAGTGACTGGGGATTCCTTTCTTTGTTTCTGTGCCTTTCCTTTCTTCTGTCCTACGCCATTTTGTTTCTGTGTGTGTGTTGTGTGCTCAGTTTGCGCATGCGCCACATCCGGGTGTCTGTGTGTGTTCGTTTATTTATTTACATGTTGTTGGTTGGTTGTTTGTTCTATGTGTATGTGTGTTTTCATTTTGTCCTTAATTGTAAGTTGTGATGTTGCTGTTCCATTCATATTTTCTATTTAATTTTGGTTGTAATTCTTTTATGCTTACTGCCTCTGTAATTTGCCTAAACTTGCATCTTTTCTGTGTGTGGATTCTATTTTTATTTCTATGTTCTCTAATTTACCCTTGTGTTCTATCTTAGCATGTTGGTAGAGTACAGATGATTCTTTATTATCTTGAAGGTCTCGCCAGTGTTCATTTATCCGTTCCCCTATACTACGAGCTGTCTCACCTATGTACACTATATTTTTGTTTCTACATTGTCCTTCAGTACATCTTATGCTATACACTACATTTCTAGTTTTACAGTTAATATGGGGGCTTATTTTACAGGTTATACATTTCTTATCTATACATGAGGGTCTTTGGAACGGGTATGTCTTGCTAATAAGTGTTTTTACGGAGGTACCTGGTGTTTCTACTATCTTAATATTGAGTTTATGTTTATTTAGGGCCCTTCTAAATTTGTAGGCTAGTTCGCCTCTAGGGATTGTATTGATGAACATTACACTCTGGTATTTATTGCTATCATACCATGAGTTTATTCTATTGGCCTTGTTCCTAGTTCTTTCTATTCTATTCCAAAATTTGCTCCTGTACAAGGGGCAGGTCCCATTTATGTCATTATTTACCATTTTTTCCCATTTGGTTCTGGCTCCTCTATACACTCTGATTCTATCTCTCTGATTGTAGCCAGAGAACTGCATACGGTGGATGAAGTGTTGTATGTGTCTCTCTAGTTCTTCGGGGTTGCACATGCGGGACACATTTCTCATCACCCGTACCAAATCCGCAATCAGTATGTTGATTTTGGTATGGTCCGAAATGGCCGAGTTTCGGTGGATCAGATGTTTGGAAGTCTTGGGTTTGGCATAATGGGAATGGAGGATTTGTTTTTGGTTGTTAATGGTATCTAACCAGAGCTCTGTGTCTAGTACAGGTAATCGATGGTTGGGGTGTCTACTTGGGTAGAAATGTATAACCTGTAAGATAAGCCCCCATATTAACTGTAAAACTAGAAATGTAGTGTATAGCATAAGATGTACTGAAGGACAATGTAGAAACAAAAATATAGTGTACATAGGTGAGACAGCTCGTAGTATAGGGGAACGGATAAATGAACACTGGCGAGACCTTCAAGATAATAAAGAATCATCTGTACTCTACCAACATGCTAAGATAGAACACAAGGGTAAATTAGAGAACAGAGAAATAAAAATAGAATCCACACACAGAAAAGATGCAATGTTTAGGCAAATTACAGAGGCAGTAAGCATAAAAGAATTACAACCAAAATTAAATAGAAAATATGAGTGGAACAGCAACATCACAACTTACAATTAAGGACAAAATGAAAACACACACACACATAAAACAAACAACCAACCAACAACATGTAAATAAATAAACAAATAGATAAATGAACACAGACACACACAGACACCCGGATGTGGCGCATGCGCAAACTGAGCACACAACACACACACACAAACAAAATGGCGTAGGACGGAAGAAAGGAAAGGCACAGAAACAAAGAAAGGAATCCCCAGTCACTGAAGAGGTCACAGAGTGTGTGACGAAAGGACTATGACTATATATAAACAACTATCTGGTTGTGGAACCAACCAACCAACCAGAAATTCATAAGTTTGTAGATTTGTAAATTTATAAATATATAATAAATTGAAGTGAAAGCAACTGCTGCGTGTGTTTCTTATTGGCAACCTGACCCTCCCAAAGTATAACAATATCGGTTTCAACACACGATTTCAGATAAAGAATCTTGCTAAACAAATTCAGAAACGAAATATATATATATATATATATATAAAATTAATCAGAATAATAATAACTCCAGAAAACACTTTGTAGAGTGCTTTTAACCTATTGTAAAACTATATTCATTGAGTAATCAATGAACCATATTAAACTTTGGTTATATATATAAATCTACATACATACATAATTATATATATATATATCTACATACATACATATATACATACAGACATTTACGTATGTATATAGCTATGCATTTATACATTTGTATATAAACATGCATTGATATTTATGTGTGTATAATATTATACACGCACACACATACACACACACATATATATATATATAAATATATATATATATATATATATATATATATATTATTATTCAAAATATTAACAAATGAAGATATTCATATAATCAAAATATATGCTTTATTATAATATATTTCGAAGGTACTGTGTTGTTTATTCTCCGGTACGTCCTCGTCAGATAAAATATATGATTTGATATATGACATATCTCAACGGTCTTGGTATTTCAATTCCAGTATTAGCAGTGATTTATTTCATCAAATCTCAACATTTATATACCACAAATAATAATATGATAAACTTAAAGGAAAAATGGACATGGAGCGAATTAGAGATATAAGTGTGTAAAGAAGAGGAGATGCAAACAAAAAATAAAAATAAATAAAAAGAAAGAGAAAAAAAAATACATATATAAATATTTAAATGAATATATAGATGGGTGAAATAGATGAAGAAATATGTATAAAAAAGAAAAAAGAAGAAAGAAGAGATAACGACAAAAGAAAGTATGGGAGGGGGGGGGGGGGGTATAAGTAGATAAAACCGTTGTTTTCAAATATTAGGTCAATTGAAGCGACCAATCAATTACCAGAGATCATTGAATATCTCTAGTATTTGGTTATGGTTAAGTTAATTATACTAATATAATATATCAAAATTAATCAATACATTACTTTTCATAGCCGCCACATATTTACTTAATTAAAAATTGATATAATTTAATTTAACTCATTATAGATTTTAATTTCTGATTTAGGTAATATATTCCATAAGTATTTTGTTACAACTTTATAAAATTCATCTTTAAAGCATATTTAAATAATGATTAAACCTGTATTAAAATATATATTAAAATACATGCATGTATCACCTTTATAAAATCGTTTCAAATCATATAATTACAGGATTAAATTTTAGTTATATTTACTCTCAAAAGTTTTATTTCGTTAATTTAAATTTACTTCAGTAATTACAAATTATTACAGTTTCCTTTTAAAGAAATTCTTATATTATTCAACTATATAATTTATGTCAAAAATTAAAATAGCAAGCTATTCAAACAGAATAAAAATATTTTCGAATAATGTAAACCAAAGGAAGATATCTCATTCACCATATGTGAGCATTAAACAATATATCTACTCTGAAATCATAATCTATAAAGCTCAGTGTATGGACATGCTCCTTTGTTATAGAAATCTACGATATAGAATTTCCTCAATTGAAATTTACAATTCAGTATTCGAAATAACTTCGATTGCGTCTTGGCACATATAATTTTTTCAATTTCACCCACAAGTACGCAAAAAATAGATAAAACTCAATATTTTACGATTTTTTCTCTCTCATTTAAACTGCTAAACTCTTTCCATTACCATTCAAAATCTATACAACTTCATACTTTCTCTTTCCAAGCATGATATTGATACTGTCCGTTTTACTCTCTCATATCATCTGCTTACCTCTATCTACAACCCACACATTTTGCTACTTTCTCTTTTATACTTCAAACCTACTGATTTATTTCCAAACGCATACAAACACACACTCACTTCAAATGATAAAAAAACATTTAAAGCAATTAAACAACGTGCGTGATTTATACTTTTAGTTGCTTCAAACTTAATGATTTATTTACAAACACATACAAACACACACTCACACATTTAAAGCAATTAAACAACGTGCGTGATTGCCGAAGAGAGAGAAGAGAGTGAGAGGGAGAGAGAGAGAGAGAACGTTTATTATTACATAAAGTACTAGTAATGTACTGGGTAATTGCTGGCCTTGTGCCAAAAAAGTAGAAACAATTATTACATTTCATACGAAACGACAATTATTCAAAAGCAACAGATACATTTATTCAACAACAAGCGATAAATCTTTTTTTAAAACCTCTCAACGAACGTGGATTCTTACAGACTTTGAGTCGAATCGGTTTGAAATTGTGCAAATGTATAAACATGGAACATGTGCACACACACAACAACAACAACAACAATCTGCCTTTTATAGATAATGATAAACAATAATATCCTCTATGAGGTCACTAAACCTGCTAGAAACAGCAGCTAACTCTCCCCCATACCACACTCATCCCTACTGTCTTAAATTTAGAAAACATATCTTCTATGATGTCACTAAACCTGCTAGAAACAGCAGCTAACTCTCCCCCATATCACAACACTCCCTACTGTCTTAAATTTAGAAAACACATATCCTCTGTGAGGTTACTAAACCTGCTAGAAACAGCAGCTAACTCTCCCCCATATCACACCCATCCCTACTGTCTTAAATTTAGAAAACATATCTTCTATGAGGTCACTAAACCTGCTAGAAACAGCAGCTAACTCTCCCCCATATCACACCACTCCCTACTGTCTTAAATTTAGAAAACACATATCCTCTATGAGGTCACTAAACCTGCTAGAAACAACAGCTAACTCTCCCTCATATCACAACCCTCCCTACTGTCTTAAATTTAGAAAACACAGACAACCATGCAGAACAACTCCATCGCAGCTCTGTTCGGCTGGCATCGTCTACGCGCGTGTTGCGCAAGTACTGTGAAACAATAAATTTCAACACTTTTTTGCACAGAGATAATAAACCATAGGCGAAACTACAATTGTCACCACTGGCGCAGCTCCTGCTTCCAGGTCTGCAATTCATTCACCCAGTGCCTGGCAGACAAAAAAGTGCTGCCATAAAATGGGTGGTGCAACCTAACTTTGGTAACTTAATGACCCCGAGCAACGCCGGGCTTTAATGCTAGTCTAATGATATTTCTAAACCATAAATCAACAATTGTCAAGTTAAATATTGAATTGTCCTGATCAAAACGTAGGATACAGAGACTCATAATGAAATTATTATAATAGATAAAACATCAATACATTATTACTCCAGCATAGTTACGTCCCTTTACGATCTGAGTTCAAATCCCGCCTTTCATTCTTACGGGGTCGATAAAATAAAGTACCAGTAATGTATTGGGTAATTGCTGGCCCTATGCCAAACAGTAGAAACAATTATTACTCCGGTAAGGCAAACATTATAAATATATTTATAAAATTATTAATTGTCAATATTCTTTCGAAACTTGTATAATGCTTGGAATGTTTTACCGGTTCTATGTTGGCAGCTGCTAAATAATTCATTCTCCTTGTTAATTAAATTGTCATAATTTGTAATTATCAATAGAGTCTCAAGATTGCAAAGTTTGCAATTTGGCGAAATGGAAGCGTTCCGATAGGAATTGGCATTCTTCAGCCGTGTCCAAGAGATGGAGTATTTAATATTCTTGTCCTTCAAAAACCATATTAGTTGTGAGTGTGAAGTTGAACATTTTTTGTCTGGTTTCGAAAAGGAATGTTTATGATTGTACCAACGAAGTTTAAACCCAGATGAAGTCGCACCAATGTAGTTATATATATTATTATTTGTCTTAATGGTGCATTTATATACTAGATTCTTGTCAAGGCAGTTATTTTGTAAGGGACATTTAATTCGCTATTATTATGTTTTTCTACAATAAATAATATGTCGTTTCTATATAAACCACCGGTAATCTCCGGCAGTTTTCTAGTTATCATGTTAAGGATGAAAATTCCCACAAGATCGGTAACTTGCGCCAAATCAGACGAGCCCATAGTAATGTCAAAGTTCTTCTTCCTATCGGATCTAGTCCAAAGATCATTATTAAATTCTGTCAATGTTCGCCTTGCCGTTAATATGATATTTATCTCATCACTAGATAGATCCGTGTGCTTATATGCATATGATAACGCCTTATTTAGTAGGTTAGGAGTTATTGAGGAATAATAACTCGCTATGACAATTTGAATGAACTTATTATTTTTCTTATTTTCGATATTATTGAACCAATCTATGACTTCACTAGTACCCTTCCATAGGTTTAGCCTTGACCTAAATTTAAGCGTTGGTAAAATCCTATCTATAATGATTTTACTAATTATTCAGAGATCTGATTTCGAAGGTGCAATAAGTCTAACAGGTAAGTCTTCTTCAAATTTACTTTTATGGTCTTTAAAATGTATCCGCGGTTGCCTTGGTATGAAGGGTTCGGTTTTCCGCTCTATTCCGAGATTAGTGATAATTTCAAATGCATCATTATTAATATCCAATAAATCTTCACTTGGGGCCTTTTTGTAATTTTTTCTCAATTCTTTTAAAATTAAGTCGTTATATTTTGTTCTTTCAATCCCATATAAATTGTTTGTTTTGTCTCATTTCACTATTTTGTTTACTTTCTGTATGTCATTAATTTTTTCCTTTAGACCTCTAAGGTATTATTGGCCTCTATATGTTTTTGTTTTAATTTTATATTCCTTAATATATTTATAATTTGGTTTTCGAAATTAGCCAAGAGTTTGTTGTAAGAAGGATTTTACCTAGATTTAAAAATATGCTCGAAATTGTGGTTGGTGTTTTCCTTATCCGTTTTCTCTTTATTTTCAAAGTGAAAAGCACCCCACCGCAGTCTTCTTTTGAAGGAGTTGGTTTGTGCAATAAGGTTTTTCATATATTCTTCGTTAGATGGTAAAGGTATATTTTGGAGTGATATAGAAATCCTGAAGAACTCCATCACTTGATGGTAATCTATTGCACTTGTTAGTAGTCTATTGTTAGTAATCTATTGCAGTAATCTATATATATATATAAATCAGGGGCGAAGGGTCCGTGCATGCAACGCATGCAGTGCATGCATTATAGAATCTTGAGTTGATCAATTGCGTCGGTTGAAGCAAGCAGAATTTTGGCTGCTTACTAAAACGTACAGACACAAAAAAAGATAACACGCGCACATACACACAAACACACGACAGCTTTGGGGCAAGCAGAATTTCGGCTGCTTACTAAATCGTAGACATAAAAAGATAATACACACACACACACACACTAGATAACACTACATGCGGCTTTGACCGGGAGGGTCATTTAGAGGGAATTGGGCGATTGGACTGCATGCCCTGCTTTCCAGGTTACCCTTCGCCACTGATATATATATGAGCGCAGTGTGACAAGAAGCTTGCTTCCCGACCACATATTTCCGGGTTCAGTCCCACTGCCCAGGCCGACCAAAGTCCTGTGAGTGAATTTGATAGACCGAAACTAAAAGAAGCCCGTCGTATATATGTATATATGTCTGTGTGTCTTTGCGTTTGTATTTTCCCTCCCACCAATGCTAGTTGGTTTGTCGACGTCCCCATAACTTACCAAGGTGATGCTCCAGCATGGGCGTAGTCCAGAGACAGAAAAAAAGTAAAGTATATATGTGTGTGTGCGTGTGTAGAAGAGGGGTCTCAAACTCAAGGACACAAAAGGGCCATTACGTACTAGAGGAGAGGCACAGTGGGCCAAACGTGGTGGTGCGTGAAGATTTTCACCACTTATAATCATTTCTACTATAGGAATAAGGCATGAAATTTGGGGTCTAGGGTTTAGTCGATTACATCGATCCTAATACACAATTGGTACTTAATTCATTGACCCCAAAAGGATGAAAGGTAAAGTTGAGATCGGCGGAATTTGAACTCAGAACGTAAAAACGGAAGAAGTACTGTTAAGCATTTCGCCAGACGTGCTAACGATTCCACCAGCTCACCGCCTTATTTTCACCAGTTATAATGCAATATGAAATATTGGTTCTACCACGGGCCACAGAAAAGTAGCTCACGGGCCGCATGTTTGAGCCCCCTGTTGGAGATATATAGATAGATAGATAGATAGATAGATAGATAGATAGATAGACGTGTACCAAACACACATTTCTTACTCTCTCTGTCCCTCCCTCTTTCTTTCTCCATTTATATATATATATATATATATATATATATATATATTTATATTATAAAATAACAGGAGGCTGGGCTGGTGTAATTCCTTAAAAGGTTTATTATACTATGATCATTTCAATGACCGGGTTGAGTATGAATCCGGTGACATCATCAGGTATTCGAAATATAACAAAGGAATATAATAGACAAAATCCATGGGGCTGAAAATCAGGTCTTTGATGGGGTGGAAGTAGTACACTATAAGCCTACGCCCCGTCACCAGATGGACATAAGTAGGCTTAATAATCACCACTTGAGAGCGGTCGACCGGGGTAGAAGCTGCTAAATGTTCAGTCGCCCTCATGTCTCTGATTTTCAGCCCCATGGATTTTGTTTATTATATTCCTTTGTTATATTTCGAATACCTGATGATGTCACCGGATTCATACTGAACCCGGTTATTGAAATGATCATAGTATAATAAACCTTTTAAGGAATTACACCAGTCCAGCCTCCTGTTATTTTATAATAATTAACTCCTTACTCGCACCACCAACTACACAAACGAAGACGGGTGTGTTGCATTATGTTGAGTGCTCTCCATAATATTACATCGAGGTTGACCATACGTAATGACCAGTTCTATCCAGTGGTGAACCAACAAACCTAAATAAATATATATATATATATCAACTAGAAATTGATTGACATATATATATATCTAAAATAAACACATGAAACAATCACAGGGGATAATTTGTAAAGTGTGTAAGCACACCCAGCTAGGTAGGTAACTAATTAAAGTTTAACTAGATCTTCAAATATAGATACCATTTAAAATGATTAATCAGATTTTAAAAGGTATCTATATTTGAAGTTCTAGTTAAACTTTAATTAGTTACCTACCTAGCAGTGTGTGCTTACACACATTACAAATGTGAGTGGTTCATGTGTTTATTTTAGATATATATATATGTCAATCAATTTCTAGTTGATATAAAATGCTCGGATCTATTCATTGAAATCTTTGAGCATATTCTACAGTGGATAGGGCGCATGTTTCGGACATGACACCCTTAATTTAATTTTGGATATATATATATATATATGGCGTTGTTGAAAAGAGCATTGGCCTTTGACCTGGCAATAAAAACTGGAAACAAAATTCTTTCTGTACCAAAACCAACGCACACACACACAGAAAATTTTGTATGTGTGTGTGTGTGCGTGAACGTTTATGTGTGTGTGTTTCTATCTATGTATATATATATATAAGGAATACAGATATTTCTTTCCACTCAAAATATTACAACAGCTGACAGTGAAATATAGAATTTAAAAAAAAAGCTTTTTCGACTGAGATCAAATCTGTGAGAACATTCACGTCTATTTTTATATAATTTGAAATAGTTTGCCTTTGTTTTGGACTAAAACTTTTTTGTATTTAATTCGTGCGAGTATTTTTTTAAGATTCTAACACAACTTGATTTGGCCCAATAATCTACTGATATCAAAATCAGTAGTATATTGAAAAATAGGAAAATAGGTTAGGGAGGCATTTTCGTGATTTGGCTGAAATGGGTTGAGAACCTTTGGCCTAGAGCAACATAAGATGTGAAGTGTTCCCTGATGTCCTGACAGCTATCTATTTCTGTGCACCTGGGAGTGTTAGTGCTTATGATGGAGGACACACACAAAGGGGTTCATAAATAAAAAGTTCTGTCCCATTGCTTTTCTAAACACACAGTTTAAGATTTAGGCTACAGTGATAGCAAGGAAATTGATGCTTGTCATCAAAAGTGTGGTTGGGAAGGTACAGACATAGGCAACCCTACAATATCTATCCATGACAACCTCAACTTCATATACTCTATCATAGAGAGATTAGGAAGTAAACCTGGCTTTGGCAAAGCTCTGCTCAATTTGGATCAATTGAAAGCTTCTGATAATCATTGATAATTGGAGACAATGCTCCAGGTAACTTGTCACATTCTCAGAGACAGTAGAGCATCAGTTCCCAGCAACATCTGCTTCGTGATCAGAGTAAATTGCCACCTATCAGAAATATTTCAGATCATGCATTCAGGCCATCAATGATTATCTTCCTTTCTGTATGTACTCTCTGTACTCTCTCTTGAACTCCTAATGTTGATGCTGTACATGTTGAAGTGTATTCCACTCGAAAATTAATATGGAAGTGTTGCATCAACATGTGGAAATGTCACCATGATGGTTAGTGGTGTTGCTGCTCTTCAGCTGAGGAGGCATCTCCACATCCTCCAACAGCATTGGGTGCTGTACAGCTAGACCTGTTAAGTTGCCCTTGTGAAATGGAGGTGTTCCAGAGGTCAGGCAATTCAGCAACTTTTACATTGATGGTTCCACATGCCATGGCTATTGAGGATGTACAATTTGCAAATGTTCTTAGATATCTAACATTTATGGCTGACCTTTATACGTATGGTGCATCTTTCCACAGCTCATCTTGTCAAGGGAAGCCTGAAACTGGGTACCTGGCATGTTGTCAGACACTCACAACACTCTACCATTTGGGAATGTAGTCAGTAGATATTTCTTATTAGCAGTTAATGGAGGACTGGTGAGGGAGAAGAGTGACAATGATCTTGGGCAAATTCTAGGCATGGAAGTGATGCCAAACAGTCTTATCCAAGATTCATGCAAAGTGATGAAACAATTCCTCATGTACTTGTTCAATGTTCATGCATTGCTGACTTGTAGGTTTTTTCAAACAGCTTTTCTTGTGTATAGAAAAGAGCTGATTATCAGTCGTCTCTTCCATGAAAATGATCCTGCCACCTTATTTTGGCCAAGAAGAACAGGCAGTTTTTCTCAGACCAGTGGACATTGAGCACAGAGTATCTGAGAAGGCTAGAGAAAAATGAAGTGAACCTGTTCTAATGGATGCTTAACAGAAGTACACATGAACAAAGCAATAGAGAATAAATTAGCATAAGCAGGATTAGATGCAGTGTACAAGAGAGAAGTCTGTTTTTGTATAGTCATGTGATGTGTATGAAGAATGAGAACTTCATAAATAAATGCAGGAGACTCAAAATCAAGAGAAGCTCTGGAAGAGGAACACTTAGAAAAACATGGGATGATATAATAAAAGTTCACCTTAAAAAGATGATGATACATGACTGACTTGTCTGTCCATTTGCCATACTTCAAGACATCTGTCCTCTCATGCAGTTAAGTTAAAACATGCATTAACATTTAGGTTTCTCAGCCTCTTTTCCTCAGCACCTACTCTCACTCTCCTTTCCTCTCTGTGATGACTCTCTCACTCTACCCTCATAATGCAGCAGATAAGTTATGGTCCTCTCAGCCTGTCCCCATGGTCTGTGACTCTCCTTCCCTCTCAACTGATGGTTCTCACAGAAAGTTGCTCCTATAATGCTTCCACTGCCATGTTCACATTCTGACCCCACCCCCTATTTCTATCACTAACCCTCTCTCACTGGCTAAGGCCACAATGATCACCCTAGTGCTAATGCCATGTATGATCAGTAATAAATGACCAGCATGTTCTAAAAAGCGCTACTTACATCAGTACCCCTCTGTAATATAGTAGTCTTGGTAGCACTATAAAATGCAAACTGTTTACTCTGTAAGTGTTAATGTTGGTGCCACACTAAAACGCTTCCAGTAAATTCTACAAAGTTGTAGTGCTGGTCCCACTATACTATGCACATACTACACTTTGTAATGTTGGCATTAAGAAGGGCTTCCAGCCATAGAAATCATTCTAAAATAGAAGCTATGAGCAAACATGATTTTCTGACCTGTCTAATCTCAGCTCACAACAACTTATCTAACCCTGCAAAAATTGAAAATGAATGTAAAACGATGATGATGATGGTGTTTTTTTTTTGTTTGTTTTATGACAAAAATGACTCTTCTATGTTGTAATTGCTTTAGTTTTGACCCACAGTCTCATATCAAGTCACATGCCAAACATGTATAACTCTGAAATGAAGAAGACATTTCCAGTAATGTTTATGCATGTAGCTTCAGAATACTCCGGAAATTATTGCAGATTCTGTGACAGGTTAAAGATTACTGTGTAACACCAGTGATAGCTTAACATGTGATGTCAATGGAATGTTTAGAGTAGAAAGGCATTTGTGAATGTATATTTGTGTGTGTCTGGTGATAACTCTCACACTTATATTTGTATAATTTTTACATTTCCATACAACTTGCAATATATTAAGTATTCTAGAATTGTAAACAAGCACATGCATCCCTCATGTTTCCATGACCAATGTATGCACATATATATACATATATATGTATATATATATATAGAGAGAGAGAGAGATAGAGAGGAAGAGAGAGAGATTCAAACATATAGCGATATAGACATATGTATATATATATATTTTCACATACACACACCTTTAACTAATAATACTATGGTTCGCAATTTCTGATTTCAAATAATGGTATACACATGATCACACACATACGAGGGTTGGCTGAAAAGTTCATACGCTGACCAAAATACTCTCATGGAATGACCAAATGAGGTTTATTTTTCAACATGGGCCTTGCGCAGAAACAATGCAGTTATTAATATGAAGAGTTGAAATTAATACATGCAAGATTTCAAAGCACTAGCATCACTCCTTCAAAGTCAGCCTTTGAACTTTCAGCCTTCCCTTAGATGCACACACACACACATACATATACACTCATAAATGTGCACACACACATATATAAATGTGTACATATACACACCCATGCCAGCATGGAAAATTGGATGTTAAATGATAATAGTAATAATTGTTTCTACTTTTGGCACAAGGCCATCAATTACCCAGTACATTACTGGTACTTTATTTTATCGACCCCGTAAGGATGAAAGGCAAAGTTAACCTCGGCTGGATTTGAACTCAGACCGCAAAGGGACGTAACTATGCTGGAAAGCATGGCGTCCGACCCTCTGCCGATACTGCCAATCCACCGAATAATGATGATGATCATCATCATCATCACCATTTAACGTTCATTTTTCCATGCTAGCATGGGTTAGACGATTTGTCCTGTTGTGAAAAATGTCGGGTCAGGTGACCATGTCTGGTTCACACAGAACTGATTTTGGTTTGGTTTTTACAGCTTGGATGATCTTGCTAACACCAACCACATTTACTGTGTGAACTGGGCACTTTTTATTGTGAAATCTACACAACCATTTTACAGTGTGGGCTGGCTGGTTTTTATAGTGCACCATCACAACCACTTTAGAGTAAGGGCTTGATAGGAGAGATATATTGGGATTGGTGTTAGATGTATGCTTCAGGCTGTACTCAAGGGAGCTGCATGGAAGAGTGAGGTGGAGTGGAGTTGTAGGTAGCATATACTATATTTATGCTTCAGCTTATTCTCGTGAGAATGCGGGTCTTCTGTATTACTTCATAGTGCCAGAGATCACGGTCATGTGCTTTGAGCTTTATTTTCATAGTCAGGAAATGAAGAAGTCTGCCAGAGTGAAATCGGATGATGAATGCTAAGTGCCAGGGTGCACTGTCATCATGGAGAATCCAGTTCATCAGGCACCACAGATTCAGTTACTTTTGCCGAGTGTTCTCTCTCAAACACCTCAGAACTACTCAGTAAAACTCTGTTTTGATGAAACAGAGTGAAGAACTACATAGTAAAACTCTTTCATGATGAAACAAAATGAAGGAAACAGAGTACAATGCCAGGAAGCTAGGAGAGAAGCCATGCGACAAGTATAATTTACAAGGAGTAAGCAGATAATAAAAATAATAAGCATCTTTTGTAAAGTGAAGATTTAGGATGTGAGGTGTTCAGGGTTGTGAGACAGTGTATGAGGGAAAATTGTGATGCTGTTGAGGAAAAGTGTGTCCAAGATGATAATGGTGCACTTGTCCTCAACGACACTGTAAAGAAAGGATAATAGAAGTGTCATTATGAAAGAGTACTGAATAAGGAGAATGATTCAGAGGAAGATAATTTAAACCCATGTAGACCCAACAGAGAGTCCAGCAATAAAAGTTATGTAAGAGAATAAAGGGTATGATGATGGGGAAAATACCAGGACCATTGGGGATAGTTGCCAAGATTCTAAAAGCATCTTGGATGGTGGGTTACTCCTTAACAACCTGTAATTTAATCCAAATAATACAAAATAGTGTCATAACCAATGACTGATGTAGCAGCCAGCAGCACTGTTAACTGCTACAAAGGCAAATGATATGCACTTGACAGAGAAAAATATAGAGACATCAATTTGATATACTAGGTCATGAAGGTTGCTGAAAGAGTGATAGCATAGTTGATTAGGGACCAAGTTAGCCTAGATGATATGCAGCATCCTCTTTCTTGTGCGGCAACTGCAGAAGAAGTACCTAGTTAAAGGTAAACACCTTTACTTGGCATTTCTTGACCTGGAGAAAGCTTTTAACAGTTCCTCATTCAATAATCTAGTGGGCTCTAAGAAAATTAGAAGTAGATGAGTGGTTTGTGAAGACTGTACAAGCCATGTATAGAGAAGTACTCAGCATAGGTAGGATTAACAATGACTGTAATGAAGAATTTAGCATGCAAGTAGTAGTCAATCAGGGTTCTGTTCTAAGCCCTCACTTATATATTATCATATTGCAGGCTATAACAGAGGAGTTCAATACTGGCTGCTCATGGGAACTCCTATATACAAATGGTCTAACCCTTGTAGTTGAATCTATAGTAGAAATTAGAGAAGAAATTCCAAACCTGGAACTATGGCCTAGAATTAAATGTCAAATTGACAATGACTAAAGTCTTAGTAAGTAGAAAGAGAAACAGGCCCCATACCATTCAGGGAAATGGTCTTGTTAAATGCGTACTTAAGGAGTAGGTATAAATTCCATTCTATGACCCAAATGCAAACTATGGGTTTGCAAGAGATGTAGTGGAGTCTCAGGAAGGATAGCAAAGAATGTGGTTTTTATATGTGGTCAATGCACAGGAGCAGTAAGTAAGAGCTCACAGGAAACAAGGTCCTTTAAATGCTCATAAGATCTGTACAATTAGATGAGAGTTTCTGTTACCTAGGTGACCAAATTAGCAGTAGAGGTGGGTTTTTCTCTACTCTAATAGCCAGGGTGAGAATGAAATGGGAAAAGTTCAGGAAGTTACTACTGCTGCTAGCTACAAAATGTTCTTCCCTCAAAATGAAAGGCAGATTGTATGAAGTTTGTGTACAAACAGCAATGCTGCATCGAAATGAAAGTTGGGTAATATGTGCAGAGGACCTACTGAGATTAGCAAGAAATTAAGCTTGCATGATCCGATGGATATGTAATAGTTGTGTGCATAAATGACAAAGCGTCATGAGAGGCTTTGAGGGGTCAGATACAGTGAGCAGGAAAGGAGATTGCAGCTATATTGACAGGTGATGCATATGAAGAATGACAGCTGCATAAAAAGATGTAGGGCACTGTGAAAAAGAAGACATAGGTAAGTTTGTTATAAGGTGATAAAAGCTGAGCTTGCACAGTTATACCTCACAAATGAGATGGAACAGGTTTAAGATCTTGTGCTCTATTGCAGAAGACTCATCCTCACATGTGCACAAGATGAAACAAATGTGTAGAAGGCACTAGTCTGGACCAATCTCCTGCTCTTTACTCCTCCCAAAACTCCGTACCTTCCATCCCACCATTCATCAGCTCTATAACCCACATACCTTATCCATGTTGAAGCTGCATACTTGTTCTATCCCCCCCCCCCCTGATACACCTTTCCACTGAAACCATGCAAGAAATAAACAATGTCAACCCTGTATGGTGATCTAGTACTATAACAACAAAGCACCCAATCTACCCTGTTCAATGGTTGTTTTGGTGCTACAATAATAAGAAGCCCGTCCACACTGTAATGTGCTTAGTTTTAGGAAAGACATCCAGCCCTAGAAATCTAGCCAAAATACAGATCTGTTTGAGCAAGAAATGGTCACTTAAGCTGAATTGTCTCATAACATGACAACCTGTATAACTGATGCAAGCGTGGAAAAATAGATGTTAAACGATGATGATAAATATATGCATACATACATATCCTAACCTTTATCATTTAATATCCACTTTCCCTGCTTTCAAGGTTTGGATGGGTCTTCACAGACTGTCTTTAGTGAGAAGGGACACTGACCTCCCAGGCAGGCTGGCATCTCACACGGTTCTGCGTTTAATCAAGTGTCTTTTATCATAGCACCAGTACCAGGCAGAATGTCATATCTTTGACATAACTAGAGAATCCTCCCAAACTCTTATTTGGCATGATAATATTTGTCGCATTTTTGAGAAACACTTTTGATAAACTTGGGCAGTGAGACTGATATTATAAATGAAAAGGCAAAAAAAAAAAAAAAAGAAATTAATCAAATTTAATAATCAATGAATTCCAACAGAAAAGACATAAAGAAGACAAACAAAAATAAATAATATGACAGAAAGAGAGGAAAACTTGAACATACACAATTTAGTCAAGTTGATTAAAGATTTTGGTAAACAGCCAAAGGCTGGTACCTTACACTAGAGATCTCCTGGAGCAGTATCTAGAACGTTCTTTCCCTTCATAGAATATTTTCTCCGAGGAAAAAAAAATAAAGCAGAAAACAGATTTCGTAGTAGTGTAAGCAGAGTGTATGTAAAGAATAAACAATAGAGAAAATATATAAAACGATAAACTTCAGATACAACATTGGAATAAATACAGAAATTTTTTGAAAATAAAATTGGTTTTAACCATGTTTTATGTGTATATGTATGAATGTATAATACATATATACGAGGTGTGTCAGAAAAGTTCCAGAACTGATGTCACAAAAGATTTATTTCAAACCCAAATTTCACACAAAGAGTTTTCTCCTTCAAAGTAATCCCCCTGGAGTCTAATGCACTTTTCCATCCTTTTCTGCCACACTTGGATGCACTCCTGGAAGGATTCTTCCGATATCCTCTGCAGTTCCGTCGTCACAGCCTTTTTGTTGTCGTCCACGTCTAGCATGGGTTAGTTGAGTTTTCCCATTGTAAGACAGCAAAGTCAGCGGAACATGTTTTGCTCTCTCAGAACTGGTTTCAGCTTGGTTTGTATGGCTGGATGCCCTTCAAACGCCAACCATATTTACAGTGTTTACTGAGTGCTCTTTATTGTGGTACTTACATGACCACTTTACAGTGTAGGCTGGGAATCTTTTGTTGTATCAACAATATGACCACTTTACAGTGTGGGCTTTGTGCTTTTTGTTGTGACACCTACATGATAGCTTTAGAGTGAAGACTGGGGGCTTATTGTCATGGCTCCAGTGTTTGCCAAGTTGACTTTAAAACCTTTTTATTCTAGGCCATGCTTCCAGGTTTGGGTTAGATTCAGCTATAAGGGTTAGGTCATCTGCATAGAGGAGTTCCCATGGGCAGCCAGTCTTAAAATCCTCCATTATAGCCATCAGAACAATAATAAACAGGAGGAAGCTAAGAATTGCGCCCTGATGGACCCCAGCATGAACACTAAATTATTTGCTACAGTAATTGCTAATTCTGACCGTGCTACCTGATCCTCTTTACATGACTTGTACAGCCCTCACAAACCAATTGTCTCCTCCTAGTTTTCTAAGAGCCCACCAGATAAAAAACCCTTACATCTGTAGCATCTCCAGATCTCATTCCATATATAAACCATTTTGACTCTTTAGGGAAGTGCAGAATCATAGTGCACAAACACGTTTCTGCAGGCATCCTTTAAAATTTGGTGTGTATGAATCCTTCTCCTGTGACATAGTGTAAAGTTCAGTAGAGAGAGGGTTCCACAAATTATGCTTTTTCTTTCTGTCCTCCTTTGCCCTAGTAATCCTGAGAGAGTCATGGGTGGGGGTGTCAGTACAGAGTCCTCCAACACATCATCCAGAAGTCTCTATTGGAAGCAACTGTCATTAAAAGATCTAGTTGGATCCCCAATCGAGAGCAATTGAGGTTATAGATGCTAACCAACAATCTTGTGTGTGGTCTACCGCTGAGTCTCCTCTGCTAAATGTTAGAAAGATGAAATATTTATATGCAATAAGCAAAGAACCAGTAATAGGACTACATTATGGATTTCTATTAGGAGTAATTGATTAATTATTTAATTATTGAATGTCGAATTCAATATTATTTATAAATTTGGAGAGTTGCTACATCAGAAGTTGCTGAAGTTTTTATATGCATGATTCTTTTTGTTTGTGTATGTGCTTTATAAAGGGGTATGCAGTGGGGGTGTGGGTCTTTTCCGGTGCGGTGTACATTAGAAATACTTAGATATTTTAAAATTGTGTGCTTACGAATGTAATCTTCCTGATTGTCTTTTTAGCAGTAGTAATTTTGTATGTAATATTTTTGGCATAATCCAGATACATTTAGGCCTCCAGTGTACAGTTTTGCTGTTGTTATATAATATTTTAGACACTAAGATATGTTTTTCTCCTTCAATTTTCATATATAACATAAGGAAAATATGGTTTAAGTGAAGAAATTGATGCAGATCTTGAATGTTTTAGAAGGACCATATATGTCTTTTGGAAGTCCACTGTAGGGACTTTGTATTTCTATACTACTTCCTTATGTACACAGCTTGAGTTTATGATATAGAGGTCAGTGTTTGTGCAGTTACATTTAGTATAATATGCATGTGTGTGTATATATATATATAAATTCAGCGAGGATCGTATTTCGGCGGGTAGAAAAAGCGAAACGTAACGCAAATTCTGAGTCATGCTGGCAAGCGCTCCATAGTTTAAAAGACTAGAGCAATAAACATAGGTTATAAAGGTCATAGAAACTGAGAAGGCGGTTAAGAAGCTATAGACCACCTAAGCCAAAAAGCAAGTGAAGCTAAACAGGTCAGACAAAATAAATGACATAATCATATATATATATATATATATACATGTAAAGTTATATTTAAAATTGTTGGGTTACAACTAGTAAATATTTATAACTGATATAAAAGCACTCGACAAATACTTGGAGTATATTTACAATATTAAATAAATGGAAAACTATATTTATAAAACCATATTTATTTCATTATATATATTTCGGGGATATCATATTAACAATATGCTATGCCTTCATCAGACAAAATACAATATAAACAGTTTTATAGATAAATATATTCGACATACCGTAATAAACATCAACTTCATTTGAAGAGGTTCACTCTAGCAGTGAAAATACAGAGAGAAAGAAAGAGAGAGAGAAAAGAGGGAAATAAGAAAGAAAGAAAGACAAAACGAAGAAAAGGAAGAAAAAGAAGAAAAAGAAGAAATGCATGGGACAAAATAGAGAGATGGAAAAATAGATAAAGCGAAGAGCTTCATGTAAAGAGACCGAAAGAGATATATATATATATAGAGAGAGAGAGGAAATAGAGATAGATACATATATAAATATAGATATAGAAAAATTAGGTAGTGGGAGGTCATTTTGAGTAAGTGTATCAATGATGCATTTATTTATTTATTTATTTATTTATTTATTTATTTAGCTCAAGTATTAATGTAAGGGAGATATATAGAGAGATATAGAGAGATATAGAGAGAGAAAAATTTAAAAAACCTAAAAGCCGATGCTCCAAATTTTCTGAATTAACCTTACACTTGATAAACTTATATATTAAATATAGGAACATATGTAGACATTATTGGACATCATAATCTTTTTTGCGATATTCCTTGCTAGATGTGATTTGATAGATAATTTTTGGCTTTGTCTTGTAGTGAACTTGACAATATATTGTCAATTAACCTTGAAGGGTTGTTCTTTGTGGTTTATTTTTATTTTCATTTTTATTTTTATTTTTATTTTTATTTTTATTTTTATTTTTATTTTTATTTTTATTTTTATTTTTATTTTTATTCTTTTAGTATTGTAGTATTCTATAATATTTTTATATTTTTATTTTTTATTTTTTTTATTTTTTATTTTTTTTTTATTTTTTTTTATTTTATTTTATTTTTTTTTTTATATTTTTATATGTAAATTTTTTTTATATGTAAATTTTTATTTTTTTAATTATTTTTAATATTTTTAATATTTTTATATGTAAAGTTTTAATACGTAATATTTTTAATACGTAGTATTTTTAATATGCAATATTTTTATTATGTAATATTCTTTCGTAATATTCTTTTTTAGTTTTCTATTCTATCATTATTGAAATCTGCTCTCTATTTCTGCTTGATAGATAATCTTGTAGAGTAATCGCAAGAATAATAATACGCTCAAATTTTTATACCACATTGAGAATGTTTTCCGGTAACTTTGAATTTGCGGAGTGAATCAGTTGGATTCACATAGACATATGAATTTTTTTTTAAAAACTAAACATAAGATAATGAATTTTCACGCATTGTGAATACTTGTTTCATTCAGGAATACTGATATTTACAATATAGTGTAAGTTTTATAAATACTAATACATTAAAACATAGAGTTTTCTACGCCTCGAATATGTCTGGCTATTTTTAAATTTTTCTCTCTCTATATCTCTCTATATCTCTCTATATATCTCCCTTACATTAATACTTGAGCTAAATAAATAAATAAATAAATAAATAAATAAATAAATGCATCATTGATACACTTACTCAAAATGACCTCCCACTACCTAATTTTTCTATATCTATATTTATATATGTATCTATCTCTATTTCCTCTCTCTCTCTCTATATATATATATATCTTTCGGTCTCTTTACATGAAGCTCTTCGCTTTATCTATTTTTCCATCTCTCTATTTTGTCCCATGCATTTCTTCTTTTTCTTCTTTTTCTTCCTTTTCTTCGTTTTGTCTTTCTTTCTTTCTTATTTCCCTCTTTTCTCTCTCTCTTTCTTTCTCTCTGTATTTTCACTGCTAGAGTGAACCTCTTCAAATGAAGTTGATGTTTATTACGGTATGTCGAATATATTTATCTATAAAACTGTTTATATTGTATTTTGTCTGATGAAGGCATAGCATATTGTTAATATGATATCCCCGAAATATATATAATGAAATAAATATGGTTTTATAAATATAGTTTTCCATTTATTTAATATTGTATATATATATATATATATATATAGAAAAATACTGTATATATATATATATATATATATATATATATACATATACATATACATATATATATAACAAACCTAGACCCTTGGAATTGATGGTAAAATCCAGTACAGTGTTTCTGCGACACCTAAATCAATATTACTTTCTGCTTAAAACAATAAGCTTTTGGTATAGTGATCGAACAAGGAATATCACGTTATTAACAGGTATTTTGTTCTGCACCAGTATTGTGGATGACAGAGTGTTCCGTAAAAGCATATGTGTAACTCACAGGGGAAAAACCTTGGATTTTGGCAAATGAATTCAGTATGTGTAAATCATGCCAAACATTGCATAAATAGCACAAATCGAATAAGCACTCAACCGGGTGGTTTTAAAAATAAACTTATACAATTAATCTGTCAATAGAATTATTAACAGGTTAATTGTAAGGCTTGGGAGATTAATACAAATATAAATTCAGCGAGAATCGCATTTCAGCGGGTAGAAAAAGCGAAACGTAACGCAAATTCTGAGTCATGCTGGCAAGCGCTCCATAGCCTAAAAGACTAGAGCAATAAACATAGGTTATATATATATGTGTGTGTATATATATATATATATAATTAGAAAGTAAATAGCACAACATATAACTACTCCATTACCAAAGGTTTCTGGATCCCAGACAATAATAATATACGTCTGGAACGGTCGTCAGACAGAGATGTTATGGATAAAAAATATGAAATGAGATTTAAAATCTGTTAAAAATTGGAAGTGAGACTGGAAAATTAACAGGAAATATACATAAGAAAAGAAGGGTAAGAAAAATAATATATAAAAATATATAGCAATATAGAAAAAGACATGTGTGCATACATATACATGTGTCTGTGTATATATGTGTGTGTATATGTGTATGTCCGTGTACATGTACGTTTGTATATATATATATATATATATATATATATATATATATATATATATATATATATATATATATATGAAAGACGTAAATAAGAAAGTTATGAAAATTGACTTACTTACTAAAATTTCACTCCAACTAATTAGTTTCTGTAAGGGGATAAATATGGTTACGGAGTGTATCCATAGAGAAGCCTTACGTCATCAGGGAGTCTATTCTCAGCTAAGCTTCCAGGCAATGCGGGGACACTGGGAACTTATATAAAAATAATTCAGTGGATGGAAAAAAGCGAGCGGGGCTAGATTCCAAGACAGTGTCCCCGCATTGCCTGGAAGCTTAGCTGAGAATAGACTCTCTGATGACGTAAGGCTTCTCTATGGATACACTCCGTAACCATATTTATCCACTTACAGAAACTAATTAGTTGGAGTGAAATTTTAGGAAGTAAGTCAATTTTCATAACTTTCTTATTTACGTCTTTCATATAATTGTTCTGCATCCCCTTGCATAGAACCACAAAGTTACTAAGACAAAACATATATATTTGCTAGTATAGGTATGCATCTGTATACATATGTCGGTAGATATACTAATTCTTTATATATATATATATATATATATACGTTTGTATATATATATATATTACTTTTATCTGAGTGTGTGTATGCACACATAAACAATAACTTTCTGCTCGAGTGGGCCATGATGCCCCAACCCTGATTTGTAACACTTCGCCTGGTGGTGCTATTAAGTTAGACATGGCCTAGGGCCAATACTGGCCGAAGCCTATCAAAGTTAAGTTATATATTATCTATATATCTAAAACAGAGAATGTCTGTCTCTCTGACTCCCTAAAACTCGAGAACCACCCAACCGATTTTTTCAAATTTACACATGTAATAATTATGGTCGTGTGAGTGTTTTGAGCAAAAAATATTTCAAAAAATATTTCAACATGAATAGCCGAGCTTCTCAGGGGGTAATTCCATATATGGTAAAAGTGATTGTCACAAGGATTGGCCAAAGCTTGTTGTTGAGACACATAAATCTATCATGGCATTTTGTGGAAGGTAGGGGTAAACTTGCCAGTAGAAGAAAGAGGGAGAGGGAGTGGTCGAAACCCAGTCGTGCGTTGATAGTGCCAACTACAGCAGGATCCTAAGGATAAGAGGTCGAGAAAGTATACTAGGGAGGGGGAGGAAGTCGAAACAATAAGTACATCAATATGGAGTAAATATATAAAAGAATAATAAGAATGATAAAAATATAAAAAAAACATTTTCTGGTTATATATATATATATATATATTATATATATATATTATATATATATATTATATATATTATATATATATTATATATATTATATATATATATATATATATATTATATATATTATATATATATATTATATATATTATATATATATTATATCTATTATATATATATATATTATATATTAAATTAATAAAAACAATGAAATAAAAACAAAGAACAGGTTCCTTATATTGAAAAAGTCATCATTTTACGATCGTTTCTGGGATATATGTGTGTTGGTATGTATATCATGTTAAAGATCTATGTAAAAAAATATTACAAATTATCAGAGGAGATATACATACCTTCATCTACACATGCCATCTTCAGAAATGGTGAAGTATGTTTATTGAAAGAAACACAGTGTTAATATAAAAGGTCTGTTTGGGAACAGGTTTTGAATGGACCAATAGAAAAGAGTTAGAGGTCAAATTGATAGAATTACAGTAGTAGAACTTGATGCTAGGAGTGGAGGAATGTAAATTTATGCTTTGAAAAGAATACAATGGGGAAGAGAAAGAAAGGGGTTAAAATGAGGTCAAGTCAAGGAGATAGTGAAGGAGTCCCAGAGAATTTAATGTTATTGAAAAATGCTATTAAGAGCGAAGGGAAAGAAATTTGTTGGGATGAGAGTGTTAGTGAGAAATACTAATCTTATTTAAATTTCAAGGAACCTAGATACATAAAAGGAAATTAACTTAATTGATAGGTATACTTACAGAGTTAAAATTATATCAATTCTTATGAATGTGATAAATAAAGAAGTAAAAAATAAAAAAAAATAAAAAATATATATAGAAAAACTGAAATAGATAAAATTTTATAAAAAGCAGTGTATCTATCTAAACATCCATAGTATTAAAGATATTAATTATATTTAATAATCCTAGGTATTAAATGTGATAAATAGGGGATGTGGTTAAAAGACGTAGTGAGGTTAAAGATAACTTTAGGTAAAGTGAGCTGTAAGAGGGAAATAAAATTATGAAATTCTCTGTAGTAAATTTCTAATTATAAGTTAATTGAATTAACATTTTTTTTTAATTAATCATAATGGTTTGTAAAATATAAGAGTGAGGTATATACTAATTAAGTTTATAATATTTGAAGGTTTTTCTAATTCTATGATTGCATGATATAATTAATTGCTGTCGCTTATTTAATAGGATATCATTAGATTTCATGTTTTGAAATAGTTCTTGGGAGCATAACCTACACTCATATCTGCTATTTTGATAAGAGGTGGCCCTTTTGAGCACGCTCCAGGTCAGGTTGTAATCAATATCCCTCTTTCTATATTATTAATTGCTTCAGCCAAGGAGGTTGTATTAGATAATGCGGCATTTTTAAAATTATGTTTGTGGGTATTAAATCTTACTTTAAATTGGTTAGACGTAGCTCCTATATAGGATTGAGTGGAGTCCTTAGTGCTAATTACACATTTATAGACTATGTTATTAATAAGATAATTTCCCTTTAATGGGCAATTTATTTTGATTCTACAGTTACAACCATTCATAAATATTGTATTAGGAGAAATTGGGTGCCACCCTGTCAAAGATAGCCTTATCTTTGACAGGGCGACACCCTGCTATAACACGGTGTTAGCTAACAGCGGCTTCTCGCAACCTATCACTTACTCTCCCACTAACAACACCAGCAATAAGAAGAGAAAGCGTAACAATAGACAAACTATCTGGTTCTCTCCTCCCTTCTCACTCAACGTTAAAACCAATGTAGGCAAAAAATTTCTAGCCCTCTTAGATAGACACTTTCCCCTAGGTCATAAATACCGATCATTTTTAACCAACACAAAGTAAAATTAGGATACTCCTGCGCTAAGAACATGACGGCCCTCATCACCAACAGCCCTAGGAGTAACACCCTACCAGGGTGTTTTTGCTGTAAGCCCGAAGCTTGTTCCCTTCAACAGCAATCCAACACACCCGCTGTAGTTTATGACGCTGTGGTCACTTCTAACCGACCAAATCAACCACAGGCGGTCAAATCCTCTGTGGGTATGGTGGAGGGCCGATTTAAGGAACGCTTCCTGAACCAACAGTCGACCTTTAGGTACCCTGACAGACGTTCATCCACGAAACTCGCGAGCCAGGTATGGTCCCTCAAGGACTCAAGTATAGACTACTCCATTCAATTGAAAGCCATACGCAAGGGGAAATCCGTCGTGTGGACTATGTATTGATGAACGAATAAATATTCTAAAGAGATTACGCAATAGTGATTGCCTAAACACGAGAAATGAATTTTTCACACGTTGTCCACACGTCTGGAAACACCTCTTACATAACTACAAAGCTCCGGATTGAATTACAACAACATCCTAATTTTCTTATCAACTAGAAACTTTCTGACTTTCGCAGTTATCTCCCTTACACCTCTCACACGCAATTTAGTATTGCCTGTCTGAAGTGATCGTTTCCGCGCATGCGCGTTCGTACAGTTGTCCTTCCTGTTCCGTATAACCATGTCCATTACGAGCTGAGGATCCGCTAAGGTGAAACAATTTTTCTCGGTATGGTTAACTAACTGTTGTGAAACCACTTCTACCTAACTCGTCCCATGGACTGAGTGCTCTACCACTACGGATATTACCTTCCAGAGTTCTACCACTATATATATATATATATATATATATATATATATATATATAGGAACCAGTAAGACCACGACGGCTGAGCTCAAGCCGTTTCGACGGCTAATTCTGGACTAAATGAAAATTTATCCTGGTATTTAAATAGCCGATCTTCTCAAGGGGTAATTCCATATATGGTCAAAGTTTTTGTCAAAAGTCAGTAGTAATTCTGTGATTGCAAATTAGTAGGGGAGATGGTGGCTAAACCTGCCAGTAGGAGAAAGAGGGGAGGGGGTGGAGTAGACCCAATCAAGCGTTGGTAGTGCCAGCTACAGCTGGGCATGAGGTCAAAGAAGATACTGGGGAGGGGGAGGGGGAGGAAGTCGGAACGGTAGGTAGAACAATGAGGGGTAAAAATATATATGAAAGAAAAAATACTGAGAGTGGAGAAAAGCGAATAAGTGTAAAGAAAAAAGTAAAGCAAGTTCTACGACCTAAGTCTCTAGCTATTGTTAGGCTGATAAATAAATAAATAAAGAAAGAAAGAAGTAAAAAAAGAAATAAAGAAATAACGAAATAAGTAAATGAACTAGGTGGGACGGATAGGCAAGGACACTTTTAAGAGGTATAAGTACGTAAATCATACGGTGACAGGTCAACAAATGGGGCCAAAATACTAAAGAGACTACCACGAAATAAATAATAAAGGTTTCTGTCCCGGGCACAATGCCAGCAACCACCTAGTGCAGCAAAGTAAACTAGTACGAGATAATAATTCTGAGTCCCGAAAAAAATATATACTAATGCTAACTCTAAAAGATCTTAGACAAGCTACATGAAAGTTCGTACGAAGTAAAGGTAGAATACGGAAAAATAAATTCAGAATCCACCCCGCCCAAAAGAAAAGCGAAGAAAGAAATACTGAAACGAGAAAATAAGGCATAAGTGCCACTAAGAAATATAGAAGGCACGGAAAATAGTGGGAGCGGTCGGAAAAAGGGGGCAAGTATCCGGGGTCTAAACCAACTGCTATAAAAAGCGGAGTCCGCCAAATCTATCATAGACTAGGGGAGGGGGTGGGGGTACTAAGGCTACAAGGGGCCAAAGGGCAGCCTCGGGTGGGCGAGAAAAGACGCCGACAAAGAAGAGGAGCTGGGGTAGAAGGACTAAGGAGGGATGGGGGGAAGGAAATAAAGGAAGCGATAAAAGAATAATTATTCTTTTATCGCTTCCTTTATTTCAGCCGTCGGGGTCTTACTGGTTCCTATTACCCACTCTACTAGTATTGAGTACTTTGGTGCGTTATGGTCCACCTGGTTCCTTACCACATTTCCTTCGTTATATATATATATATATATATATATATATATATATATATATATATATATATATATATATATATATATATATATATATATATATATATAGTGTATTTTGCAATACATTGTATGCTTAATTATAAGCATTTCGAAGACCTTACGCTATTGTTTTAGAGTAGTGACAGTCTCACTTATTTAAAATTTTCAGCAAACAGGGCTCTGTTTCGTACTTTTTGGTACTTATCAAATCTAAGTACTCCACCTGTTTGCTGAAAATCATGAATGTTTGATTCTTATAGAATTCTAGTAATAATCAGGAACTGATCATACAGAGCGTTTACCGGTGAAGCAGAAATCGAAGATTAAAATTGGTGCTCTGAAATAGCGATATATATATATGAATGTATATATAGTGTATTTTGCAATACACTGTATGCATAATTAAAAGCATTTCGAAGACGTTACGCTATTGATTTAGAGTAGTAACAGTCTCACTTACTTTAAATGTTCAGCAAACAGGGGAGATAAAGCTGACAGAGCTCTGTTTAGTACTTTTTTGGTACTTATCAAAGATAAGTACTCCACCTGTTTGTTGAAAATCATGAATGTATAAGAACTCTATATAAGAACCCTAGAGAAAATCCCGAGCAACGCCGGGCCATTCTGCTAGTATTATATATATTATCTATATATCTAAAACAGAGAATGTCTGTCTGTCTGTATGTATGTCTGTCTCCCTAAAACTGGAGAACCATCCAAGCGGTTTTTTTCAAACTTTACACATGTAATACTTATGGGCGTGTGAGTGTTTTGAGCAAAAATTATTTCGAATTTTGCATGCCCTCAAGACCGCATTAGGCGAAAATTCGCATATTTTAGGATTTAAAGGCTTTTTTGAGGCATAACGGAACAATAATCCAGGCAATTTCTTCAAAATTTAAATTATTTTGTTTAAAGTGTTTTGAGCAAAAAAAGATGTTCTCATTTTTTTCCCCAGGGACCGCATTAGGCGAAAAACCGATTTTTTAATGCTTTTTGGTTGCGTTAGGGCCTGTAACTCGAGAAGTACCCAACCGATTTTTTTCAAACTATGCATATGCATTACTTATATTTCACGAATATTCTTGACTGAAAAAGATATCAAATGTTTGCACGGGGACCGCATTGTTTAGCATTTTGGTTGCGTTAGGGCCGGTAACCTTAAAAGTTTCCAACTAAATTCCTTCATTTTCTCCACCACTGCAGTCACACATGCTTGCTGCTCTATAACTCTTGCACTCATTGTACCATAGCACAACAAATACATGTTCGGTTTGTCGAATGCCTTTTTATTTAACCCTATCGTCTTGGCTTTCGTGGGTTGAACATTTTACTCTCAAGCACCCAATTAAGTTAAACCCCTGGTAATCTATGACGAATTTTTTTTATAAGCACAAAATGTAGACACGGTCCCCAGGCCGAGGTATTCCGTAATTCTCTGTACTGTTTCAGAAAGGAGGGATAAACATACATATATGTATACAGACGTACAGTAGCATGCATATATATATATATATATATATATATATATACATACAGGTACACATACATATATGCACGCATCAGTTTAGCGGACGCTTATTATAACGCCGCTTTGTTCGTTTGTAAACAAACTGAACAGCCTGAATTTATGCCATACGGTGTTAAGGCAACCACGTCACCTTTTTGTTCAACACTGACACAGGAACGATGTACTAGTTTCAAGCTTGTTAGCTATCATCAGCACCGTTTACCCATCTGCCAGATAGTTGAACGTTCGAAAGTATATACTTTCCTTATGAAAATTAACGGCTGAGCAGCCTAATTTGCATATTGAGTGAGTTAAATCGGCCAGGCATACCGAAAACGATAAGTTGATAAAAGTAAGTGCCATACTAAGAGTGAGAAATGAAATTTCGTTTTCATTTTTTTTTTTCAACTTATCGTTTTCGGTATGCCTGACCGATTTAACTCACTCAATATGCAAATTAGGCTGCTCAGCCGTTAATTTTCATAAGGAAAGTATATACTTTCGAACGTTCAACTATCTGGCAGATGGGTAAACGGTGCTGATGATAGCTAACAAGCTTGAAACTAGTACATCGTTCCTGTGTCAGTGTTGAACAAAAAGGTGACGTGGTTGCCTTAACACCGTATGGCATAAATTCAGGCTGTTCAGTTTGTTTACAAACGAACAAAGCGGCGTTATAATAGGCGTCCGCTAAACTGATGCGTGCATATATGTATGTGTACCTGTATGTATATATGTATATATATATATATATATATGCATGCTACTGTACGTCTGTATACATATATGTATGTACGTATACATACATACTTACATTTAAGTAAGTGCCATACTAAGAGTCAGAAATGAAATTTCGTTTTCATTTTTTTTTTTCAACTTATCGTTTTCGGTATGCCTGACCGATTTAACTCACTCAATATGCAAATTAGGCTGCTCAGCCGTTAATTTTCATAAGGAAAGTATATACTTTCGAACGTTCAACTATCTGGCAGATGGGTAAACGGTGCTGATGATAGCTAACAAGCTTGAAACTAGTACATCGTTCCTGTGTCAGTGTTGAACAAAAAGGTGACGTGGTTGCCTTAACACCGTATGGCATAAATTCAGGCTGTTCAGTTTGTTTACAAACGAACAAAGGGGCGTTATAATAAGCGTCCGCTAAACTGATGCGTGCATATATGTATGTGTACCTGTATGTATATATATATATATATATATATATATATATATGCATGCTACTGTACGTCTGTATACATATATGTATGTACGTATACATACATACTTACATTTAAGTAAGTGCCATACTAAGAGTGAGAAATGAAATTTCGTTTTCATTTTTTTTTTCAACTTATATATATATATAGATAAATCTACCAAAATATACGGTAGTGTCCAATCCGTATGAAGAACTCAATGTAATCCAAATATCATGAAAAGAGAAGATGTATTCAAAATCTTTTCGATGAAAAACACAGGATAGCAGAGTCAAGATAAATTAATAAAAACAATGAATAAAAACAAATATACATACCAACACACACATATATATCCTAGAAACAATCGTAAAATGATGAATTTTTTAATATAAGGAACTGTTTCTTTGTTTTTATTCATTGTTTTTTTTAATTTATATATATATATATATGGCGTCGATTGGCAGTATCGTTAGACGGTCGGACGCCATGCTTTGACGCATAGAGTTCAAATCCCGTCGAGGTTAACTTTGCCTTTCATCCTTATGGGGTCGATAAAATAAAGTACCAGTAATACACTGGATAATTGCTGGCCTTGTGCTAAAAGTAGAAACAATATATATATATATTATATATATTTATTAAAATAACAGATTAAAGTTTAAGCAAAGAATCGCTGCTTTCACCCTTAACGGGATCTTCTGAAACTAACAAAGTCAATCTGTAAACGCAGAAGTGGATATTTCAAATGACGTTGCAACCGGAGGAAGACAGGAAGACGATACTTTGGTTCGTGGAAACGTTCCCTGGCAAAGAACGGGAAAAAACGAATATAATACGTCATTAATAGGAGCGGTGAAAATGAATTACACTCAGACAGAACCACGTTTATGGTATAAAAGAAATCGTAGATTAATGTTCTCTTAGGTGGTTCATAGAGACGTTCTCTGGCAATGAACGGAAAAAACGAAGATAATACGTCATATGTGGAGCGTGGAGAACAATTGCACGCAAAGATAAAACCACATAAATGGTATAGCTGAAGTTGTAAACTAAATTTCTAACTAGGAAACCGAATGAATCTCCGCTTCAGAGTTATGAATAAAGTAAATAAAATACAATACAGAGGTAATGCGTGTGGCCGAGTGGTTAGAGAATTGGATTCGTAATCGTGAGGTTGTAAGTTCGATTCTCGGACCGGGCGATGCGTTATGTCCTTGAGCAAGAGACTTTATTTCACGTTGCTCCTTCTACCCGGAGTTGCGACCGATAGAGAGTACTAGCAATTGGAAAGACCAACGGAAACATTGTTTCCTCGCTCCGATTTGACGAAAGTCCATCGACTGTTTACAGAGGTAATAGAAAATAAATAAATACACGCATGCAAATACGTACATATACAAGCATACGCGAAAACACTTGCCATAGATATACAAAACCACGCACATATAAATATGTGTGTGTGTGTGTGTGTGTGTGTGCATGTATACAAATAAATAAATAATTAAATAAACGTATATAAATAAATAAATACGTATATAACAAGCGCACCAACATACCTACATGTAAATACACAAATGTTCGGAAAAGACGTCAACCAAAACATGGAGTACACAATACACACACCCTACATACGTCCGAACCTGCATACTCACACAGACGCAAAACTCCCGTATACGCATAACCAAACCATATGTACCAGAATATATAAAAAAAATTATACGCCATAACATATACAATCAAATATACATACGAGAAAGTATACGTACCTTCACAAAACATTCAGATAATATATACTTACCTATGCATAAATATGTACTTACCTATGCATAAATTGCACAAATCTTTCCTGTATTACAGCCCCACGTTATACCCTAACGGATAGTACGATCTATACGTGGATATTTTACGTCTTGATGTGGTAGCTAAGTATATGTTATGTTTATACCATTACTTATTTGCATAGGTAAGTATATATTACCTGTGTGTTTTGTGAAGGTACGTATACTTTCTCGAATGTATATTTGATTGTATATGTTATGGCGTATAATTTTTTATATATATCTGGTACATATGGTTTGGTTATGCGTATACGGGAGTTTTTCGTCTGTGTGAGTATGCAGGTTCGTACGTATGTAGGGTGTGTGTATTGTGTACTTCCTGTTTTGGTTGACGTCGTCTCCGAACATTTGTG